>JAJVSH010000237.1:0-87971 GCA_021460005.1 Tetramorium alpestre
GAGTTCGGGGCACACGATCCCGTTGCGCGACGAGAGGCTGCAAAATTTACCCAGACGGGCACTCGCGCGAATTTGAATAAGGAATGGCCCGTGAATTATTGGCTACTCTCGGATATCGGCTTTCCTCGCCTCGGAGCGGCGACGCGAGAGAATCCCCGGCTTGAGGACTCCGATTCTCTGGCCTAATTACGCCTGCGACGCCGTTTTATTTTATCCCCGGTCGCTCCCGGGAGCGAACGGGCCTCCGAGACCCTCATTAATACAGCTCGCGAGCTTTCTTACAAACTTTCCGCTCGGCGGACGTGTAAACGGCGTGAAAGCGACGAGGGGGTGGCGGCTGGCTCTTCAGCATCCGCGCGCCGTGTGAACGCCTCTCTCGAACGAAATGGAAATGAAATTGCCTGTTGTGTCCCGAATTCGTTTTCACATCGCCCCGCATTAAGAACGGCTGCGTGCAATTCTCCGACGTTCTGCATCCGAGCGGCAAATTAAAAACGATGAGATCTGATATGAATTTATTAAGAAAACAAGCTGCGCCTCTCTCTCTCTCTCGACAAAGAAATTTCCGGAGCGCTCGATATCGTACGCATGCCCTTTAAAATATTCCCGACTTTTTACCGTCGCTCTTGTAAATGGAGCGTTAATAGCGCGACGCGATTGCGAATTCAGTGTTGATGAGATTGCGCGAAGTGCGGATATTTTTAATTCGGTCTAATATCGCCCTCGCCGGTTGATCGTTGTCAGCGAACGGTGTGTTTTTAGAAGAGCGACACTCCGCGAGGACGATGCCGGATTTAATCTCGGTCACTCGCTGCATTTTGCGCGTGGGGGCCCGATATCTTGTCTCAATCGGATGGCTTCCATTACTTTTATTACTCGCCCGGCAGCGTTTAACTTTCGTCCCCGACTTTATCTTCCCTTTCGACGGGTGGATTTACGCTACCTCGCGCCCTCGAGCCTTTTCGTTCCGCCGTAGGGTGCCTGCTCCCAATATCGTAATTGAGTGAGACATCGTCGCGCTAAAACATGCGATAAAATTGCGCGATTGTGTTTACAGCCGCGGGGATGGGAAATCGGGGAAGTTGACGACGACGAGCCAGATGGATCGCTCTCTCTTTCTCTTATTATACTTATCTACTTATTACTCTTATTATACTTATTATACTTTGTCGCGAATAAAACTTTAGAAGCTCGTCAAGCTCGATTATTTGCGGAACGCACAAACTCAACGTACTCAATTATTATACGGGTACCCAGGATTGCCTTTTTCACATTTGTCAATTATTTTTTCATTACGCGCAATATTACACTGGCCGTTGGGCAAATTAAATAAATACCATACATAAAATCAATTTCATTTGCTCGCCGTAGATTGAATTACTCATTGCGATATTGCGTAACGAAAATCTATCGGTACGCGCACGAGCGTAAGGCATGCTACAATACAACGCGCGCGCGCGTGTACATATGTTCGACAAATGTTTACCGACGGGTTTCGATCTGACGTTAATTCACTTAATATACCCGACCGCGCGCGCGCGCTGGTAAGCGATATCTTCCAGTTACGCGCGGCGGAGACCGCTCGGGAAGAAAGCGATCCGTCCGGCGACGATGACGACGACGACCTCATCCTCGATCATCGTTCCCTTTTTCATCGTCGCAGCCAGCCAGCCAGCCAGCCAGCCATCCAGTCATCGGCACATCAATTCCTCGCTTTATTCTTTTACGCGCGCATCCGCGGCTTAACGTGTCACTTGCTCGATACCCAATACAAGACAACGCCAGCCGCGCGGCTCGCTCCGCCGTGGAAAATGTGGCGGATGAGTTTTACCTCCGTTCAGCATCAACAATATTGATTAAGTACACAGCGCATCACGGCGGCCGCCACAATCATCCCCCTGCCCCATCCGCCGCACCGTTCACCGGTTATTGCGATAACCGTACGGCCACTTCGCAACGATGTCAGTGGACGTATAACAAGCGCGACAAACTCCCGGCTCTTTTTTTCTCTTCTCTTTTTTTTGCCGCGTAACGCGCTGGATCGAATTACCTGACTTGGGTGGAATATCCCTCTCCGTCATTGGAACGATTTTTCAAGAAGGATCAGATATCATCGCAATGATTCTCTCTCTCTCTCTCTCTCTCTCTCTCTCTCTCTCTCTCTCTCTCTCTCTCTGTCTCTCTCTCTCACTCTGTCTCTCTTTTACGCGCACGCGCTCGCTGTGTCCTTTCGATATGAGTCGAGAGTGATAAACGCATCAAGTTTATTATAACAGCGGAGAAATTCGATAGAGAGGAACGGAGAAAAATAAATTTTTTCCCGGCTGAATATATTTTCAGATCCAATGGCTGGCTTATTTTATGCCGTTGCGAAATGTTATTTCGGTATACACAGTTTTTGCGGAATAAACGGGCCACGTTTTTATAACAACGTTTCTCTCATTGATTTAATTACTGCGACTTCGTTCCGGCGGATTAACGACTGCGCGGTAGGCTCGTAATATGCATATGGAGTAACGACAGGCGGACGCATAATGTAATGTAAAATTAAACATTTTATAATGATAAATACTCATAAGTCCTCTGGTTTGACGCGGATAAACCATGATGTCAGATACATCGGACTCAATCGGATCTCCTCGACGTATTAATCGGATTAGCTGAAGAGAACATAAATATGACAAAATCAACGTTATCCGTACTGCCGCATAAATACGTAATGATTATTAAGTACCCATAAATAAAATCGCGATTTTCAAGAGACCATTCGTCGCAGAATCCTGAAGGAAAAATAAAAAAACCCTCGCGACGGTGATAATAGCGAGAAGAAATATAACAAATGTTTCAGTCCACTCTTTATAATTGCGCATCTAGTATTCTCGCTAAATAAATGCGATGCTGGATAGTTAGGTACTCTCATCGAATGTGTGTCAAGTGCGTCGCGCCCGATACGGGTTGCGATCTCGGTAGCGGAACGGTAGCAGCGTCGGAAATACACGGCATCCCGCGATTTCCTCATTGGATTAAGTTTCCTCGGCACAATTGCCGAAGAAGATTCGAGGCGATTCCTCGCATTCTGCCGTGAAAAAAGAACGAACGTAACCGCGGGAAGCTTTATAAATCTTAACGTCCACAAAGTGGAGCACTTATTTCTATTTTAATCGTCCTCCTTTTATTCCTCCTCCACCCTGCCTCGCTCTTCTTCCTCCTCTCTCCATCCCCTCCGCCCATCTTCTTTACTATCTTGCGATAAACCGCCGTCTTCACAGCAAGCAAGTGCTCCTTTCCATCCTCGGCTCACGTCGCTCTCGGACAAGTGTCCATTTACTCCGAAAGGGCCGAAGAGCAAGCACGGTAGTCGTGTAGTAAATCTCTCTCCGTCTTACCCTCTGTCTCTCTTCTCATCTTCTCTCGCATGGGACGCGGGAGGGGGATATCTTCCTTTCATCTGTCCGACAGCGAGGGTGACCGACAAGCGAGAATTTCGCGGAGAACGGGCGAAAGGAAATTACGTTCGCGGTGTCAGCTCTTAGGGCGTGTTTCCTTAAGACTTTCCGTCTTGCGCGCGATCGATATTACGCGTACGTTAGTACCCATTGTGGAATATTACATCGACGGCGCCACGTTGTTGGTCAGAAAATATTTCCAGAAAGTTATAATTTTACAAGCTGAAGCTTAGAAAAGAATGAGGCGGAAAAACTAAATAGGATTTGGAGTGATGAATTAGATAAGGAGAAGGAAAGAGTGTTGGAAAAGTTTTAGGTAAAAAAGAAAAGTTGATAGAAAAGAAGAGGACAAAAGGGAAGGAAGAAAAGGGGAAATTTAGGATAAAATAGAAAATAGTAAGATGTCGGGCTGAGAATGAAAACTCGAGATCAAAAGAAAAAGATAAACTATATGTGTAAGGATAAGATAAGTAAATAGATAAGACAGATAAATTATATGTAATCTCTCTCTCTCTCTCTCTCTCTCTCTCTCTCTCTCTCTCTCTCTCAGGATAATGAGAAAAGAATATAATAGGGAATATGGATTGTTGAAAGAGAGTACGAAGAATGAGTGTAGTTAAGTATTGATGTACAAGTTCCATTTCTTGGCTAAATTGAAGTGAATAAAATTTTATTCATGATTCTGTAAAATCTTGTTGTATTTATGGTATACTTTTTTCACCGAATCATAGTAGCAACAAACGAAAAACAATAATATTTTATATTAATAGTTTACATATAGTTCTATATTAAAAATTTTTAATGAGAAATTTTTAGATATTACGTTACATATTAAAATACGTACTACCTTTACAAGCATAGTTTTTACGCGTTTAAGATTATAAGGAACTAATATAATATTCCCAGATATGAAAATATAGAGACCGCAGTGATATTTTATTTCATATTTCATAAAACGCAGCCAAATGGCTACAGAAGAAATGAAAGAGTTAACAATTTCTTCTTACGAAAGCCGTTCTCGCGTCTTTCTGCCTCTCTTTTGCGACAATCAGTCTGTCGTATTTACAAACGAGAGAAATGTCAAAATAAAAGGTATGAGGGAAATTGTTTCGATTAATCGACGCTACTTACAAAATAGCTCGAATTTATCGAGCTGAATTTTTCCGGCTAAGAGAGCACACCTTTGCGCGAGCCAACGTTCCGCAGTCCCGACCAATTTCGAGTTTACAGCGATGCGTTCGAAAGGAATCGGATCTCGACGGCGACGGCGATGGTGATGGCGATTGTCGCATTACCGTCTCCTCTTATTCTAAATAAGGATTCAGCCACGCGCGTCCCGACGCTCGACACGGGAACGCTATCGCGCGAGATTGCATTCGTCGCGCCGTAACATTACATTGAAAACGTACCAGCGGAAAGCACGCGGAGGTAGAGGATTTCTTCTTCGACGAATGATCGTTTTGCATCGCGACAAACGTGGCTGAAACTCGATCTTCTGCGAGTTTGCTTCGCGTTGCGAAGATGAGAGATGCGAGATGTAGATGCGATTTTTCGTCAATGTTAAAGTGGACATGAAAACTCCTGAAAAATAAATGTGAAATTTGAAAAATGGTATAATGTTCCGAAAAGTCATAATCCCGAAATTTGAGAAATATGACAGTGCTCCGAAAAATTTGTATAATTTCTCTTTTTACATTCTAAATTTGCATGTCCACCTTCGTTAATCTCAGAAAAATTGTCAATGTCATTCCATGTATAAAAATGAATCCACTCGTTAGCTAGATTTTAAAAAAATTATTTAAAAGCCGCTTACAATTAGTGCACGCTACGCTTCGTAGTTTATTGTTTCCTAATAAATCGATATTGCTCTCTGTCGACACACCGGATATCTCCGCGTTCTCTGCGGAGATGCACAGAAGTTGCTTAGTACTATTGAAACCGCAGTCTGTATTGATTATATCGGTAAAAGCGCGGCGCTTTGTGCATCCCACAACATAGCGAGATCGATCGATCGATCTACATTTTTAGATGAGGACGCGAAATCGCCGAAGGTAAACTTCGTCAACGGAAAAGAAAGCGATCCTGGAAACGTATTTATCAAGCAAAATGTAAAATTCTGCAAAAATAACCGGGATCGAAACCATGAAAGAGCGAACGGGGGCAATCGACGATGTTGCATGGAACTTGAAAGAGAGATAGAGCGCTTATCGTTTCCCCGCGTGTATGTATATACATACATATATGAAATGCGAAAAGGCGCGTAAACCAGCACGACAACTCAGCGAACCGGCGGATTCCACCGACGCGATAAGACCGCGCAATCTCGACGTTATGATCCACGCGGATAAATCGACAAGCGTTCAAACAATCCGAATCGTTCCCGCGAGGAGGCCACGTAGGAAAAAAAGAGCGCGGATCGTTAAAATTGCCATTTCGCCCGTGCGTTTCGTCATAGATTGGTTTTTCTGATACAGAAAGGCGGAAGAGGCCGCGCGCGCGCGCGCTCAAATTTTCCGAGCACGCTCGGTAGGCTTTTGCAAAAGCAGTTCAGCTCTTTAGCGCTCGTTCCGCGGAGTTTTAGTTTAATCCTTTGGGGACTGTTCTCCAAAATGTAGTTTCATGAAACTCTCTTTTCTCAAAGTTCGTCTATTTGGGCAGTCCGATAACCGCGCGCGGATAAGAACTTTGAAAAATAGTTGCGAACCGCCCGACTCTAAAAAGCAATCTCAGATGCCCCTCCCCTCCTTATTTGTAAAGATATTTGGGGAAAAAAATGAAATTCCACTCTCGAGGATTATGTGTATTTAGGAAATTAGGACGGGATAAAATTTACGTTATACCGCCTCGTCGAGAATCGATTAAACGTTCAAGCGGAGAATAATTAGCAGCGCGAGATTGGACAGAGTGACGTCAATGGTTACCTACAATCTCGTCGGATTACACGAAGGAAGCCCAGGGCGGAATGATATCGCCCGGCCGCATACACTGTGTTAATGATATTACGAGAAAATTGAGGGGGCGCTCCCGATTCAATCCCGAAGGGCCCCTCGAAGAAGTCCGATCTATTGAAGGAAGGAAATCGTGCGGATGTTATTGATCGCCTCGTGCCTCGAGCGGCGGCGCGGCGCGACGCGGGCGTACCGTCGAAGATCTCGCCGTTGTGATTTCTCGAAAGCCCCGGTCCGGCTCCGATCGCAAACCGTCTCATCACGAATTCATTGATCGCGCAGCAACGCGAGAGATGGGATGGAGAAGGGGCGTAAGAGAGAGATAAGATCTCCTTTATATCCCCGGAGGTGCGAGCACAAAAGCACGGTGGGAACTAAATTCGCCGGCTAACCAACGACGATTGCTTGCGCGGCCCGACAATCGTCTCTCGGGCCGGGACGAAGGTAAAATTGATCGACTCTGACTCCGTCTCCGTCGCGGCGCGGAGCGGAGCGCGGAAGTAAAACGGGAAGTTAAAGACGCGATCGGCTGTGGATCCAGATTGCGCCTCGTGATCATTCAGATACCGCGACTTGGCGCGTTATTCCCACGAGATGATCGAGGAACACTTGAAGGCGAATTCCGTGTGAAATGACAGGCGGTATTGTGCGAAATTGATCGGGATTGAACTCGAAGAGGTCCGAGCTCCGGAGGCTTTTATTTTGTCTTAGAGATTTATTGAAATAATACCGCGGAGAATAACAGAAACATAGCGAGTAAAATGATTAAATGTTAATGCGGTTTCGTTGTCGTTGTGGTCCAGCATTGTTGCAGTCCAGCGTGATTCTACAGTTCCTTTGCTTTTATACGCAGAGAGAAAAGGATCGATGTTCAGTACCACGGAGAGAAAGAGAAGAGATTTTTTTTTTTCGAGTGCCCTTTCGATTTAGGTGCCTCGTAGTGTATTCATTGATCATGGTGAAGTACCGGGCAAGGATGATCCTCGTCTTGGAACGGCGTTTCTAGAACCCGAGCGAGCACGAGAGCTGATGTGAGTGCATCCACAAACAACGGACACTGCGGCACAGGACCGGACATCAAGAAAGAGATGGAATATTTATTAGATTCGGGACGAGGATTCGTGTAGGGAGCAAGAAAAAATAAGATTCGAGGATGAGATTTCGGAGTCATTCTTCCGAAAACTGAGAATCGATTCCGCGCGGAGAATTGGCTCCAACGGTAATCGAGAAATGTCGGATTACGCCGGATCTTTTTTCCTGCCAATGCCGGACTTCCTACCGCTTCCTCACGGACGGCAAAGGATAATTTGTATTCGCGAGCTTGGCATGAATTATTAAAGAGCCCAAAGCGGTAAACCATTGCCTTTCGCAAATTGAACGTAGAAAATGTAGACTCGATCGCTCCGCAAGCCCAGCTTTATCCCGGCCAGCGTGATTGTAAACGTGTTTTCCCGCTGCCGGCCCGATGGATACCGAGATAAGCCGCATCAGATTTCCGGATCGGCGAGTAATCGAACCGATAGGAAAAGGGGGAGGCGGCTTGGCATTCCGAGAACAACGTGCCTCGTGACTTCGCGAGATTGCTAAAACACGGTAATGGCACTTCTCACTCTGCGTGTGCGCGCGAATATACATATCTCCAGCGAGATCGCGGGAACGCATCCAGGGGGTGCTTCTCCAACGGAATATTTAGCCGGGAACGAAACTTCACGATAATAACTCGTGCGAAGAGGAAAGCGAGATCTCTAAAGGAACAGACGGAAGCGCGGGGGGATTACCGAATAGAAAGTGGTAAGAGAGGTGAAGGCGAGTTCGATACCTCGGCTGGCGTACATTGAATACGTGCAAGTATGTTTACCTACGTGTGTAGTAGGTACATATACATATATATGATACACATTCGAGCAGCAGTGGCTGTAAAGCTCCGCCGGTACCCCGAGTAAAATCTCGTGTCCAGAATTTTTTTCCACACGTCCTTTTAATCTAGCAAAATTTATACTACTTGTCGCGAGAAATTAGATGAATAAAAATCAATTCGATAATGTATAATTTTTCTTACACAAAATTAATGCGATATTTATCCTTTGAAAAAAAAATCTTTGATGCATAAATTAAAGGAAAAAAAAAAAGAAAAGATTAAATAGGATTGGTTAGAAAAAATTTATACTCGTCGCGGAAAATTAAAATCAATCCGACATGATCCTTCTTATATAAATTTTATGCGGTATCCATCAATTGAAAAAAAAATTTTGATGTAAATTAAAAAAAAGATTAAACAGGATTGAGCAAAAAAATTTCACATGTATCTGGCGTGTGATTTATTGCAACCGGGCGACACACGATTTGTCTCGTCTCTTTATTTTTCGATACCTCGAACGGCCATCCGTTACGATCGCCCCTAAAGCCGGTGCAGTATTCACGTCAGCGTGTGTGTGTATATATATATATATGTATACACACACACACACACACACACACACACACGTGCGCGTGTGTACATAATCGAGCTGTAATACCTGTATCTACGGAATAAATACGGTACGGCGCGAAAAAGCGCCGAGAAGGAGTAACATTGTGACGGTGCGTGTGTATGCATATGCATTCTTTCTTCTTACGAGCGGCCAGGACGGTGGGGAACGGGCTCAAAAACGGGTTCCACACGTGAATAATTTATACGGCGTGTCCTACGAGACGGCAAAATAGGATTGGAGAGGGGTGGAGGCGTTAAATATGTATTACGTTGGAATTGAATAACGCGAGAATAATTCATATCGGTCGGAATGAAATTGCGAAGGGGGTCCGATAACCTCGCGTAACATCGGCGGAGAAGGGAGGGAGGCGGAGGGGGAGGCGAGAAGAGTCCCAGCTCGATCAGCTTTCTTGAGCCGCGATTAGATGTAACGCGCGATAACGTGTGTTACAATAACGCGTAGCGAAATCACTGTGCTTTATGATTCCTGCGCGCGCGAAATTATTTCGCGCCAGAAATATTTGATACGAGCCCGCGGATGATGGGGAAACGAGCCCTCCATCTCCTGATGGAATATAAAATATCGTTGCGTTAAATACTAAATATTTTTCAACCGGCATTTCAACGCAATGCACGCGCTACGCCCGCGAAGAGATCAACGGGGGAAAACCAGGGCACAAGTGATTGACCTTTCACGGCTGTTTTCGAAAACAATGAAAAAAATTTGTTTCCGCGATTTTAGTCAATCTGTCTTGCTCAATATTCAATATTTACCCTGAAAACACTTCCCTCGCGACCGGCAATCGTCAGCAATTGCAAATATTGTCGTGCATTCATCGAGTACAGGTATTTCGGTAAAAAACAATGTTTCTGTGTCCCTAAAATTCTCACGATCAATCTTTTCCATGTTCTCTGTTTCTCTCTCTCTTTCTTCGATCCAGGCCTTTGTTTTCCTGTCTCCCCGACTCGCCAGCGAGTTCCTCCCCTAAAAGCTTCCTCGTCTCGTCTCATTCTCGCGTGGGGCGAAAGCTCGAAAAGTTCGCGACTGGACAATGAATGCTGGTCGGCGAAACGACGAACGGGAAGGTAAAAAGGAATAAATAGCGGGACAGATGTGCTGGAAGCTCGAGGAGGCGAGGTTGGTCAGGGAAGCGAGAGGAGAATAAAGGGTAGAACTCCGCTCTCCTCAGATTCCACTTTACCCCGCGGTAGTACAGAGTACGACGATGATTCTTTCCCGGGGTTCGCAACTTCTCCGTCAAACAAGCCAATGTTTACCATCCTCAACAAAGAAGGGACGACAATCGCCGCTGAATACTGGGGAGTTTCGGAGCATTAGCATCCGTTTACACACCAGACACCGGGCTGTCACTTTGGCCGTGATCGACACTTCATACCATCCCTTTTTTCACCGATTCTCTGTTATCATGGAAACATAAAGCTGCAAAGAAAATTTTGTTAAGACTCCCAAAATTACGAAAACAACAGGGAGCGAGAGAAAACCATCTAGTAACAATTCAATTTACGTGTCACATTTTATCACACTTTTATCTTACTCTCCAATAATAAATTTTTAAAATTGCAAAAAACATTAATAGACACTTAACAAAGATCACAGAGATAAGTTGCGGCGTACGTCGCTTTAAACCACTCGAAAGACTTGAAGAACATTCCGTTTCGGATAAACTTGTTCTCGCGGCGATAATAAACGAGCTTAATTAATGGGAAGGGTGGATAATCTGGAGTTAACCAATCTAACTTGACAAACCTACTTTAACCCCTATCTATACGAAAAGAGGGAGTTCCTCCCTCCCCCGCGTGTAGATCCATTTATACGGCGTTTAAACTCCCCGGTGACATTTGCCAAACGGGATGGCGAATCTTCCGGATTCGCCTCGGCGCGTCGGCTAACCGGTGGCGTGAGATTTCTTTTTAGCGTGACGGAGTTAATTAACGATTCCTTCCGCGCCCGGCTCGCCGGTGCTTCTCTCTGTTTCTCTCCCCGTTCGCCTTAAAACCTGTCTTTTCATTCGGTCGTCGCACCACGGAAGGTCGTAAAACGCGTCCGCGCCGGTGGCCGGATGGAGAGAGCAGCGCAATTTTAATGAGATTCATTTCGTTCCGCCAGCGTCAAAGCCGGGCCGTAGTAACTTCTCTCCGCGTGCGGCGACGTACTTTCGAAAAAGTGCGGCCTCTCTTCCGGAAGTTCCGCCGCGGCGGTGGGTACCCTGCGTCTCAGCCGCTCAGCTGCGCGTCGTAATTATGCGCCCCGAGCGGGGGAAAATAGGCGCGCGCGCGCGCGGACGAGAGGTTTTCTGATGTAACCCGTCTACATTAAAGCGTCGGGATGAGAGGATTACGAGAGAGAGAGAGAGAGAGAGAGAGAGAATTCTCGAGGAAAAGCTCTTTCGCGGACTGTTGCCTAAAATCGATTACGAGAGAATCACATTTTCGGTGTACGCTTCATGCGGAAAAATCCCCGTCAAAGAAATATACAATGTTGCATAAGAAATAATATATAACAGACATTTAAAAATAATAACGTGTAAATGATTAATTAACGGACGAATTAACGGAATCGATTTCTCCGACGCCGTTTCCTTTTTTTTCCCCCCCATTTCCTCTCGTCCCTGGGCGAAGTGAGAACGATCGCGTTGCCGTTCGCATAGTTTGCACGAGTTATTTCATCTCGAATCGAGCGAGTGCCCGGCGCGCTTCGTCGAATATTTTTCCGAGAGTTTGAGCTGAGTAACGGACTTACGGCAGATAGGAAAAATGTTGGCGCGATAAAATGCTCTTGCCCGCGACACAAAAGCTTGTCGGATACGTCTTCTCGTATCCGATTCATTAATATCTTGGTAGCTTCGTCGCGTAAATGTACTCCTTGTAACGCGGGATTATTTGCGGTAAAACAATGCCACGGTGCACCGGCATTCTTTTTATCCGTTGCGAGACAATGGCGTATTGTTCGTAGCGGAGAAAGCTTCCCTCCTCGTTTCGTGATTGATCGATCGCGGGGATCATCGATCGTGCATACGTACGGCGATGCACCTTCGCACATCGCGCACCGTGCCATCCTCCTGCATTCGGAGGTTTTTCCCTGTACAGCAATGATCCGTAACTAAATGCAAATGCGTGTGGACTGCAGTAAATGCAAATGCAAAGAGAGAACGTCGTCGGCGTCGTCGGCGTCGTCGTCGTCTCAACTTTAAGCCCGTCTAATGCATTCGAGTGCGACGAAAGCAACCAAGTTCGACGAACTCCGGGCGTCGTGTAAGCTGCCGCCTTTATGCAAAATTGCGACAACATCGTTTGACTTCATTATTGCCGGCCCGATTTAACGATAACGGCCTTGCGCGCGGCCGGCGTGGCGGTCTCGCTCGGCCCGGAACAGCCAGATGGACGCAGGCGGAGCGGAGGCGTCGAGCGGAAACCGAGACGGTCGACGGCAACGGCGTCGCCGTATAATGCAATACATAATAATACACAAACACAATGTCCGAACGCGCGCGGCGCAGGTAATAATGCAAGCTCGCATTGTTAAGCTCCGAAAGTCCAAATAAACATCCACTATTGTACGAAGGTTCTTTTGTTCTCGAATGCTTCCATTATACCGCTCCGCGGATAAGGGCAGATACGCTGAAATATGAATGATAATTGTCAACCTCGCGAGCGCGCGGAGCTGCCAATGTGTCCCGCGCATAGTGCGCTATAATAATACATTAAAGACGTTACAGTTATAAACGTCAGGCGGGGAATAATTACGGCGTAGGGGAGGCGCGCGCGCGCGCGCGCGCGATATAAACGGCACGCGGGCGGTGTACACGAAATTGATGAGGTCTGAATCGATCCGCGCGTGTACCGAATCGAATAAGGCTTCCGTCAAAGACAATTCGATAAATTTCCCCCGCCCAAGGTACTCCTGCGAGGCAATTATGCAAACCGCGCTCATTAACGAATGCAAAGTACACTAGAGAGATTTCGCGGCGGATCCCCGTGTACAAGCTGGATCGACACATTACTCTCGCTTGCAGGTAATTTATCTACGTTTACAGGCATGCAAATATATGCGGCACGCATACCGCCTCGAATCGCGCGCTCCGTTTATGGAGAGCGTCGACCTATCTGACAGCGTAATATCTAATTCCCCAGTTAAAGCTCCTGCGAATCCATCATAATAATCATGAACGAAATAAATGACTTTAGCGGCGTAAATTAAACTGCAGTTTATATCGCGCCAGACATTTAATTTATATTATTAATAGTGAGAATGAAGAATTTAAGGTGTCTTATTTTTTTTTTTCTTAATCGTATCCATTTTTTTCCCCGAATATTTCGGGCATCAATTTTTTTCTCTTCATATCATGTACTGATGATAAAGATGTCGCGCAATCTTCCCGCAGCACGAAACTTCTAATATGGCTCACGCTATGTTTAGTAAAGCTCCGTAAGCTGTAGATGACGGTTACGTAAATTCAGAGGTAGAAGCGCGACCGACATGCATAATATTACATATATGCACAGTGTTAAAGTTTCGTAGGTTGAAATAATAAGAGCTGACTCAAACTTGGTTGTGAAGCATCGAGTGGAGTTTAGATGGAGTACCTTTACGTTTAATTGGCTAACTGTGGTGAATTTCATCCCGTAAACTCCAGTTAGACCAATCGGTTGTTAAATGAACAAATATTCACCTTAACTTTGATAGTTGTTAACACAGTGATTCGGTTAATTTATTGCATAGATTTTTGGTACGGTACTTTTTCGCAATCGTAAAAAAAGAGATACGAGAGATGCGCGGTAATTTATCTTGCAAATGAAGAAAATGTTTTTCAACCGCGCATCTATTATAATGAGTCTATTATGATGAGAATCTGTCATAAATCGAATGATTGTCGCAACGCTGAATTACATTGAAGTAAGCAAGAGCGAACAGAACGAAAATTNATTTATTCTTCTGAGATCCGCGGAATAACGTGAAAGCAAATATCGAGGTGGAATTAAACGATAATAACGTCAACAACATAATGACGATATAACGTTGAATGTAAACAGCAAGATAAAATGTAATATTTAACGTGTGTCTGCGTGTTCGTGCGCTGAATCTTTGATCAAAGAAAATTTAAAAAAAATCGCTAATCGGATAATCCACATGTAGTTTTAAGAGCAGAAAGAGAGAGAGAGAGAGAGAGAGAGAGAAAAGCGTAACAAATTTCCGTAAAAATTTCCGTTACGCTTTTACCCCGTGCGCCGTTTATTTTACCGTGACTTTTGACAATAAAAACCCTTCGATATCGCCCGGTGCTCGCAACAAAGGCGCGTAAATATAGATATAAATGCGACGAAAGTTTTGGAAAAAGAACGGTAAGATCCGGAGAAACGTGCAACTCGCGTTGGCGCATCCCTGTCGCATCCCCGCGCTGCATATCCCTCTCCATCCTCCGGCTTACTCCGACGGTGAGGCGGAGGGGAGCAAACAGCGGGCACATCGGTAAATGCAAATACCGAGAGAGAGTCTGGAGACGTCGGCGTGTCCCTTCGGTTGAGACCCTCGGGGGGTTAATGCATTCGAGTGCAGCGCGCGCACGGGCGGTGTTGTTTGTCGGCGTATGCTTGTATGCAAATGCGCGGTAAAGGGGACTGCGCGCTACATCGCGCGCGGGGACCGCAGTAATGTCGATCTCTCGATTGTCGACGTTTCGACGGTGCGTTATGTAAATAAACGGCCGGTTGACGCAGCTCTGCCCGCGCGAACGCCAGCGACGATTTCCAGCGCCGCGCCACCTCGGCCAATTTGGCGGACGCGCGAATAATTCCGTACTGGGACGAGTAACAAAAGTACGAGCGAGTACGTAGCGAAACCGGAATTTCCGCGATATATTTTCCGTATTTCCCTTCTCCGCTCTATATTTCTCTTCGTGCCTTCCTTTCTTTTCACATTCTCCGATTACGTCGCGAGCGACGACGCGACGTGACGCGACGCGCAGAGAGATAGAGAGAGAGAGAGAGCTATTTACGCGTTTGCGCCGAGTAGATTTGCCTGCGAATGAAATGCCTGATTGCTTTGAAGGCTCGAGTTACGGAAAACGTCGAGCGAACGTCAAATCCCCGGAGACTGCGGAGGAGATTGCCTTGGCACAGGAGCGCGTATCGATACGGTGCGTAAGAGACAATGCGCGGATCCTTATCGTGACTCGAGTGCCGAACATAGTTGCATAGTTCTAAGTTTCTCAGATGTAACACGTTGCATACATTTAACATAAACAGGGCCGCGCGGGATCAGGCAGCCGCCCGCGCCTGTTCGGTGCTAAATGCGCGGCGATAGTGCCGAGCCTGCGTTCGATAAGTTTAAAGCCGAACTACTGGTGTCGGGAGGTGCAATAACACGAATTACGATAACATGCAACATTCAACTGGTACGTCGAAATCGGATCGCGAGGTAAAATAATTTTAAGATACAGATAAATAATATCTACTTTCCATTATATTATTATCGCGTTCCACATATCATTGCACGAATATAACTTGTACAAAAAATACCGATCTTATGGAGATTACGGGGCGAAAAAAAAGCTTTGCCGGACAAGGGTTAAGTGCCCTCCCGTGCCTTGAAAATCGTAGGATCGAGCCGTGGCACTTTAATGCACCATGACAAACAGCCGACGTCGGCGGGATGCGGCGACGGATCAGGTTTGAGCCCGGTGAAAATCACCGCGATCCCCGTAAGATCGCCGCGATGGGACAGCCCGGGTTGGCGGTTCGGGCGAGGGATGTAATTTGCAATCAGACGTCGAAGTCGCAGGACGAAAACAAGGAAGTGCCCTCGCGCCCGATTGGCTCGCAGCCAAGTGACGGATCGCCGCGGTCTTGTCCGGAGGGGTGGCGTTTTGTCACTCTTGCAAGCCTTCGCAAACGCGGGCGGCCACCACCCCTTCGGAAGCTTAACACTCACCTTCTCTCCCGCTACGGGCACTCCGGTTTCCCTCGGCAAACCCAGTCCTCTCTTCCTCCCTTTCCCTTAGCTTTCCCTTCCACACACGACCTCAAACCCGTCTTTTTCGGTCGGTGATAAATCAATGCGGAGCACTATTTGCGAGAGCGCGCGCTCCGGCGCTGGCTTTACCTTCTCCTAAACGACTACGGTAAATGCTGCTTTTTCGCGTACGTCCTATAACTCACAATTTCGCTCTCGAGGCTGTCGGCCGGAAGCTTCGTCCTGCGTGCACGCAGCTCGCCAAAGTTTGTTTGCTCGCTCATCTACGAAGCAGACGATCTGCAAACTAAGGCCGCAGCATTCGGCTTTTGCTCCACGATCCCAGTCTAGATTTTCAAACGACAGCATTATGTATGCGCTACATTAAGATCTTTATCGCGCGTTCGAAAACTTTTCAATAATAATTTATTCTATATCGCACATATTAAATCTTCTCCTGACTTCGTGAAGGACATACAGGATATAACAGTTTCAAAATTGTAATGACTTGACATGTCGGCTCATTTATTCAGTTTGGACAAACAATTTCACATATTCTTAAATTAGAAGATTGTTTTTCTTTCTCTAGTATTAATTTATTTTCAATTTTTCGATTTGGAGGCTTGATAAACCATCTTTAATGATGATGATTACGATTACCTGTGGCATCAAATAAAATTTTATCCTTCTTTAATACTTTCCCCAAAATTTGTAAAAGTTTATCAAGCGGCTGAGAAATGACAAGTTTTTTTAAAATACTCGTAGTTTAACTGCTTCGTTCTGTACATTTCATGTAATTGTGGAAGCACAGGATCTCTGATTGATAGAGAATTGCTAGAGAACTAATAATTTATTCCGGCGAGCAAGAGAAACAGCTCGACCAATCCAACATCCCGGAGATCCGCGTTTAACTAGCGAGCACTCAGGATGATAAGACACGACGCTAATTTCGTAAATAATAAATTGGCGCTTCCGAAGCTACGGAAACAAAACAAGAGTTCCGAGATGCGTACGGCGCGTAAAACGGGTCTTGCGCCATGCGGAAAAACGGCGCTCGGCGTGTTGTACGAGTGGCGTATGTATATTTTAGCTGGAAAAGGATAGCTTTAGGACTCATAACGGCGTATTTTCCTGCATCGTAACTTTGCCGCGAGCACTTTACACACAAGGAACATAAACTCGAATTGAGTTTGCCAATGCCAAACTCCCCTAAAAACACACCGCGCGCACGCCCGCCGCTCACGTCTCGCGGAAGTTCACGCGGCTTTCACGAGACTTATATAATATAACGGCATTATGGTAAACACCCGGCGGTTAGTATTACACCGCGGGAAGTTGCATTCGCGACGAAGAGCCCCGCTTTCGAGCGCACGGAGAAATACGTGCCGTCCCATCCGGCCGGGCCGCGAGCGCGCGCGCGCGCGCGATATCCTTTTTATGACTGACCTTTACTACTGCGGAATAAAAAAAAAGTCACAAAGTGTCGCAGTTAACGGGGTGACGAAGTTAATGTGATTTGTTGATAAATCGCCACGGAAGAATCCGCCCCTTTCTTTTCCAATTTCATTCATCCCCCTAGGTGAATCTATGAAATATTGTAATTGATCGACATCACGCGAGGAATGGCTGACGTTTGTCACGGTGATTTTCGACATGGGCTCCGAAATTAATGACGCACAAATGTAAATGAATGCGGAAATGCAAGAGTACGCTTGTGTGTTCAAAGCGCGCAATTAGTAACAAACGTGGCTATTTGGCGCGGGGTTTCATCAGGACGATTGTAAACGGGACATCGGAATTCACCGTCTCGAATAATTCGATTCGACGATCGCGCCGAATTTGCGAAAACCGTGTCTCACAATCTGTATTTTAACGCCAAACGAACGCGTGTTTCCCCGTGTGTGCGCGTATACACATAGTATGTATATGCAAATAGTAAAAAAATTATTGTTGCTGACTAATATGTTTCACATGTGCGATGAATATGCGGGAACACGTATACGAAATAGAGGATATGTTTTATTCATTATCGCCGAAACGTGTTTTCGTTTGGCGGAAATAAAATTCTCCGCGTATTTTCAAAGTCGCCCGCCGGTGGGCGTCGGAAGATCTCGCGATTTAACAACGCGAGGATACGAGATGCGCGTAAACGGCAGCATGATAACTATTTAAAGTAGCTTCCGAACGTCGCGACAACTATGTAATATTTCGTCGGGGTTCGGCGCTGTTTACTTAAACGTAGGAGTTTCATTATAACATTCCCCTCAAGGAATCTCTCGCGCGCGCTGCATTGCGTAACATCGCGCACGCTCGAATAATTATATCAAAGACGGGAGGAGGTGGATAGTGACGTCCCGTACAATTGGTGATTAATATTATCAACAATAATTGATTTCATAGCAGCTCGATATTTCCATTTGTGCATGTCATTATGTAGATAGGATAGAAGCGTCCCGCGCGTAATTAGCCGGGGAATGTATCCGCAACAAAATTATTTTAATATCATTTCCTCTCTCCGGAACGGAATATACCGGCCGTGTTTAATACGAGCGTATATTTAATACGGGCGAGCGCGTACCGGTAATACACGATATAAATTACAACGCGCGCGGATAAAAAGCCGCGCCGAGCTTTTCCAACTTTTCAGCAAAACATGGAAAATACGGAATACGATTTTCTCAATTTTAATTATATACATATATGTAGTATATTACGTATGATGAATGGATGACCATCGGATTTTATCGCTATTATATTTCACCTGTGATCTCTTCATTATGAATCGCCTTAAGAGCCGCCACGTTTAGCATTAAATTTGGCGAACACTTGACCGACGTGTACTCGGAGTTTCGGATGGATGCTCGCATTTAGCGCTAAATTCCGGTTCGCAGTCACTGAAGTTCGCGAATTTTCGCGAAGGGTGGTACGAGCGGCGAAGGGGGTGGAGGTACATACTCTCCTGCTTAAGCAGACTAAATTACTCGGTTCTTGCACGGCACTCGCCGCCGCGGCACAATCAATATCGATCCGCGTGTTTTTCAAGTAACTCGTTAACGCGAGTCGTCCTCTCGAAACTTTCTTCTTCCGCCGTCTTTGCCGCGCGCACGTCTTCGCGTGTATGTACGCGTGCGGGCGTGTGTATACTTGCCGAATAAGTTTTAATAACCGCGAGAAGCGTCGGAAGCGGAGAGAAAGAGACAGAGAGAGAGGAGAGAAAGAGAGCCGGCTCGAGACGACGGCAACGAGAATTCGCGAGACCGCCCCGGATACACAACTTTGAACCGTCCCTACCAGAATTTCCTACGCGGCCACATACACGGCCGGTGGACATTGCAGGCGCGGAGATGGGGAAGTTCTCGGGAAAAGTCCTCTTCTCGATGCGCGTGCATCCTATTACTTCGCCGAGCATCTCGCGATCGAGTCGAATTTCCTCGGCGCCATCGGTTGAACCGGTAAATTTGCTTTTTCTATTAGCGACTCTACAACACAGCGAGAGAGAGATAGAGGGAAGAGAGATGAATTCTTCAGAATTACTCGACCCGAATTCCATCGTCCACTTGGCGAGGGTTGTACTCGAATCGGGATTGCTTCTTCTTTTCCCGAGCTTCTTTCTCTTCCCTTCTTTTCGCAGGGTCCTCCAAGAGCGATGGGGTGCTAAAAACCCTTTCGTTTCACCCTCGTATTTAATTGAACGGATCGGACAAGTTAATTACGATAGCGGCGAACTCAAACTGCTAATATTTACGTCGGCCGAGGCCACTCTAACGGTTGTTATCGTTGGTCGTCCGTGTCTCGCTTGTTAGAAGTAGAGCGTATCGCTCGCGCGGTGCGCCGCCCTTCATCGATTTTTCCTCCACGACAAGATACTTATCCCGGGAGGAATGTAACGCGGTGGTAAACGTAATAGAAATATCAGAAAATTGCGTAGTCAAATGGAAAAATGACACGGGCGGTAACCGATCGGCGTGGAAAACGATATCGTTACACATTTAGGTCGCGGACGAGAAAAAAATAAGCGAAGGAGAGAAATCAGGTACTTGTAGGACACTCCCTCGCCCCCGATCGTCGCCATCTGAAAATTTCTCATATTGAATATTCGACGACTCCCCCGGGGGAGTTCTAAGCAATTCGAATACGCTGCACGCGCTCGCGGACTCGCTAATTCACTCGTAACAACCCCCTTTAACCATTTCCAAGCTGATTACTATCTATGCAGCAACCGAACATTACCGCCACTATCTGCGACCGTTGCATTCCGGCGCGGCCGTTATGCGGACCGTAACACGACGGGGGCCGGGCCGGGGATGAAAGAAAGGAGAGAAAGGAGTGGAGAGAGAAAGGAAAAAAAATCCATCCGCCGCACCGCTGATGAATACGGGATAAGCACGCGGACGTCGGTCCTCTCTCGATACCGACGGCCACCTAGCTGGACAGGAAGCCGTCACCTACCGCGGTGCAGAGAGAAGGAAAAAGAGCTTCTCCTTTTTTTTCTCCAGCCGCGTTTTTCGATTCGCGTCGTGTCGCCCGCGCGCGAAACTCTGCGCGAGCGAGAGTACTTGGCGGGACTACTGATTTCCATAAAATTATTACACGCTCGTGCGCTCATGCCAAAAAATTTACATACCGCGAGCTGCGTTCCAGGCTGCGGCGGCGGCGCCGCGCGCGACAGAGAAAGGGGAACCGAAATAAAAAGATTTCGGGGACTTCCGCCGTTTCCATTCCGCTCTAATCGCGTTTTCGTGTCCTCCTCCTCTCGCGCCGCGCGAACGACGACACGAGTTCTTTCGCGAGAGATATTTACCGGGTTTTTTCTTCTCTCTTTCTCTCTCTCTCTCTCTTTTGCGTTGATGCGGCGCGAGCGCTTATAGTTGTCTTGGATACGATTCGATTTTCCGTGGGTTGAGAAAATTTTTCAGGCAACAGGGAGCGAGGTGCTACAGCGGAAAGATATGGAAATGATAGGAAAGAACAACTTCTTTGCGTTATTCCTTTTAAAAATTTAATATATCTCCATATACATACTATCTTACATTAATGTCGCAACGACATAATACAGCAGTAATATTGCGATTATTAAACATGATGTTGGTATACAGTTAATCTTCATATAACATTGTTTAATTCAAATCAATACCGAGCTTTACTGCCCGTTCGTAAATTCGCCTTGTCGAAGGAAAACGTTATAAAATAAATTGTTTATATATTTACATGATTCTATTGCAAAATTGTATTTTATTAGACACGCTGCCACTATCGTCATCATGTTTAAAAAATAAATTGACACACATATGAAGATCGCGACACCGAATGGAATCTTATTTGAATTAAGTACTTTTAAGATACGAATGTATCTCAAATGTAAAATGTTCTCAAAAGATCTTTCGATACATTAGTCCGTTTCTAGAAGAATATTAAAATACTATGAATCGCGTGCAGAATGTGAATTTTCCCAAAAGGGCGGAATCAGTATTTCAAAAACCCGATTCATTTTTACGTCGCGTTTCGTTACGTCGTATTTTTTCACTAGCCATCACTTCGAATTCAAAAGTGGATAATTCTTAATTCTGATCCTCTCGAAAGCATGCTATGCCCATCTAGTCGTCGTACTCGGGCATGACGGAGATACCCGAGAGCCTGAGATACTCATCCGCCCCGACATTGAGTAGCTAATTCGTCCGTAGCTGGTAATCTCCGTTCTGCGTGATGTAACGCACCCACGGTAGGGCCTGATAGCCGCTCTTCTCGATGATTTTCAAGTATCGCACCTGAATGCCCGACGTGGTGAAATACGGTATCTCGAACTTCACCTGTATGGGCGGTTTGCCCTCGACGTCCTCGCCGACTACCGACGGCAGCCCAAAATGCGCCCTCATCAGGTACTCTTTGCCGCCGGGGAAGGACTTGATGATCCATGTAATGGCGCTCTGCTCCGGCGAGTACTTGACGCTGCCGATCGTGGTCTTGAACTTGGGTGAATCGGCGTCATTCGGCACCGGGATTACGATCTCCACATTGTTCGCCGTGGATCGCCGCTTGAACTGCGATCTCGCCTTTATCATGTATTCCACCCGGCTGTGAGCGTGCCGCTCGATCACGGACTCGATCCATATCAGTGGCTTCACGTGCGTGTTCAGTCTGTACGACATGAGCTCGAATTCGCCGTCCGGCGGGATGAACGAGATCGTCCGATCGTTCTCAAACCGAGAAAGTCTGACGCACTGATGGAACTTGACGTCCTCCAGCTCCACAGACTTGGATTTGCCGCGGCCGGTCGACTCGAACAGCACCTTGTCGTTGAGGCCCAATCTCAGCTCCGGCATTCCCGACAAGTAGACTCTCATCTTTATGGCACCTACGATCTCCGAGCTCAAGACATTTCCGTTGGCGTTCGCCAGAAGGTTCACCGATTCTATCACGTCAAGAAAGACCTCGTTCTTGCGATACTTGATGCCCTCCGATCGCCACGAGACAGCATTGGTCACAGCCATAGGGATCCTGGGTTGAATCTCCAGTTTGTGACCCTCCTGAGTGATGTATTCCTGCAGAATCTTGCTGTCGGTAGTTTGAGGATAGCCAAAGTCCAGCAATTCGTCCAGTAATTCATAAATAACGACAAAGTTGTCTCTTATACTCTCCTCCTCCAATTCTTTGAAATATTCCTGCATGATGTGCACCACTTTGTGCAGGAATACAAATACCAGGGATATGTTTGCATTCTTTTTCGTAGTGGACACGATATACAGATTGTTATATTTTATATAAGCGTATGTACACTCCGGGGTCTGAATAATCGGAGTAAGATTGCCCTCTTCCTCGCGTTCCATTACCAGCGGCATGAATTTCTCGATGACACCGGTCTCGATATCGCCACGGTAGTTGCGTGAGATCAGCACCTTGCCCTTCACGTCCAAAATGTATATTGCTGACGTCGACATCTTGTCCGGACTGCAAGCAGAAATGAGAGAGGTTAGCTTTATTATTTACATAATAAAATTCTTTGGAAAAAGTACAAAGGACTACATGCGACGTTTGATACATCCACAAAAATTTATTGAAAAATATAATTGTTCTTATCCGAATCATCGGAGCTATCGAATGCATCCGACGTCACTCGAGCGTTTAGGTTATGATCGCCGAAATGAGACTTTCAAGAGAAGCGTCGTGAAAATCGATCGCGAAAATGATAATTCGCATTCTGTCGAGGAGAAATCGCGGGAAACGAGGCGATAATAATTAATACAAGTTGATTTGACATTCGACGGTGCGTCGATTGTCAATTTCTCCGATATACGAGATAACTCGTGGAAGTTCTGTCGATATTCACCCTGAGATGTACGACGCTGCGAAGGAATCCTCTAAATACGCCCTACGTATCGTTTACATTTAGGCGTGCGACTCTTCAACGGGATTAACACGGGAAAATTGAGCGGCGAAAAAAA
Organism: Tetramorium alpestre; assembly: GCA_021460005.1. NCBI lineage: Eukaryota > Metazoa > Arthropoda > Insecta > Hymenoptera > Formicidae > Tetramorium > Tetramorium alpestre. The sequence goes on from JAJVSH010000237.1 coordinate 23,274, forward strand.
CGTAAATGCAACACCTCGCGCTTCCGGGCTGCCACTGTGGACCGTCGCGAAGTTGGCCGAGGTCCGAGGCTGCCTGCCGCGCGCATGCGTCGGCGGCCAACTTCACGCGACATATCGACCACGACGCTGCGCGCCGTTCGAACGTCGTATAAAATAGAGATGCCCGTGTCGATACTTCGTTATTAAAGTACAGTGAATTCATTTAAGACCGCGGAGACTTTTGCAGCTACGTGTCCCGATTAAATATTGATATATAACAAGTATACGAAATAGTAATGAAACCTCCGACTCCCTGAGCGAATAAAGCGACTAGACTAGTAATGGAAGGTTAAGTGCAAAATGCCGCGTGTGTGGTCAGATTGTAGACCGATAATTTGAATAATTTCTATGAGTCAAATTTATCTTGCAACTAACATGAGAGAAGTAATACACTTTGAATATATACATATATCTATAATAAATAATATGCACTCAACACTCCCCTCTCCCTCTCTCTCTCTACGCAGTGTTTCTGTTACATTCGCATAAGAGAGAAATTGCATTTGAAAAAAGACCTGCATATGAATGAGAATTGAGTATATATATATAAGTAATATATACATATATAATTAATTTTTGCATAAGAAGGAGAAGCTATTTGGATTAATTAAAAAAAAGAATGGGATAAAGTTTTTTTTAAATATTTAAAAATTTTGGAAGCAATTTTCATTTCTTATAAATTTATTTAAACTGCCCTCCCTACATTGTATAACATATTATACGTATTAATTTTTTTATCATGTGTATGTATAATGCGTGCATGTGTAATAATAGATACATATCAGAGTATAATCTCGTCGTCTTTAGAATATTTTACCTGGAATAATGTACTTTTATCTCATCTCTTTTTAATTCGTCTATATGTAATTCTTGAAGAGGAAAGGGATTTAAGGAGATCTGAGGAAGGAGAGAACACCGATAAAACTACACTCTACGTTCTTTGTCCGTTAATCCGGATTCATTCGGGCGGATACAAATATTTCTAAAATCGCGCTTAATACAGCAACGGAGATAAATCCGGTCTAAGGCATTTTAATCTGTACTCCGTGTTTCACGAAACATTAAATCCTGCTTGAAGCCGTTTCGCAGAAAGCGCGCAGTATCTCCGGCAAAGTAGCGCCTTCCGACATTAAGATTCTATACAACTGGAAGTCATTTAATCTCGGCGGAAGATTTCAACGTCGGCTACTTCGCGAGGAAAGGAGTGATAGCGCGCTGTAGGATATCCCGTTTAGAGTTTGAAAACAGCAAATAAAAGCGAGACTGTTGCAAGGCAAATTCGACAAACGAGAATCGCGCATCGTTCTCATCGCACGGGGCCTTTCACGAATCGCATTTATTATATAAATCGTTCATAGAATTCCAGATTCCAGAATTTAAGAAATTATGAGCGCGTGTAAAAATAGATGATTTCAAATAGCTTTCGACGAACCAAGCGCCAGCTAATTAAATTAAAATTCTCTCTCTCTCTTTTCCTTTTACTCCCACTCGCCCTGAACGAGATAAGATAAACTCTCGCGAGTCCAAATGAATTAAATATCACGGGACGTAATAACGCGAAATCCGCCGCTACATCTGGAGCTTCTCGCGGATTAAAATTTTATCGCGACGCGAAGTCTTGAGTTTCGCAAATATTTCCCAAGTCGTAAACAACTTGCGCGCTCACCGCGCTAACGCAGTACCATCGATTTTCTAGCCTTGTGCCGTGGCGTATGTGCCGATAGACGCGACACGGTATATCGCGGCTGCATTAAACCGGCTGCAAATACACGTCGATAGTGATTGCCGGCTTACAGATTCCAGCCAAAATAAAATGTCCTCACGTGCGCTCGCGCTCTCCCAAAAAGCTTCGACACGCGCGACACGTTGCGCGGCATGAAAGCGACAGAATGTAAGCCGCTGCAATTTTACGAAACGTTGGCATATATGCTCTCGCGCCTCTCTTACTTATAATATAGCGTTTCGCGCGGAAATGAATCACGCGGAAGAAAACGAAACCGAAAAACGTTATCTTTTTCATCATTTTTCTCGAAACCGGCCAGTTTCAATGGAATTCTGAATTGGGCCGCGCGCGGTTGCGTTTCGCGGCGCCGTTCCGCGTGCCGCGCGCTCGAAACGCGATTTGCGCGCGGCGCGTAAAAGCTCGGCCCCCTCGTCTAATCGATTTAACGTTTATAACGGGCATCAAAAGGCGCACTTCCGCCCGTCCGAAAATCACCGCTATTCGGTGATATTCGTTCAACTATTCACAAGCGGTCGGTCCAACCATGTTATCTGCGGTCAGCGTGACGTACCCCCATTACGTGCTTCGATCGCGCTTATTTTCGCCCGCAGAGGCGCGATATACCACCACCAGAGCGAGGAGGAGCAGTCCTCTCCCTTCCGTGGCTTTGTAGCCTCTGGTTCTAGAATAACCGAAAGGGCCATTGCGTCCGTCGAGCGGCTTTTTAATGCTTTGGCCGCCACATCAATCGCACGCAAATTACGCCTGCGTTTTTTGGGACCCGGGGCTTTTGGCGGAGGCTGTTTAATTCATGGATAACGAACGCGAATCGAATGCGAAGTGGGAACGAAAAATCAGATCGTCATGTGCCAACGCTGCATTCCTCCGGAAGAATGCGTCATTCATATTGTAATGCAATTTTGTAATTATTGCACTTTTTTACCTTATTCACATATTTTATTTAACTAGATTTTTATTCAAATATGCGATATACATAATCGTCGCAAACGCGCAGTTTTTATAATAGCGAGTCCAAGAGCGGACGACTATCTTTTTATTTTCTTGTTTTGTTCTCGATCCTTTTTTTTGCAAAAGATGATAAAATTATTCCAAGGCGATCTTTTTGCCGCGGGCGTATTTTAATTGCGGTGATTGAGACGCGCATCATCATAATTTACGCCGTGAGAAAAAAAGCGCGACAATATTTCTGGATTAAACGACCGTGGCTGACGAGATACAGGACGTCCCCTCTAATGAATACATTAACGAGCGATGAGCGGTGGCGGCCTACGCGTTCGCGCGTGTGATCAAGTTCCCCGGTTGTTTTAGCATAAAATATTGAACAGATACGGATCGAACGGCGACGCGCCGATCGTATGCATCCAGATGTGTTTGCTCAATAAACAGTTCCCAGTATTTAGGAAAACAGGCTTGGGGCCCGGGACGAGTGTCCTCTCGTCGAATCCCGATTTCCTATTTTCCATTGAATTTCACCTCGCCGCGAAGCGCTGCGCCCTGATAAATGTTTCATACCGATTTCTCTCTTTCTCTCCCATCCTTTCTTTCTCTCTCTCTTTCTGACTGCGCACAACAACATTGTGAATATTATTATGTAGGAGTATGAAATTCGCGTGATTTCTATGACGTGCATGTTTGTTTGAGAATAATGGAATGCGTCAACAACGAGTGATCTCGAATAAGCACGCATCGACGTAATATTAACATCAATTCTGGCATTAATGCGATATTAATGTTACTTACACAGCATAATAATAAGTTATAATAGTGATAATAATATTATTGTCGCGTGGAGAGAGACACCACTCTCGCGTGTTCTTTTTTCTGCTCGCGATACCCACGGTTAAGCAACATTTTTCCCCCTTTCGCGTAACTAACGGCGCTTGCCGTCCGTGAATTAATCATGAGCCTGAAAATCATTCGTCGCGCACGGTTTATGCATCCGGCGCGGGAGTGCCGACCGGGCGAATATTTACCGGGGAGCACGATCGGGCCGCACTGAATCGCGTACTGTTTGCGGCAAATTCCACGAGAGATTCCATTGTAATTGAACGAGGCTGACTCGATTATAAAGTCAAATCATCGGCAGGTGGAGAGACGACAAGGGAGCTCTCGCTTCTTCCTTCGGCGAACAAATGCGTTTCCCTTCGTCCGCCGTCAACTTTCATGGCTCACCCTCTACTTCCGTCTTTTTCTCCCTCTCGTCGCTCTCAAACGCTCTCAGCGCCGATTCGAGGTACAGACAATGACGGCGTCTTGGGACCCCCTCCCCCATTCGCGGAACGTTTCAAAAGCGACTACTTCGAGAAATTTAGGAAATCCCCAAGCTCGCGCAAATTACCGGTGCTGTTAAAGAGCGGGGAACTTGACAGGAATCTCGAAAAATGAAATTGCCTTTAAGGTCCTTAGAATAGTAGAAACGTCGGCTTTAATTTAACGCAAGACCTGTAATAATACGGAGAGATGGCGNAATAACGGAATATCCCATATAACTCGACGTCGTATTTCAATAACGAAAAAAAAAAGATTTAAAAACTTTTATCGTCCACGCTCATTTCGAGATTAATCTGCTTCGCGAACGTTTCGTAATACGCGGAATGTTACATGAGAATTCCGAGGATAATACCGAGTACGATTTAAACGATTGATAGATTTTCTGTTTGTAATTAATAGATATTTTTTTATTTGTCAGATACATAGGTGATAAATAAAAATTCGATGTGAAATTGACTGTAAAATTGGTTTGAAAAATGATAGGACGCCGACAGCCGCAGCTTCGTTGCAACGATCGATTTTTTGTTTCCGCTCGATTCTCACGAATGAAACATCAAACCGAAGATAAAACGATATATGTATAGTACAAGACTGGAGACTCGCGCAGTTATATTACACGCCTATTCCTAGGGCCGTCTCCTCTGGGAACGGCGAACGCCACATCGAGGGGCGAAAGTTAGTGCCGCCTGGGGGATCGGTACGACCGATAATTGAGGCTTGAATTAAATTAGCCTTCGGTGTTCCATTCCAGAACGACTGAAAGTCTCGCGCGTTGCTCGCGCGATAACCGAATTGACCCACGTTCGCCGATCTAATCGCGATTATCGATCACCGCTCTTACGCCGAGGTTTCATTAGGATCGATATCGCCCCGCAGTTAAATCGGTTAGGCAAGATGCATAATGGATTAAGCAAACGCACGTGAGTTTGATAGCGATCGAACTCTCTTCCCTTTGACTCGCGTCTCTCGCCTCGCGGTCTTCTCACCCGCTCTTACAATTTCGCCATGATAATTCTTACGATAGATTAAAATGGATGTTCGTCCGCGGGCACGATAGTTTGGGCACGAGAGAGAGAGAGAGAGAGAGAGAGAGAGAGAGAGAAAAAAGAGAGAGCGACATAAATTGCGGTATCATAATGAAGCGAGGGAACCTGGCGCGCGGCGCATCGATTTGCGAAAAATAAACCGGAACAAGGAACTTTATCTCGTATTTCTCTCCGCGACTTGGAAAGTTCTGAATATCAAAGTTGTAATTTATCGTAAGTACTTAAATTCGCCCCGCTGGGGCCCACCGTATCTATTATCGCCGCCAATTTTTCGTCTCGAGAAACCGCGTTGTCGATGTACACCATCGGAGAATGCGATATGACGCAACTGCCAAAGGACATCTAACTGTATATTTCTCGTCCGAATCGTTGCCATCCATTTACGTTAAATAAATCACATTACGTAATAACGTACGGAGTTGTAATGTACGGCGACACGGAAATGCATTCGCGTCGGGTAAATGGATTTACTTAAAAGTTTAATAATACAAGCAATAATTTACGTGCGCTTTAGGAGATGCTACAGCGGAAACTCATTAAAACATTGCGATGATGAGACTCGATGAAATGATTAAATCGTGTAATGATTTCTATTCTTGCGCGAGAGACTACATTTCGAGGGTATGTTAATGAAATGCGATAAAAGGGCGCGGCCAATCTTGTAGCGAAACCTATTTCTACGCGTTTGCAATCTAGTCGAAGAAAGAAAATAAGCTAAAGAAATTGGTTTGGCAAATCCCGCAATCCCCTTTTTCTAATTAATTTGTTTCCCGCCAGCTCTTAATCCGCAACAATTGCGAACGAGGGGGAAAAAAAAATTCCCGATCGCGAGAGAGAAAGATCCGAAACGGATGGTGCCAATCATCGCGCCATCGGGAACGACGTAGCCGTGATTAAAAATTTAAATCAGCCGTTGGCTGGTGATATCGTTAGCGAACGACAAAGTTCGCGCAGCGATCCAGCCGTTAACCCTAAGTGGAAACACGGGGGTAGAGAAAAGTGGCGAGAGGATTGGGGGAGAGCTCGGAAATGCGGGGGATTGAAACCAGTAGGCGGAGGAGGGGGGGGTTGATCAGCGAGATGTCCTGCGGGGAGATAAGTTTCTCGGTGCAATCAGTGCCTCGCTGTCCTCCTCTTTCCCCTCCACCCTCCCGCAACCCTTCCTCTCAGTCGTCCTCGCGCCTCTCGCATCAACCACCTCGTCGGTATCTGTACCGCTGCCGCAACATTCACATCCCTTCTTCGCGTTTCCGAGACTTAAGATAATGCGGCCGTTCGCAGCGCTCGGTTCACTCGGCTGCGACGTTTTCTGCGCTCGCGGTCGAACTCGAGATTTAAGAAAAATAGTATTTACCGTATAATCATGACAAAAATAGATTTTTCATCGAGAAAATTGAATTACAATTGACATAATTATTGAGAATCTCCTTTGTGTGTTCATCCATTTTCCATCTTAAGCAATTATCAAAGTTTTACAAATATTTCTGTGTCTCTTCATATTTTAACTAGATTACAAGATGGACTGAGGCGACGACTGAAACTTGCCAGACGCGTCAATTTAATAACGAATTAATACGAGTATTTAATCTGAGGTTTAAGGACAAATCCAGTTTGGATTGTGGTCACGAGTTTGACAATGCGGCGGAATCCAGTTTATTTAATGGCCGATCGTCGCGCCGATTGTACGGTAGGATTAATTAATAAAGTGATTGATTCGGTTAAATGCATTAATCGTACTATGCGCCGCAGGTTCGCGCGACTGAACCGGCGAATTCCATAAATTCGGCAACTGCCGATCGATCAGATCGCGTCCGTTCATCAGTGCGTCACGTCCGACCGAGCGGATTCGCCGCAAAACCAGACAGCGGTATCGAATGGATCAACGACTTTTTAAAAAATGATGAATGGCTAGTCCTATCGGCGTTAGCGCGTTCTGTTTGCATTGATAGGTTCATTGTTGTAATTACAAGCGCGGACAAAGGGCTATTTTTACAAATAACGGCTTTGTAAAAGAATAGATTTTATTCGAAAGATATTCCTCAAATTTATGAGATTCCGATTTTAGGCTAGCGCCAGTCTATTCGTGCTTTAAAATTCGCAGTTTGCCACTCGTGTGAGATTCGTGGATGCATACTTCGCATTCGTTGTTTACCGTTCGTGCCAATTCGAAAGCGAGAAGCAGATTTTATTTTTTTAACGAATTCAAAGAGCGCAAATTACCATAAATCGTGCATAATCTGGCAATAGTCTTTGTGCTTATCTAAAAATTTCAGTCTGCGACAATATAAATAATTATCGAATTCTGAGGCTGAGAGGTATTTTAATATTTTTCGCAACATTTTCCGCACCTCTGTGGCGAATGCGTGCGCGTAAACTGCTGTTATAAAAAAGTAAAATAAAATAACGAATATTGCGGGCGTTCCATTACATCGCATTTCTCGCTTGCTTACAGACCGGAGCCTGCCTTTCAACGTCCAAAGCCGCTCGATGTGCAACGTCGGCGCGGAGGCCGGCCGTCTCTCAACTTTCTTATTCAAGATGTTTTGAGAGCAATTTAACTTGGACTCCGGTCGAAAGCCGCCGCTGGGAAAGGAGTTAAGAGCGGAATGAAACGCGCGGAAGAGGAAAGTGACTGTCGGGCCGTAATGCGGGAGTATAACGGAGGAACTGCTGGCGCTCGCGGGACGTAGTCGCGACAAATTAAAGAGGGTCTCTCTCTCTGTCCGGAACCGTCGGAGTGCCGCCGCTCGCGGGATTCACGAGGTACACCGGGGTTCGGCTGTCCACCGACGACCAAGGTCGCCGTACGGTTATGCTGGTGGCGTCGCTGCAGGTGGCCGCCAGCAAATGCTGTCATGCCGCTGCCGTGCCAGCCGGCGGCCCGGAGCCGGCCGCTGGTCACGACGTGCTGCCTGATCCGGCCCGGTCGTTGTTCCCCGCGCGTACGACACGCGCTGCTGCCCCTGATCGTCCTGTTAATCCTGGCCGGCTGCAGTCGCGCGGCATCCTCGCAGGCCGCGACTCGCTACGCCTCGCGCATCGTCGAGACGAAGAGCGGACAAATACGTGGAATACTTCAGGTATGTATCGATTCTTCTTGCCAGGGGGATCGGGAGGGGATGGCGGAGAAGGCGGAGGAAGTAGAGGAGGAAGAGGAGAATGACAAGGGGTGTGGGGTATCGAGCGACGAACCACATCCCCGGCAGGATTTGGATATCCTGCAGGCAGGTGGAACGGGCGCGTATAGCGCGGAGCCCCCGTGCTCGGACATCGAGTTTCGGCCCCCGATGTAAATGGCGGATCGTGATTCGCGGATCGGCCCATACCTGGCAGTATTACGCGTAGTACGTCGCTGTTTCCGCGATGTACACGGCGAAAAGCGAGATTTATTGTCGGATTGACCCAGCGGAAGCGAAATTTTTCTGTCGGCCGTCGTTTGCGCGCGAGATAACCCGCTCGAAGGTACCAATTATTCGCGACAGTGCATATCACTTTTTTTTATTAATTCTAATATTGCGATTCGTTAAAAATGGAGATACCTTTTGCAAGGATAAACATTCTTCTTACAGCTTCCTCTTATGCAGAATAGAAGCTGTAAAAGCAGAACGGTATTCGCTGGCAATCGATTATAGAATCTCTCGCGCAAGTCTATTCTTCCTGTTTATAGAGGGAACGGGCGGTGGTTATGATAGTGGATATGCGATGACATGAATATTTGGATATTATGTGTACAGGATAGGATAATATCTTGGACACGAATTAATCTCCTGCCGTGGCCCATGCGCGAAATGTGAATCAATTTTGGTCAAGAGCTGTATAAACGCGCGCCCAGTTAAATGTCTTGTTAACTAATATCGAAATAATAATTATAACTATACCGGTGCGCCCCGAGTACTCTCTATTGAGTTCTACATTACTGGTAATTAATATCTATTTTCATTTTAACAATGCGCTGTCTATGTCCACTAATATTACAATATAATGGTAACATTAATAATACTAAATAATGCTTTCAACACGCGATGTTAAAGAGAGAATTCAGCGTGTACGAAACGATGCATTCTCTCTCTCTCTCTCTCTCTCTCTCTCTCTCTCTCTCTCTCTCTCTCTCTCTCTCGCTCGCGAGATTTTTAATCTTCGCGCGTCGAGCTGCGCGAAACGCGTTCGGCAAAAAACGAAGATAAGAACTGTATCTAATGTTCTCTCATTAACATCCCGAGGAACGTCGGTGTCCCCGTCGCATTAATCTTGCGATTTCAATTACTTCCATACTACTGTCTTCCTACATCTCTTAAATTTGACCGCGTCGCCGCGTATCCTCCTTTTCTCTGCGCTTTACTTTCTCCCCTTTCTTCTGCTTCTTTTTCTCATCACTTGTTCCGTCCAATCTAACTCGTCGTTCTCAGTGCCCAACACCTTTTCCCTTTTTTCTCCTCCCTCTCGCGTTGCCCGCCCGGCGTGCTCTTTCATTAAATGCGTTACTGTCCTCCTATCACTCTCGCAAACTTTGCAGACCTTCTCTCCCGGCTTTCCTTTTCTGGCGTCAGTTTCTTCTCTCTTACCATCCCTTGAACTTATTACCGCACCTAAATCTTGCTGTCGACCCGACGTTAAAACTTCCCTTTGCCTGCTAAGTATCTTTACCAACTGATAGATCTTATATCCTTCTTACGTTCTTTTTCGCCGTGCTATAGCGCTCTAATTAACTAACACGCGTGCCGGGCTCGTTAGCTTTCTCGTATCCACGTACATTGGACACACATTTTCCCTCGGTTAAGTACACACGTCGAGAGAATGCAGCAAGACCGTTCTCGTCAAACGATACAACGTTATGAAAGAATTCAAGAGCGAGAGAAAGCTTATGTCGCGCGATTGCGCGAAATTTAGCGAACGAAATTAAAATAATTAAATACGAAATACGTGCATAGAAAAATTCGCCCGTCCTATTTCCATCATATTCCGCACAACTGTGCGCCACAGCCGGAGCGGAAACTAAAAGCGGTTCGATATTTCGATGTCCCGAACGACAGCGAGATTTTTCAGGAGACAATTTGCTGGCAGCTCGTCTATCGGTGCCGAAGCGTTTTCACAACACCGATCAGTCAGAGTGGGCGAGGTCGATTTGACATTTACCGCGGCATTCGCTACGCCGGATGGTAGACATCAATTACGTCTAATAGATATTCATATCGACAAGAGGCGGATCGATGGATGTCCGATGATTCAACCCCGCGGCACGGCGCCCGGCGCCCGGCGCCACTCGCTCGCAATATGAGCCGGCAAATTTCGCGTTTCGCGTTTCGCGATTAAAGTATCCGCGGGCGGGATACCGCCGCCGCCACCGTGGCTTTGCATTCGCAAAAATAAAATCGGACCGCGGGGAATTGCGGGAAAATCGGCCAATTTGACGATCCGGTATCAATCCGGCGCGGCATCGTCGCTATACCGCCGCGCTATTGTCCGGCAAATAGCGCAACCGATCCGAAGGTAAGCTTTCATCCCCGCGTGTTATTTAACTTTCTGACGCTTGATATTTGCGCGTCGTCGTTGCGCTCGCGAAATTACGAATCCGCGCTCCCGCGAAATTGCACGCGCCCCCTCGTCGAAAAAGGATCGCAGGCAACGTTGAATCGAGAATCCCGGAATTTCATCATGCCGCGCTCCTATCAACCCTCGCGTAAGACGCGTATACAAATTATACAGAATATTGCAATTTGGAACTTCGATACTTCGCGGAACAATGTTGACTTATTAACCGGCTACGAGCGAGGTATGAAATAATTGAAGCACTCGGGAACGGAGCGAGCTCGCGCACGCGATTTGTAGGAGGGATCCATTTTAAATACGTATGTTGCGTATCTAAAAGCGGATCTTACGCGGTATTATGCGGACCATCAGCACCGACTCTCGTCGATCCCTTTCAGCGCCTCATTTTACCGGTATACAGCCGACAAGTCTCCGCCGGGATCGTCCCCGTCGTCGAAAGAGACGCAGCGCGCGGATTATTGTACCCGCCCGCGCATTTCGTAACGGCGCGAGACGGAGCGGAGCGGAGTGCGATTGAAACATCCGACGCGGATCAGACGCGCGGGGTAGGTCGCTTTGGCGGGAATTGCGGATCCGCAATTTACCGGCCTTTTTTTACGCCCGGCAGTCCCCAGGCGGGATGGATGGATAACGAGAAAACTTTTTCGCTCAGGACGCCTCGTGGCCTTTACATTACGTCGTAACGTGCCGCAGAACTCGCGCTTGTCGTTTTTCGTTCGCCCTCGCGTTCACGCTCGCCCTCTCTCGCCCGTTCGCCGGTCCATTTCGCACGATCGAGCGCCATACGTTTTGCCGGGGGAAAACATTGCTCTGTCAAACGCGTGCCCGTGCTACAACGCTTTCCCCGCTCCACCGCCGTGATATATAAGCAGAATTGTTTTGCATATTGCCGCCCGCAGGCACGTTCGCCGGCACGGATCCTTGAGCGATGCGAATCTTGAGCGATCGATTATCGTAAACGCGATCGCGGGATACACGTCCGTGCCCCGAGATACGCTATCTGTTATTGCATGCGGGATGTTAAGATAAGGAAATACACGTTCGACGTTTCGAGTATTTATTAACCCGCTTATGAAGCGGACCCCGGCCGGATATTGAATTTCGTACGTACGCTGAATTCGTATGTGGAATATCTGGGTCAATTTGATTCGGACATTGTCCTTATCAAAGGCACGCCGCTTTCCTTCGGCATCCGGACTGAACATAATCCGAGCGTTAAACGCGTTCGGAAACGCCGAGATCGAGAGAGAGAGAGAGAGAGAGGCGGAAATACAGTTTCCCGCTTATTTACGCGCGAACTCCCGGCGCGGAGAATCGCATTAATCGCGTCCTCGTTTCGTCCAACCGAGAATGGACGATGCGCGCGAGCGAGAAAAAAAATTATTTATAGGTGCCGCGTCTTTTAATGCAATTATCGCGCATGGTTTACGAGCTGTTCTCGGCATTCCGAAGCCACGGCACATATACGTTGAAGCGCTTTACAAATTTTCCCTCGCGGCGCATAATAATTCCCGCGCGAAACTACATCTGCGCGCTGATACTCCATCGCGGAATACCTTTTTTTTTATCTACGCCCGTCGTCCGAACGGCGTATTCGCCGTCGGCCCGATTGGCATTGCAAATACATTAATGTATGCTCTTACCGCGTTCGTCAATTTGCCTTTGTACCCGGAAATTTTTCTTCGTCATCTCTCTCGCCGGAATTTCAATCTTGGAAATATTTTCCCGGCCGAGAAGTGCCGATCCATATTTTTTTTTCCTTTCGCTCTCTTCTTTTTTCTCTTTCATCACGCGCGCTGTCTTTTATAAACGGCCGGGGGAAAAACATCGCTCTTTCCTTTTCCAGTCCCGTCCATCGTGATAAATCTTCCCTGGCAATTCTAATCGGCAATCCGCTTGACTAAATGCAACTCCACGGTCGTTTGCGGCCGCATCTTCATTCGTCTTTACATTCGCGGACGCGACAAATCTTGCCTGTTTCCAGTCTGCATTCACGGCGGAGATTTGCCGCGAAACAGCCGTTTCGCGACTTTGAAGCTTAATAAATTTCTTTTACATTTATGTGCCATATAACTCATTGAGAACGCACCGCCACCAGCTAAAGCTTCTATACGACCGTTATTGGACCGTGTGTGCAGGCTGACGTAAATCCTCCGTATCTTCGCCATTTTTCCGCTCGACTTCCTTTGTCGCGCGCACATAATTTATTATACCTCTAAATTTACGTAATTTATCGTGGCCGTTTAAATCATCTCCTCTGGAATTTTTGCAACAACAAACCGCATAATTGTTGCCGCATCTACAGCCCGGTATTCAGCCCGATAAGGATTGTATAATTATTTTTCCGACGCGCCCGCGACTCCATTCAGCTCAGCTCGACTCGACAGAAGCTTTGAAAGGATTGGAAATACGTCCCAATTTGGAAAATACATCGACTCCTCCTCCCTCTTTTTTTCCCTCACATTTTACCGCGCAGTATATTTTATCTCGACCATATAAAATTCGAAGCATAATTTCCGCCACTAATTAATGCGAAACTCCTATCCGCTATCACAATTAAACGCACACGTGCGAATGCGCAGAAACGCGGGGGGGGGAGGGGGGTATTAATTCGCTTCGCTTTAGCGATGTCATGCCTGTCCTTCGCTCACCGTCGCATCCGTAATTTATGACGTAACCAAAATTTATTTCGCTTGTTATCATCTCTATTGCGCGGGAACCTAATGAATATCGCGCTCGCGAGAAATGTAAACAATCCCTTTAGGGTAACAATTGTCGCGGAACGAATGAACGTATGCAAATTGCCGTGCGACGTACTGCGGCATTGCGGGCAAAGCGTACGTATAGCCGAAATGATAAATCAGCAAAGCCCCGCGCGAAATTATGCCGTTCTTCTGATAAACAGGACGTTTCTCGCCGCGCTCGAGCTCGCATCGTCCGTTTGGTATCGGCTCACTTTACCGCACACTGTATCCGCATTATATCGAACGTATACATCTAATAGATTTTTTTTTACTGGCGCCATTTCGTTTGGGATGCATCGCAGATGGGATCGACAGCGCATCACTGTCTGGTAACATCTCCACCCCCCCCCCCCCCCCGGTGTTTCCGTCTACACGTGCGCCAGTAAATGCGGGCCATCAATTTCACTTTGTATCCAGAGGAGAGATTTCGGGATAGCTTCCCGTCCCGTTCATCCCGTCACTCGCTTCCCTCCGTCCCATTGAAGGGGGCAAAAAAGAAAACGGACGATTTCACCTTTGCCCTGCAAACCCTTCAGCTTGTCCGGGAGATACTCCACGAACTCCCGGCTCATCGTTCTTGGTACTCTTGAAGGGGGTGGAAGATATTTTAGAGGAAACACGGGGGATAATAGCGACATCAGTTGTTGTCTCGTTGAGATCAAGAATGTACACGTCGTCTCCCAGGTCTTAATTTTAATGACAAATTTCTCGAGGTGAATCTTGGCGAGGAAGAAAAAGACGACGAAAGAGGTCGCGTCGATGCTAATGTCTCCTAAAGTCTATTACTTCTGACGAATCTATAGTTCCGACCGCCGAGTAAATCCTCAACTTCGCATTTCAGTATGAAAGAGAAAAAAAAGAACGATTCCCCGCGTCCCGCAAATAATGAGAATTACGATCACGTCTGCGGGCGACTGATTTCGAAATAAAATTCGTTCTATTCGCCGAGAGATTATAATAATTCACCGGGCACCGTTACGCAGTCCGCCCACGAATCGTTCCGCGTTCCTACCGGCTCTCCCTCCCTTCGCCCATCCCGCATCTCCCCCGAAAGGAGCAGACAGAGGCAATAATCCGACCATAAGTCTCATCCCATCGTGCAGATAAGATTATTGCGCGACTATTACTCGAACTGAAAAGCGCTCGATTGAAACGGCCGGGAGTCTAACAATAGGCAGTAGAAACGCGGCGCGCATCGATCTTCGATGGGTGAACCCTTAATTGCCGAAACAAATTTATAATTAATTCCTTATCGCGGTGTGTATTGAGCGAAAAATTTTAAATACATGCATAGTAACGAGGTAGAATTTTCGCAGCTATTTTAGGTTGCCGTACACGCAGCGTGTGCTATTTTAGGTTGCCGTACACGCAGTCGAAATTTTACCATAAACGTAATTGCCTGATTTTCTAAAATATTAGGATAGCTCTTATGCAGTGGCATGACATTTCATTATCCTAAATTAGCGCACTTAATGGACGCGCTAATACCACTGAAATAACAAACTGCAACTGCACATTTACGAAGGTCAACGTGCATAATTATTCTCGCGTTCGGCAATATCATGAAATGTAAAGGCTCCAAAACGGCGCGTGTTTAAATCGGGCTCCAATTTATTATTTAAATTTTATCGAATTCGACACATGCCGTGTCAAACTGCATCAATCGCGACACGCGGGCGACCGGGCTGCATCAAAGCCTGGCCGCGCAAATTTCGGCCATCGTCAAGGGAGGGAATTTAATGGCGATTCGTTGGCGGAGTAAACGTTCCCTCCGCTTGAATTGGAGATTATTATCTCGGATTTTCCCGCCTCGACCTATCCTGTGTCCATGCTTTAATTCACAAGCAGCTGTGCATCCGTGCGTCATCAGATGCATTATGTACATTCACGGAGGGCACCGCGGCTGTGTCGCTGTATATATATATGCGGTCACGTCGAAAATGCCGAAGTGTGAAAGAGATTTTAGCAGATCTCTTTTTCTTTCTCTCTCTCTCTCTCTCTCTCTCTCTCTTACACGTACACACACACATACGTACTCGCCGCAGAACTGATTTCATGAAGAACGACGTACGGCAATGAAAGCGGAAAGGGTCGAAGAGAAACTGCTCGTACTTGTAACGCCGTTCTCGCACGCGAATCTTTTCACGAACGGCGTCCCTTTCGTCGAACACACGCGCCCGTGTGTTTCCATTTTCTTGCGATTTCGCACTAAGCCCCCCGCACCGTTCCCCCGTAATGGGAATTTATTTCCAACTACGTGATAGCTCGCCCGGGGAATACGAAAATGAATGCCATGATCGTAAAATAACAAGCTGCGCCATGAACCGGGACGAACGTGCTCGTACATACAAAATTTCGAAACTCTCTCTCTCTCTGTTCCGCTGATTCAAATTTACTCGTTATTTTTTAAATTTCATCTTTCTAGCCATAGGGCGTGTCGATATATCTTCTTCTTTTTTAATATTTTAACTCCCGAACGAGAGTCAATTACGAGATCGTCAGCCAGAACAAAATTTGCAAACTCATGGAGCAAAATTAATATTTCATCCCACGTCATCGCCATCATCCCCCGGGATTTTATGGGAGCCTCGATAAGCGCCGATTGTTATCGGCAGTCGCAGGACGCACATTTAATTTTTAATGCAATTGGAAATGTCGAATCGAATAACTCTCATTTTCGCCCCCTCTCCTTCTCTTGTCTCTCCGTCTCTTTTTATATTTGCCCCTTTTTTTCTTTAATTTCTCCCGTATTCTTTACGATCACATTTTTTTCATCAATTCCGCGACGAAAACGCGATGCCGATACGTTAAGGGAACTTGGTAATTTCCAGCGCGAATCGTAGAACGACCCGTTTCGACGGGCAGACCTTTCCCAATTGCGCTCGGTAATGCAATTAAAGTCGAGCCGCAGCAAACGAGATCTATCGGTCCTTCCGATATAATTGTTTCCATGATGCGACCCAACAGCAATTTTTCCCTCTCCGGCTACGTCACGAGAAATAGCACTTTACGATTCGTCTCCGCGAATCTTTTCAAAGTGAATGCGCCTCGAAGAAGCAAATTATTATTAACAATTCAGAAATCGATTAATGTTTAGACGGTAGCCAAAGATTCTATTTGGACTCGAGTCGCTTTTTCTTATTTCTTTTTGCTTCAGTTTAGTCGCGCGTTTTTCAATCGTCGCATTTTCATCAAACGCGAGAATCAAGGCTCGCCCTTTTCGCGCAGCGTTTTTAATCACCGGCTCGTTTAAGAGAGCCCGGGTCGTATCTTCTTCTCACGCGAGCCAAGTATCTTTCGAATCACTCACCCGATGCGCTTCCGAGGCGCGTAGAGAATGAAATGGATATTGGGTGCAAGGGTGGAGAGAGAAGGAGCTTTCCTAGCTTTCTCTCTGGCTGTCTGTTTCCGTTTTTCCCTCCCGGAGATCCGTGTGCCCCGAACAGGGAGAGCGATGTATCTCCACGGAGCAGCATCCGAGCGTATTTCAGGAGCTACTTGCGCCGAACGGACGGTCGAAGAACAAGGGAAAGGAGAGTTCATGTTTATCAATTTCAGAAGCTATCCCAAGACGCCGGGTTGGAATCGATAAAACCGCGACCCTGATAAAACCTCGGGTTAAAACTGGTATCTTCAGACATTGTTGTAACTCGATAAAACTGTCTCGGGGATAGACGTCGGTGGTCGAGGACAGTTTTAAAATAGATAGCCAACGAAATCGGAAGGAGCTTCCGTCGCCGCGGATATTAAATCTCTTCGTATCGCTTTCAGGACTTAAACAGTCGGCACTTGGACCCCGTGGAGGTGTTCCGCGGAATACCGTACGCCGCGCCTCCGATAGGAGATTTAAGGTTTCGACCCCCGATCTCGCCGATACCTTGGAGCGGCGTCAAGCTGGCGGACACTTTCGGTTCGGTGTGCCCGCAGAATTATCCGGATCTCACCAATAGCACTGCCGCGCTCTTGCAGATGCCACAAGGCAGATATCAGCAGCTCAAGAAGATGGTCGTCTTCCTGGCTAACCAGAGCGAGGACTGCCTCTTTCTCAACCTATACATACCTGGAAGTGGTAAGGGAGCATATGAATTTATTTAATCCTTCAGTCATCGTGCTAATTTTCGTAATACTCTCATATAAGAAATTAATTTATAGCGAATATTTATGTCGAAAACTTGAATGTTTTCTTCGTTTGTATATTTTATTGCGAAAAATGCTGTTTTATTAAACATCAGGAATTTTTAAAGATCCCACGCGACGATTGGAGAGATTGATAATATTTAATCATGTTAACTGTCGAATGAATTCGCGGACACATACAAATTGAAAAGAGGCGTTATTGAAATTATTTTAGATAAGCGACTCTTTCTTGCACGTGTGATCCACTTTCCCGTGATACTTGCGTTCATTAGGAATTTAATTATGACGTGGTATCTCGAAAAAGTAGATTTCTTTTTTACGAAAGGAGGGCAAGGTCACGCGATAAATAACGTTCTAAAAGGAGCTATGCAAAATTACGTTTCTATTGTCGCCTAAAGTATCTCGGCTGTAACGTAAAGTTCCTCAGTTCTGTCAGAGAGAAAAGGGATAATAAGTTTTAATGAAGGTCTTTATTCTTCGGCAAGGTAGTAAAGCTACTCCACATTGAGTTAATGAAAGTTCAACTTTTGCTACTTGAATAAACAATGCATTTTTTTGCATCTTATTATTATTTATTTAAGCTGCGCAGTTTACGAGGATTGCAACTCGATTATCAATTCTCGATCGATGTTTATTTCGAGAGAAACGTACGCGCATATGTATATGTGATGTATCAAATAAATTCTTAAAATGTTCTGTTATAAAAGATTAATAATGTTTAATGAAATCATTCGGTTGAAAGCACCGCTCGTGCGTTGCAAGCGGGGAGGAATAAACTCAAATTGATTTCACGCTTAAAATTATGTATCGGCGCGGTAACGTCCAGAAAACGCAATCGGCCGGGATTAATTTTGTACGACTAAAAAGAATTTCATGTAGCGGAAAATAACATGTTACATCGTTGGCCGTTGTAAAGTTTCGGGGTGGCTGCGGCCATAATTCGGCTCCTGAAATTCTCAACTATATTATCTATCGGAGCCGACAATTTATGCGTCCGTATAGTATTATACGGCGCAAGTTGCTTCCTAAAGTAATTAGTCCTAAAGTAATTAGTACCTTTATGCCGGGTAGTATCAACCTGGGAGCAGCCGCATGCGTTACGTCGCACGTTGCTCGGCGCGCGATGAAAGATAGAGGCGAATTTGCAACGTAAAGCGGCCGGTATGCCACAACGCGTAACCTCGGCCGGGCTAAAAAGGGAAAGGTGGAAGGATTGAAAATTGCGCGGGGCGAGCTGTAACACGGCGCTAGCAGGGCGCAGTGGAGAGTAAGAAGCTGTGAAAGAAAGGACGAGTCTCAATCAGAGTTTTTGTCGGGGGAAGTGACCGTAAAGCAATCAAACCGAAGAATTTCCGCTTTGTAAAGAACTCGAATTTTCAAAAAGAGAAGCAACGAGAGCGGCGTGTACCACCGTCCTTGTATGACGCTCTCGGGCGATTTCAGGTCGCGGATTTCGCGTCCGATTAAATGACGATTAACGATCGCCGTGAGCACGGCTGCTCAATATGCGATCGCGCCGCGGGCGAAGCAGCCACGATAAGACAAGCTTATCGATCGGCATTCGGTAATCGACAAAGACGGTGCCTCGCAACGTTGCGACGAGTACTCCCGCCTGGATTGATCGATACTAATTGGGCTAATTTTACGAGTTAACAGATAATCAAAGTAAGATCGCGGCGCGATTGAATTACCAACTACGATGATTGCGAGCTCACGTAACTTGGCAGAGTGCGCGCGCGCGCGAAGCGAAGCCGCCTCTCGCGCTGGTTTAGGATGATGTCTCCCCAGACAGATAATCCGATGTAGTATAAATCGTGTAACAGACAGACGTTAATTAGTTGCGACGCGGCGGATGGATAAACGCGTACTCTTGGTTTATTAGTTGCTAAGACGATTATCAATTAAACGGGGACTTTTAATCTCGAAATCGTGGAAGCGCCGTGAAGGATTCGTCGCGGGAACCGAGGGGGAGGGACCCCGCTAAATCCGAAGTATTTACAAACACGAAAACCCCGGGATTCGAGACGCGCGATCTATAAAAAGCGCCGTGTAATCCTAAAGCCTTATTAAAACAAGCTTTTCGCTTTAATTTACCTCCGGTTTCCGGCTTACGTGACGCTCTCGGCGTAAAATTTTACGTCCGCCGTAAAAGGCGGGCGTTTAAAAAAAGAAAGGTATCCGTTTTATCGGGGCGATTTTCCAAACCGTATCCGTGGCGCGTTTACGACGGCCGCTGCGACGGCGGATCCGCGGCATGGGATGTATTCCCGAACGAATCCCGGGATCGCGTAAACCGTGCGATCGTGAGATGCGTTTATTTTACCCGCGTGAAGAGTCGGGGCCCGCTGCGACTCTTCCGCTGTGTAAATAAATTCGCGGCAACGGTGATCGATCGATGTTCGTAAAAGGGTTGCTCAAAGGGAGGCACATTCGTCGCGCGCGCGCGCGCGGACGCTGCTCCTCCTCGTCTCTCTCTCTTGGTAAATGAACAGCTTTGACGCGGTTCTTCTGCCGCAGTAGCTCTACGTGTGACGAATCGCGATACCCGTGGATGCGCCCTTTCCGACGATTACGCGAGACCGTGAAAACGTGACGAGCTCACAGAGAGAAAGAGAGCCCGGATCCTTAGCACGGATTACGCGATGCAATTAGACGTCTTAATTGCGCAGGTAGTGCAAAATGGCGAAAACGATTAATTGGCTGCAAGGACGATTTTATTTTGCGCGATTTACCGAGCGAAAAATAGAAGCACGTAGACGTAGGAAGTAAATTTAATCGGAGTGTAAACAATATCGCGAAACGAGGACGCGGGCGCGGGCGCGGGCGCGTGCAGAGGAACGAGATACTCTTAAAGGGATGAAAGCTCGCTCGCATTACGTTCTGCGGCTCGCTCGGAGGAGGGGAAGGGATAAAGCGAATGAGCATAATGCTACGTAAGCGATAATCGCGCGGTATTACGGGAAAGCTGGATCTGTCAATGGAAGGTTTATACGGATAAGAGGTTTATTCGCGGAAGAAAATGGAAGAGCGACAGCGGACACCCGCTTGCCCTGCTGCTGCTTTCAGGATCTCGAGGACTCGAGGCGCCGTATGCGGTGATGGTGTACGTACACGGCGAAAGTTTCGAATGGGGATCGGGTAACTTGTACGATGGATCGGTCCTGGCGAGCGCCGGCCACGTCATCGTGATCACGCTCAACTATCGTCTCGGCATCTTAGGTACGTGCCACCCTTTAATCAACCGACCCGTATCCCCGAAAGCATTTTCATTAAGCGAACCTGACACAACATTCCACGGTCGCGGACAAAGAAATTCCAAATGGCATCCGTCTTACAGCAAAATACTTTCTTCTTTAATCTGTAGTTTTCTGTAATCCCCGACATTTCTATTTATTTAGAATTTTCTTCGCTTCTCTATGTGTGCTAACTCGTGCTAGAAAGTACCTTTATATACTGAATAATTATTTAGTTGGGCAGTTAGTAAAATTTTTGATTAATTGTCTTATCATTAATATTGGAAAAAAGTTGCGCCGTGAATCTGAAAAAGAGAAAAGTCGTCTGGCGCGTTTATTACGACTCGCACTTCTCCGAAAGTAACTTCGTATCATTAACTGTCTAGCTATACTCTCCGAAATAGAGAGATAGCTTCGTAGTAACCATTTACATTCTTAAGTCAATATTGGCATTTCGAAGACTCACAAATGTATCTCTGTCGTAGCGCGCTGCGAATGTACGAAAGTCTGAAAATGTCAGTTCTATCTATTTACTTGTCAAACTACCTTGGTTTATGACTTAATAGCGTAATGAATATTTACACGCTTCTCGTTTAATTATCGCTATAGTCGAGAAACGTTAAATCGAATCTTCACGCGTATCGCTCTTTATTTCTCATCGTTTTCTTTTATGAAATTCTCCATTGTCGTCGTCGTCGTCGTCGTAATCGTCAGAAATCTTCGTCTCTTAAATCGAGAGCATACTTTCATGGCGAAACTTGCGAAATTTTATCGAACAAACGCTACCGCATTGCAAATGTTGCATGAGAACGAGAAAGGGGAAGGAGAAAAAAGAGGGATATGCAATAAGGGAAGGATATCGTGAGGATCCGCGAGAACGGTTGAATCGCGAATGGTTTGGCGTCCTTCCAGGATTCTTGAGGACTCGTCCGTTTCCCGACCGAACGAGCGGATCCGGTGGGAATCTGGCTTTAAAGGACATCGCGATGGGACTGCGCTGGGTGCGTGAAAACATCGGCGCCTTCGGCGGCGATCCAACGCGGATAACTCTAATGGGCCACGATACCGGTGCGGCGCTGGTGAATTTGCTCCTGCTCGCGCCATACAGCAAAGGTAGGAGAGGAATCCCTAATTTGCAATTAGCAATTAATCCTGCGACTTTCCGCGAACGCCCATGTACACCGCGCGCGAAACGTTGAATTCCGCAAGATCCTGCTTTAACGGAACGTTCTTACGATTTAAGCGTCTCCCGGTAATTACAGGTCGGAGACAGAAGAAACTTATGTTTCCGAGCACATTGTGTGTCTAGAGCCACTCGCGTCCCGCTCAATTTCGACCGATCGATGCGTATACTTTGCCAAGGTACATCGCGCTCGTTCCTTTCAACGCCATCAAATCCCCGTTGACAGCTTAATGCCGTCATTGTGCCGTCAGGCTTAATAGTTCATCGGTCACTCGCCGCCGCGATGGACTGTTGCCGATATAAAATAAATCAATTCGATCGGGGCGCGTTATAAACACCGGGTGTTGAGGGCGGTGGAAATATTTGCTTGTCGAGTAACTTGATCCAATATTTACGTAACGCCGCTAACGTATTAATAACGTTGTTGTTTACGACAAGGGAACACAATGAAAAATGATACCGATATCGTTTCGCTCGGTGGAAAATACATGCGTGAATTTTGGACGCAATCGAGCGAGTCGGGAGATCGCTGCGCGATCGGGAGAGTCAGATCGATTCGCCTATCATCGGCGATGATCTTGCCGAAAACCCGAGCCGGCGAAATAACCGGCAGGTTAGAAGCGACGAGACGCTATTTGCAGGACCTTCGGTAGATTAATCGTCCCGGGATTAGTCGGCGAGGGTCTCATGGAGGAGACAACCGAAGGGTTGGTCCGTCCTCTCAAAAAAACATCACCGCGCTCGGGGTGACAAATTGCAGGACTCCATTTTATTCGATGAAGGGCAGAAAGAGCGAGACGGAACTTTTATTTTTTTTCTCCTTCTTCCCCCTCCCCCCTCCTCTTTTTTTATTGTCGCCGGACAACACCGACCGAAATTGAACGATCCTCTCCCGGCTTTTGTCCCTTCAGGTGGCGCGGGATCCCGCGCGGTGGTTACTCGGACGCGAGGAAATTGCGCAATAATAAAAATGCATGGTCCTCGGGAACGCGCGTCGGAGCCACGTAGAACAAAAGCGGGGACGCTAAAAGCGTCGTAAATACATCGCCGCGCGATAAATCCTAGCGAACGCGATTACGGCGTGATATAGTTGGACGCTAATTCCGCACCAATCAGGCAAATTATGACTAACGCCGCGGCCGTTTCGCCACCCATATGCATAATCGACGGTCCAGATTCAATCGATTTGGCACGCTTAAATCATCCCCCAAGCCGCAATAGTTTATCTTCGAGAAATAACAATTTTTTTTACAAAATTATTTATTACAATTTCACTAAGAGTACTGAGTTGTTATTTCTGACCGTATCTATTTTTTAGGTCAATTATCGTATTTCTTATGTAACAAATAGCATTATTAAATTTTATGATTTCACTCTCTAAAAGTGAATCAGTGAAACTCACTGTTAACCAGCGATTATACAGTGTATAATTGTCAGTATATAATCGCTGATTGACAGTGAGTTTCACTGATTCACTTTTAGAGAGTAGAATAAAGAAAATGAAATGTTATTTAAATTTGATGAAATAAAATTTTATAAAATTTAAAAATCTTGTCTTTTGCACAAGAAATAGGATATTGATCTGAAAAATAGAAACAGTCAGAAACGCTTTTAATGTTAATGTACATGTAATATATTTGAAATTATCTTTCTTCCATTTTTATAAAATTCATTGCTTTAATTACAATTAGATGAAATTAAATCGTAAATATATATTAATTAAAAATAAATTTCGGTGAGGCAGACATCGTGAAAAGCAGCATTATCTCCTTCATGGGTAAATCCATCTCAGTTCTCAAGGTTGTCGCCATTGATGGAAAAAGCCGAAAGTGTAAACAGCCGCTCAGACAGGCGGAACGTGCAGAAGGAACACGGAGGATAAGCGGCATGGGGGATAGAGAAGGTCTTTCTCGCTGTGGTGGTCGGCCGGAACCACTCTCCCGTCTGGCCATTTCCCGGACCTCCGGTTGTGCCGGAAACAGCGCAAACAGTTTACATCTCGAGAAGGGAGCATTGCTCTTGGTTGTGCATTCCTTCCGCGCGTCGTCCTTCCTCTCGAGGCTCGACTCTGGTCTTAGAATGAGTGAGTGAGCGAGAGAGAGAGAGAGAGAGAGAGAGAGAGAGAGAGAGAGAGAGAGAGGGAGAGAAACGGACAAACCCTCGGGGAAACCGGTTTTCTTTGGCGTCCCGGACGCCGCCGAGGTCAGTCGGTTTTTCCGACTCTACCGCACTTTCCGCTCCTTCGATTTCAACGTCGGCATTCACCGCCGGTGGTTTCCGCGAGACCAGGTGCGGTTCTGCACTTCTTGCAGCAACCATGTTGGTCAGAGATTGCAGAAGCCGGCAGGATGCTCTTCCCCCGGAGGAGAAAATGCGTGGTGCGGTCCAAGTTACGAGCGAAACGAGCAACGAAGATACATCGATCTTTAATCCGGCGCGCCGAGAGAAAAGTCTTAATTTTTTTTTTCTTTCGTGTAACTTTCTTCCCACACAGTTGCGAGTATTCTGGAAATATTTTTCGAGACTCTCTCGGAGACCGCGAAACTCCGAGATGATCGTTGATTGCGCGACGGGGCTTGCCAAAGAAAAATTTATCCTCTTACTTTACTCCCTCCCGACAAACTACATTGGCTGCTCTAGTAGACGAATGCATCGTCTGCGGTCGCTTAATAATGCAGTGAGAGATGCGGTCGGGTCGGTCGGTTTGGGACGTACGGCTATGCAAAGTTAACGGAAGACTGAGTGGAATGAATGGAGAAGTGTCGATGAGGGTCGGTCGCTTGGCCGCGGCGCTGCGAAAATATTAATAGACCCTTACGTATCGCGACGACGCAATTACGAGAAAACTCACGGGAATGCGATATGCGCTGCTCGTCGCATACCCGACGGTTGAAGAGCGACGCGTTGTAGGACTTCGGATTAAGTTGCACCGAAAAAAAATTGGTGTAAAATCGATTCCGGGTGTTACGTAGATTTCCAACGATTTTTCGCGTTGCCCACACATGCACACGCATGCACGTGCGCGCGCACGGCCGTTCCCTCGCGCAATCCGCTTTTTGCCGCGGTGCATTTTGTTGTACTCGATACGATTACGCGGAGAACAGCTAATGGCTTTGCCCGGCGTTGCGTAAAAAGTTGCAAAACGATCGGTTTGGGTTTCACGTCGATAACTAGCCCCGTCGAAGGTACGATTGCTTTTCCCGCCGTTAGCTGCTGTCTGCCTTCGGCGGATTTCGATGTCCGATGATAAATGAAGACCGCGCTCTACCTCCGAGAGCGCCGGGCACCGCCGAAGACATAAACGTTTCGTATTACATCGATCTCCCGTGTAATTCAGAAAGCTACTTCTTCTGGCTTTCCCAGGGGCGTTCGGGGCGCGGCTGCCCCGCCGCCGCCCTTTCTCAATCCCGAGAAGACTGTCGACGTTACGTATCATCGCCCGGGAAGAGACAGGAGAAATAAGCTTCTCGTGGCGCGGGGAGACAGTCTCGATTTATCGTTTCTCCCCCCGTTGTAATTTTTTATGAGCGAAGACCCCCGAGCGTGTGTAGCACGCCTTGAAACGTCTTCCCTTTCGCGCACGCGTTTATGATTGTGTACGTGTACGTGGATCCTTCAATCCTTGGACCAGGGCAACGTCTCTTCTGAAAGAGAAAGAGATGGAGAGTTGCTTTTCTCTACCTCACCATCCGCTCCTCCAGCAGTTTCACGGCTCTCACGGACCAGAGATACGAGCGATTGGCTTCGTGAGTAATCAAGGAGGCAACCGAGTGTGATTCCTAGCAATTGTCTGATTCGCTGCACCCCGAGACGTATAAGCGCTCGCCACGCTTATATCATATAGCAACTCGACAATCTACGGCGTTTCGGATTATGTTTGTGCGATTGCGAGAGACAGAGATGGGATTTTATTCTCTGAAAATATCTGTTTTTTTTTTCTCATGAAAACGAATTGGTCAAGCTCAACGCGGAAATCAATATACCAAGAGGAAAAAAAAACAAATAATAGAATAAGTTATTGTAATTTCGTAAATCTTCGTGCACAGAATGATCTTTAGTTCCTCATCTTAAATTTATTAAATGTATACCGGTGCTTCAGGAAACAATTATGAAATTTGTTATTAAAATTTATTACGATTAGGAATGTATAGCGGGTTCTCTCGTGTCCCGAGGGAATGGTATACGAGAAAAGCCAAGCGCCATGCAATACCACGCATAACAATAAGTCATAAAAATAGCTTCCAAACAACGTTTCTACCTTCGCGTCTTCCGTTTCGCGCGGCACACCCTCTTCGTTCTATTTTGCAGTTCGTTACCGGCAAAAATAACCGGGGAGAGAAACGTCCCGGTGACGTTACCAAAAAAAGAGGAAGGAAAAAAAGAACAGAGAAAGAGACCATTCCCGGATTTTCGAGAACCGCGTCGTTATTGGTCCTCGTACAATCGCCGGATGCGGAATTGATTTCGGCGTGTTACTCTATCATCTCCGCGATCGTCGAAATCGTTTTTTGATAGGCCGCTAACGCACGGAATTTCGATATAACTCTGTTAAATTATTTTCAAACTATTGAATTATTAACCGACACAATACCCGCCGTCATTTTACTCGACTTGCAAGTGCATCGGTAATGTGCGCTCAGCGATAAATTGTTAAATATGAATTCCATTTATTCGCTACATAATTTCAGAGTTAACTTTTTCTCAGTGGTTAATACAGTATATTTCTGTAGACTTAATGGACGTTAGAATTTAATGAAAAGCAGAATTTAATGTATCGCACAATCTGCTTTTGAGAGCATGCCGGCAGTTTTCGCTCTTACATGTTCAAACTTAATTCAATCAGTATAGCGCTCCCGGAGGTCCGTACGTGTTCATAGAATTTTCACGAGACGCACGAAGTAATTTACATGCGGAATGTCGGCTGAACCGTCACGGAGAAGCGAGAGGATCCGTGAGAGTACGTCCCGATACGACGACGATCCTGAAGTCGTGGTCGCGAGGTAAGTAGACGGACATTCCGTTCCGCGGGCTCCCGCTCACCAAGAACGAAGAAAATAAATTAGAGCCACCGTATTTTACGCCGCTTCCTTTCAAAGTATAATTTGCGTGCCATCTAAATAGGATTTTTCCTGAATTGGATGAAAATTCACGTCGCTTCCGTAGAACGGACAATATTTTCTTTGTCCCTTTTTTACGTAAGAGATATTAAGCGCGCCTTTGTCTCCGCCGTGCTTTAAAGAGAATAATGTTTCCTCAACAAAATTATGGTACTTGATAAATCAACATCTACAGACGAACATCATTTGTGATAACGTTCCTTTTTTATTAAACGGCATCGATATCATCGATGCGTGAAATACCGCATAACGCGCGCGTATGTTGAACGCCCGCGATTTTTTTTCAACCCCGACGAAATACCGGGGAAAATCCTCGGCCAGGTACAAAATACGTCTTTTTAGTCCATTATTTTTTATCCCATTTAACGAACATTGGAAAATCAAGCCTTTAAAAAAATAAAAATCATACGCGCTTATATTTTCGAACTCTGTCTGCATAGTGATACTTCACGTAAAATCCTCTCTCATCTGCAATTGGAAAGCGCTCATGCGAATCGAACAAAATTAATATTTTAATAAAAATTAGCGACGCATATCGTCGATGCTGTGTCTTGAGGAATTCCCGTATAAAAAATCAATTTGTAGATTTTATACGTCGAGAACTCGAATGTTTTCTTTGTTTGCAGTTTTAAATTTTTATTATGAATTATTTTATTATGAAAAAAACACGTTTTACTAAACATGAAGGTCTTTTGAAGATCCGACGTGACGTCCAAAGGATTAATTGAAATTAAAAATTCTTGTAATAAAATCCCAAGTCCTGAAGAGAGAAAGAAAGCTGGGCTCCGGCATTCGGCCGGATGAAAACCGACAAAAATCTGAACGAAAATCATGGCTATAACTATGCGAGCGAACGTGCAGGCCACTGAGAAGTCTCGAACGGGTCAGCCGGTAGTGGTATACCGCGTTCCTGAACGACGATCAACCAGCCAGCCGCTCAATGCCCAGCGTTCGCCCCGGGAAAATCCATCCCCGGACGTAAGCCGGCCTGATTACCACCGTCACGCGCCGTTGTTTCTTGTTTGCCTTTAATCTTTCGCCGCTTCGCTAACGAAAAGTATACAATTTCCGCCGACCGCGCGCGTGCGCGCCTTCGTCTTATCCTTTTTTTTCCCTCCATGATCTGTTTCGTCGTGCTTGCTGAAACCCATTATTTTCGTTATCAAGAAGCGACGAGGAGGATATCGTCGTCAATTTGCCAGGTTCGTTCCCTTGAACCGGTCGGCGCCGCGACGCCGGGCGTCGCCGAGCCAACGAGGGCCAAAGTCCTCGATGATCGCGCCATGATGAGAGGACTATGAAGGAGATCGAATAACTGCCGAATGGGCTGGCACCCCCGATGTGTCCCCGTCGAAATTTCATCGACGCGACGCGACGCGACACTCTCGTATCGTGGACATGACATTGTGGAGGAATTATGGTAGTTGGCCGGCGGAACGAGGCTAGTCGCGAAACGACGGGGGCGGGCGAAGGCGCGGACGAGGGGGGACCGGGCAGGGCAACCCGGGTGAAATATCGCGGTTTAACGTGACAGTTTGAGGGCGTTAACCCTGGCGACGCTAATGTCGTCTGCGCGATGGAAGGCGCGGTGGCCGCTGACCGGCTCCTCGCCTCCCCGCGTAGAAATGGCGATCCGTATTTCTTCCGCAACATTTATTAATACGCGTTTCAAAAGTACAAGCCTGCAATAGTCGCGCTGGATCGGGTGAAAAATGGAGTAATTGTGGAGCAAGAGAGAGAGAAAGCGACGGATCGTTTATTTCGACAGGCGGTCGGTTTTTTTTTTCAGTCGACGATAAATAAAATAGCGTGTCTGAGATTAAGAGGGGAGAGACAGACGAGATACGTGACGAAAGATTTTCCGAGGGGGGGGAGAGAAGGGTCGAAAATCGCGGAAATAGAGCTTTTGATCGAAGCGAACCCCTGTCACGAATATATCGACGTGCAATAGTCAATCTGCGACGCGATGCTATCAGAGCAAGTAAATCGAAGTCTTCGTGGCCATGATCCCTGCGTGAACGTGCCTCGCAGAAATAAGGGAAGGAACGCAGCCGAAGTCTGTTATCAGCGGCACGATACGGGGGGGCGTTCGACCGAAAACGAACGTCAAACGTCGGGACGCACGTTCCGCGTTGTATCTGGTACGGAGAGGAGAGAGAGCCTCCACAGAGCCGGGATAATTGGACCCCGTCGCCAGTTCGCTGTGCACCAAGCGATCGGGGTGGAAGATTCGCGGACGGTTCGGTCGGTGAATTCGTAGAAATCATTTCGCACAAGACCGACGACGAACTACCGAGAATCACATCCGCGACGGTACATCTCGCGCTCAAGATTAGCCGGTGGGATCCACCATCGATGGATTATCCGTATTTTCCTTCCGGCTCATCCGCAGACGTATCGCGCGTCATTGGCAACGCGCCAGTGGGGTGGATGGCGCGCATCAGGCGGCACCTTTTAATAATAATAGCGATAAAGCAGCCAAAAGGGATACTCTCTCGGGTCACCGCGTATAACGCGCGCGCACCCCCCTTCCTCCCCGAATGCGTCGTCTCGGAAATGAAACCGCGGCCATATGACGGAAGACGAGGAAGGATCTCGCCCCACTGTGTCTTCCTGCGTCGTCGCTCTCTTCCTTCGCGACTTCTTTCCGCGATTTTACGGCTCGTTGGCAGCAGAAACTCCGCGTTAAACGCATCCGCGACTCGCCGTTTTGGAATAGCGCCGCGCGGCGAACAGATTTAATATAATGAGATACGACGTTTCTTAAGTAGATGGCGAGGGAATATCGCGCATTCCATGAATGCGAATGGTGCGATAACAGTATTTCGCCGATACAGCATGTTTTATGATATATTTATGAGGAAAGGAAAGGCGGAGATTTCATTTATTGCAAATTTGGGGAAAGTATGATTGCTTGTTATTCTCCGTTCGGAGGAGAAAAAGTCGGGAAAATATTTGGACGGTTTAATCATCTCTGCTTTCGTTTGATTGGAAACACATCTCCCTCTTCCCTATATAGCGGAGCGAAAAAATTCGGCGGATAATACACATAAACACCGGACCGAGAAATATCTATTAGCGTTGCTTTGGACTGTGGGCGATTCATATCGGGGCGGAATATCACTTGCGAGAAATTAAACGTGCATGCACGAATGTTGAACATGTAAAGTCATAAAATACAAATATTTGTACTGCGCATCAACGATACGCGAATGTTTATGTTGGACACATATTGCCTAATATTTCTCCGCGCTGCGGGGACGAGCATGGTGCCGTTGTACGCGCGCGCGATGTTTGCATTCGAAACAGCGATTTTCATAAAGAAACCAGTGACGTTCGATAAACGACTTTAGCGTCAGCATAAATGTTTGCCGGCGAATATGATTTTCCGGTTCGTAACCGGAATACGCGCTCGAGATAGTATCAAACGCGATATTAACGCGCCGCTTGAAAAGCGTTCCGGCTTTTGCGTTACGTCATAAAATTCAGCTTATTAAAAGCGAGATTAATTAGGTTCTGCAATATCCTTTTCAATTAGCATGAATTTTCCATGGAGGCATGATTTTCCACGTTTTTAACATTGCCGGCGGCCGTTGAAATGACGTGCGATATTAATTGCGCTGCCTAGAAAATTCCTACACGCTGATTGGATATCGAAAATTGCTCAACATGTTTTCCGCCTCTCGTAACGACTAATTCAACTGCAACTGCGTCGCGTAACAGTTTTTAATCGTTCGATAATCGGGCGTACGGTTAATACGCTCGGATTTTCGACACCCCGCGCGCGGAAAACAATCCCCCGCGATGGCAGAGCGGCGGACGTCGCGATCATATTTACGTCCGCCTCTAATTATCCATGCGAGGATAATAACCATTTAGGGTAACTCCCGTCGGGCTCATCGCTTCCGCTCGATCGGCCGGAAGCTGACGATATCCTGCCGTATTCGCCGCTACATTCGATATACGTATATTCGACGTTATACGACGGGCTTGGCGCGCCGAGCAAAGGGATCCTCCACCCTATGAGCCGCCTATGAACCCGTGCCACTTCTCCTCTTGTTTACGCCAACCTGTCTGTTCTTCCGCAGGATTATTTCACCGTGTGGTATTATCCAGCGGCTCGGCACTAAGTCCCTGGGCCTCGGTGCACGATCCGAACGATCTCAGAGCGAAGATCGGCGACCAAATGGGTTGCTCGACCGAGGGTGACGTCGACATAGCCGACTGCCTCCGAGGAGTACCGCTCAAGACCCTCATGGACGTGCAATTACCGGAAATCAGGTGAGCGCTTTAGACACGTTCGAGTTCCCTTCACCCTCGGTTCCTTTCACCCTCAGACGGCGAGTAGTTGCACATTTCGACGACCGTGAAAATTAAATAATGAAATATGTATCGCGAAAAATTGGCACAGATGGGATGCATCGATACCTCCTTTCCATCTTTTTATTTATGATAGCACGTCGATGTAATAAATATTACCTCGGAATCGCCCCGTTTGTGTCCTATATATATATATATATATATATATATATATATATATATATATATATATATATATATATATGTATATGTATATATAATAAATCGCAGAATTCATATTCATCGCCTGAATATTGGAGCTATGCATTTCGATGAAAAGTGGAAAATGCTGGATTGTAAAAAATTCAGCGGATATGATTGATATGTTAAAAAAATGACGTCTGGCTAGCGCAGCAGCAATTACTGCGTTACAAATTTATAACGATTTCATGAGTCCATGGCTGCGGTGAATTATGATGAACTGTCGAAACTGCGTGTCGCGATTTTTAAAGATCTTATAAATTGTCGCGTCGGACGTTTACGTTCTGCCGCGCGCAGAGGGTCGCAATCGGGAATCTCGAAAGTCGTCGAGTCTTAAATTAAACTCCGCCGACACTTATTCGCGATCGCTCGTAGAATTAACCGCGCGAGTATATTTACCGCGAGTAATATCGAAATGAATCTGCAATATTACTAATTGCAGGGATAATCACGGAGCGCGCGCACGCTGAATTATTATCGGATTACTGTCGGATCGTGGTGGGTTAATAGCTCTCGGTTTATTGATTTAATGCCCTTATTATATCAATTTAGTCGCGCGGTCGTTTGCACGAGCGGGCCGGCTCTGAGTTTTCGTTTGTCCCCTCCAGATTCGTGCCCCGCATCGGGCCCGGCCTGCCAGTGGACCAAAACAATCCCGACCCAGGCCTCGACATGGAGCGTGCGAGCGACGCGTTCATCAAGGTGCCGCTGATCCTGGGCGTCTCAACGACCGAGTCGAATCTCGACTTTAACAACAATGACATACAGTTCGGCTTCGAGGAGGACCACCGGAATCGCATCCTGCGCACCTTCATCCGCAACGCCTACGTCTATCATCTGAACGAGATCTTCTCGGCGGTGAGGAACGAGTACACGGACTGGGATAAGCCGGTGCTTCACCCTATCATAATACGGGACTCGACCATGGAGGCGTTGAGCGATGGTCACACGGTCGCGCCGCTCATGAGAATCGCCTTCTACCACGCCAGGCGGGGTGCCAAGACGTACTTTTATCACTTCAATCATCAGTCCAAGGACAGCGGCTACGTGCAGGTAAGACACGTCGTTATCGCTCCAAAGACAAAGTTCGCAGGAGCTCTACAAGGTTTGCGAGTTTCTCGACGCGAAGAAATTTTATCATGGAATCGTAGTCATTTTTCTTAAATATCGAATTTCACAGCTTCCTTACAAGTAAAGTAAAAGTGTCTAGACATGTATCTAACTTGGACATTCTTATTATTTCGGTGTTTAAATATGAATATTTAAACTTTCAATATAGAATAAACGCAGACACATATATTACAATTTTAAACATTAACATATATTTTTATTTTATGTACATGAGGACATTTTAAATTTATTGTAATTTGAAAATTGGTAATCAAATTAATCTTTAAAAACAATATAAAGTACAAACAATTATTAAACTGGTCGTAGGTATAAATTTTTTATTTTTACAAAATTGTCCAAAATTGTACCACTTTACTCTACATATATTCACGATCAAGTTTAAATATTTAAAGACTAAAATAATAACCATGTCCAGATTTAGGTACATGCAGGTACATTAGGTACGGATATTAGTACATTCACCTTACCAACCAGCGAGAAGAAATTTCGTTAAGGAGCGTAAGAGATTCCCGAGGAAAATTTGCGGGGCAAGGGCGGCAAGAAATCGCGTAATTTAGCGTGGTCGATCGACGGATATCCGCAGTACCTCGAGGCGTCGATTTTTCTCTATCGTGAAACGATATCGTCCCGCTACTAACACAGCTATTGCGCGCTACTAACACAGCGGCAGCGGCGGAGCAAAAGAGGTATAGACGCTGCTTAAGTCTGAGTTAACTCCATTAACTTGACGTCCCGAAGAGAGACTAACGTTCGCCCTCGACACCTAGTAGTCCGCCGACACTTCCAGTTAAGGAAGCAACCCGTTCAACCCCTANCCGGCCACCCTCCCTCGATCCTACCGTTCTCGTAGCTCATCCGTCTCACTCTGCGTCGCGCTCGATCTATACCCGGGCTGGTAACCGCTGGCCATGACTTCACGATGAAGACACTGATTTAATAAAACGCCCCGAGCGACCCGCGCGCACCGTGTTCGCATTTTGTCTCGGGAATGACGGGGATTTGTCACGCTTGACATAATAATATCGGGAGGACAAGAAAGAAATTGTTATATCGGCCAATTTGTAAGGTCGCTGCCAAGCGGCGCGTTAAAGTCGCGACGGGGAAACAGATTGACGTTTTCAATTTAGAGGGAAGAGGAGGATCGTCGGGAAGCTTGAGAAATTTCATACGGTGTGCGTTTGTAGATACTTAAGAAACGAATTATCTCCGATGTAGTACGGCAAGAACGGAGGGAGTATTATCTTCCTCGGCAATATCATCTTCCCGGCATTTGAAAGCAACGCGGAAACAACGAAAGTCGGAATTAGCGGTGCGCGTCACGTTGGTCCCCGAAAGTTGTTTAATCCCGCTCCTGATGGGGAGGAGACGGCGAGGGGGATGCGAGTGGTCGTGTAGTTAACGATTTAGAGCATCAACGTTACTTTCTTCCCCATCCTCCCGTCCGGCCACTCGAAACGAGATTTAATTAAGCGTCGGGTGAAAGATTCTCGTTCTTTGAAAAGCTCGCGTACCTCCCGACTAACTATGTGATGCTTTAAATATCATTGAACACAATCGAAACGTCGTTATAACTTGTCGTTTATGCGCGATAAAAAAGAAGGGAGCGAATTAAGGCGAGACAAAGGCGAGAAAAAGCCGCGCCGAAGAGAGATAAGAAAGCGATATCAAGACCACTGAATGCAAATGCGATGAATTTATTTGAATTGTTAATCGCGGCGTTTTCCGCCTGCCACGAGGTCCCTTTGGTGGCGGCGCATTCTTTCCCGCGTGCGTTTCACGCGTGCTAATGGAGATCAGTGGCATAATACGCGATACCATTTCACGCAGACATGATGGAGAATTTCGCTGTCGGTTATTATGGGCGGTACGTACGCTGGGGTGGCATCCCCTCCGGCGCAATTCCTGGGCAATCGTATCATCGCGGTTCTATTAATTAACTAAAATTCTAGTAATTAGATATCGATAATTAACTAATATTCTGTTTCGGTTAATTAAATAAAACAATCGTCAATAGCCGATAATGATTTAACAACTGCGATGAATTACGAATTACGTGAATTGCGGGGGCAACAGCAAATACTGTAATAGATCGCACCTGCGAGTGCATGAGGTAGAGAGCCGGCCGTGTAATTATCGATTACGGGGGCTCGGAGGATGCTCGGCTCCGATTCTCTGAGTGGGAAATCTCATTGCAGCGCCTGGGGAGCGTTCGTGGGGAAGACATACCGTATATTTTCGGGCTGCCGCTGGTGGCAGGCGGGGCTTTCTTCCCGCGGAATTATTCCCGACAAGACCAGGGCGTTGCGGAGGCCGTACTCACCTTCTTCACCAATTTCGCCAAGACCGGCAACCCGAACGAGCCGCACAAGATCGAGTCGGTCGACTATGGCACGCCGAAGGAGAAGACGCGATTCCGCGGTCTCACATGGGAACAATACGAGACAGGATCTCAGCAGTATCTCACGATAGGTATGTCACGCTTGAGACGGAAGAAAGAAAAGGGACTTTCTTTCTCCCGTTATTTTTCGATAAATTTAATTTTCCACAAAGCGCCTTCCTCCCGTAGAACATCGTGATCTTTTTAAAATTCCCTCAAAAATTCCTTCAGAAATTTGTGTACAGTGGACTTTGTCCGCCGTTCTCTTTGAAATTTTCTTGAAAGATTTAATTGCGTGCAAGATCCTTTCGAATGTAATGCGAAATTATTCTTTGATAATAATTATGTAGTTACTCTTTAATGCACTCGATAATTACAATTGAGTCACTATTAATAATTTTCGTAACAGTACGTTATTCAACGTATGCACGATTGATTAATATGTAACAACGATCTTTTTAGTGAATACGGATACAGATAATTATCGAAGGAGAGCAGGCGCGCTTTTATTGAAATAACTTTATTGAAATTTTATTTCAGCGTTGAAGCCAAAGATGAAGAGTCATTATCGCGGCCACAAAATGGCTGTATGGCTCAATTTGATACCGCAACTCCATCGTCCTGGCGACGACGACGTTTCTATGCGGCATCATCACTTCCGGGAACGAGGCGATCATTATTACGCAGGTAAGATCACAGCTTTCGGCAGAAAGAGAAAAATAGCACTCAATTATACTCCCCTTTATTATTCAGGACCGGTTCGAGATGAATGGTACACGCCACTGCCACTGACAGGCACGACCCGGACGAGCTCGTCCTCAACCACTGCCTGCAGCACGTCCACGGGGAGCGAGGACAGCCTTATCGAGGACATTACTCCGATTCTGGACGATTCTGAGGACGACGCCGAGCTGCTGCAGAGACTAGCGTCTCGTCACTACTACAGCACGACCACTGCCCTGGGGATCACCGTGGGCGTCGGCTGCATCCTCCTAGTTCTTAACATGCTGATCTTCGCTGGGATCTACTATCAGCGGGATCGCGACAAGAAACGTGCCGCTATGGACTGCAGGCCGAACGGACAGGAGTCCCTGCCGATGACCACTAGGACGTCCATGAAACCCTCCGAGAACCCGCGACCCGCTCAAGAGCCACCCCCCTCGTACACAACCCTCGCGAGAAGTCCTTCCATCCAGGAACAGCAGCAGCAGCAGCAGCAGCAACAGCTGGTGCAGTCTCAGGATGGCCAGGACGGCGAGCAGTTGAGGAAAGACCCGAGATCCGGCCACGGGACCAGCGGCAATGCCCACAAGGAAACGTTCCCTCCGAAACCGCCCGCCAGGACCACCAGTTCGCTCACCGCGGCCGGCAGCACCAATACCATCAAGAAACGTGTGCAGATACAAGAGATATCTGTATAGCATTAGGGGTTGCCCCCAGAGGGCAACTCACGGACGAAGAGAGTGACTTTCGTGGACGCGGAGAAGGCCACCACGGAGTCCAGATTTTGAACGATTTTTCCCTTAATCGATCGTTGGACAGTGACCGATTAAGCGTAGCTTGAATTAAAAAAGCGGATAGAAAAAGCTCGTACTAGATGTTTTACAAGTGTGCTTTGTGCGTGAATTGTGGTATCGGAATAACGGACGGTCGGGGATAGCGTGTCTGACTATAGTCGGACGTTACTATTGGAAATGGTTGGTTATCGCCGACTGTTACTACTTGCGGCGCGGTACCGCCATATAACTGACTGTAATACGGTCGCGCTACAGAACTGTTATTACTACTGGATCGCGCCTGCCTGTTACTACTTAGAAAACTTTGCGACCGGTTCTTTCTACTGGTAGAAATGTAAGATTGCACGTGGTCGTTATTTCTAATAGAGACATGGATTGTACGTAGTTGCTACTTATAAAGAAACGGGGGATATTCTCTTGATGGTTTTAAAGAAAGTGATATCTAAAGTACTTATTATAACTCGTGGCTATATTACGTATATAACAGGGGCTCAAAAAGTATTTTATTCAAAGGACTTTCTTCGCAATTGAAGATATCGATACGATGTCTCCTAGCCATTTAACTCGTCGGAATAAATCCTGATTTTCTCAGAGACCGTGGCAAATAGGTGGCCTTAAGTATTACTACAGGACATAAAGGAACCGTATCAGTATCTTCGATATCACAGAAAAAGGGCGCCTGACGAGGAATTATTGAGGCGAAACGTATAATGAAATTCTCGCTGAAAAGTTCTAAATTGAATTCTCTGTTAAAAAGCAATTATACCGTGTAAGAATACCGTGTGCGGATCGATGCACGGTAATCAACAACGACGATGACGACGACGACGAATCTGATCTAAGAGATCTCGAAACGGAATCGGAATACCAAAGCCACGTATATACGATCGCATACCGTCATCTCGACGATTGCTTTGTAAAGCATCGATTGGGAGGAAGAGGCACTCGATTCGGAGCGGATCAAACGGATCGAACGCCGATAAACGTCCGTTATACACGAGTGAAACGAATACAGTGTACGAGAGCACCATCCGTAAAGTGAAGGTGCTCTCGTCGTTTCCGCCCTTGCGACGCACAGCCAGTTACATCCTTCGAAACGTGTAATTTCGATTCTGCCGAGGAGAATCGGCTTAATAGCGTTCGCGAGTGCTCGCGAAGTTAACTCGGGCGGAAAGCGCAATTCTCCAGCTGCGTTACCTGTCGCGCAAGTGCACAATCACGAGTGCATTCGACAGAGGAAAGCCGTGGAGCGGCACCAGGACTACCGACGACTTTCGAGAGGGCGAACTCGACCTTCCGCTAAGTGTTCTTCTCGTAGAGAATATAGTCCGACAGTCATAAGTATCGCACCGCCACGTAATCGTGGCTAGAACTCCTTGTTTGATGATATACACATTCCCTCTCGGGTTTCTCGCCCGCGAACCACGAGACTTCGCGACTGACAAACACGCATCTTGTATATTCTCCTCCACTTTAACGTGCAAAATATACGAATATTAGACAGTATTAATATTAAGGAAAAATTAAGTACTGAATGTCTATATTTTTATTTAAAGCATTTGAATTAATATTACACTGCAGGATTAAGTCTTCACCTTCGTGGATAGCGGTACAATTTTTAATTTCAAATTAAAAGTTATTTTTGTGTGCGAAGAGATAAAAATGTATAATGTTGAAATGCGATTGCTTGATGACACGGATTCTTTTGAGGCAAAAATGTATGAAACAATAATGATAATTCCATCGCATGGCCTTTTTAAATTGAGATCATTGCCATTAAATATCTGCTCAAAAAACGTAACAATAAAAAAAAAAGAAGTAATTTCTCTCAAAGTAGGATTAAAGCTATCGATTTGTATAGTATTCTATTTATCTCTCTTTCTCTCTTCCACGACCAAATATCCTAAGACGTGATCGCGCCCG
Organism: Tetramorium alpestre; assembly: GCA_021460005.1. Taxonomy (NCBI): domain Eukaryota; kingdom Metazoa; phylum Arthropoda; class Insecta; order Hymenoptera; family Formicidae; genus Tetramorium; species Tetramorium alpestre. Next base: position 61,843 of record JAJVSH010000237.1, read on the forward strand.
TGTTTGCAGAGATACATTTTGTCCTTGTAGAGAGTTCTTAATCCCGAATTAATATTCATGACCTGAGATCGCTGAGACCACTAAACTCCACACAGATACCAAGTTTTGAAAGTCATCCTCGTCATTGTATGCAACTAAATCAGTCCGCGCGCGAAAATGAGATGCGCTTCTCAGGATACAATGGAACACGATAATTGATGATATCTGGTAATAAAAATCAGGCACATTAATACGAAAAACGGGAAGCATTATAGACAAGACCACTGATAGATTTTTACATACTAAAAAACATTTCTATTACACATTTATATCTTGAGTCTTGAGATTGTGGTAAAGATTGTAATAAATTCATTCGTACATAATAATTAACAGGTAACACTTGCGAGAATTGAATTTTCTAACAATTTAACTGTTAACCTAGAAGAAGAAAAAGACTTCAAAACTTTTTCCACTTAGAATGAGTTTCAAAATCATTAAATAACGAGAGACTGTCTAAAGAAATAAGATTCATCTAATCGATTACGTACGACTCCTCGTCGCACATGAAACTATACATATGTATCAATATGATTAAGAACGTAAAGCTGTAATTAAGTACCATGTAGCGTAATATGCACAGACTCGGTGTCGCGTAAAATCGTATTGCCGACTACGATGGTTTTTAAGTACGTACATACGTCATTACGTGTAATTTTTCAAAGTAACTGTTCGCGGATGATATGATCTTTAACACGTTGTGATACTTGCGTGAAGGTAGTATTGACGCACGTAAAACGACAGTGAAATTTAAATGCGTGTTATAGTCTAGAGAAACCAATTTGTAAATTTCACTGTACAACAAATAAATGCCAATTTATAAAAATAAACGGCGATTTTTGTTTAATCGTTGAATGGCGGAATTATATTATTTTTTGAATCTCATGATAAAATCAAGAGTTCAAGTGAATGTTAAATAATTGAAAAAAAAAATACATTTAACCGAATCTAGACGAGGCTATATTTTCAAAGTATCTAAAATAATATACATCGAGAAGAAATATAACAACAAAAATCAGTTTAAATCAATTTCTAATATAATAAATTATGCTATGCTGCATAATTTAGCATTCATTTTCTACATAATTCCTCGATACATTGAAAATACAGTGTAATGTACATTATGTAACTTTGAAGTTTTCAGGATGACTCGATTTTACTCGACAGCTCTCTTCTTAGCCGCACTCATATCATGTGAGGGACTACTACCTCTCTTTTTCGCACCTCGCGCGCGCCCTTTGAACATAACAAATTTCGTTAAAACTTACTTCTTTAAAGCGTAAAATTATTTTGCGCTATAATAAAGAATTCAGTTATGTTAAGAGTTTAACTCAGCGAAATCCATACATATAATTTATGTTTGATTTCTCAGTATTAGCATGGCAATAGCATCATTATAACATGTGGTAATCGATAATCGTAATATTTTGAAATAATGTTTTACCTTTTTTACCGCCCCGTTTGCCTTTGTTATATTTGTTTTTCGAAGCTACCATCTCTTCCACCGCTTTAGCGAGGTATTTATCTTCTTCCTCACCCTCGAGGATTTTGCAAGTAACTTCAATGTCTTGGATCTTCACCTTGAAACACACGATTTAAATGTTTTGCTCGATTATTAGAATTTTTTAACTATCAAAGAAGTAATTAGAGAATTTGAACAATTTTACCAGATATCCCTCTTACCTTGCCTTCCTCTGTCTTTTCTAACAAAGGTTTCGCAGCATTTTCTCCTTGCAGACGTACCCAACCTTCCGTATGTCCCCTTTGGAAATCAATGTATGCAATATCAGCATCAAATTTTTCTAAACTGTCTTTAATATCTTCTCTTGTACATGTTGTGGAAACACCAGAAAAAAAAATAATTGAACCTTTTGGTAATTTATTATCTCTTCCTGTAGATATTTGTTCTGTTTCATCACCTTCCGTTTCTGTCTAAAAAATAGGGAATTTATTAAGTAAAACAGAAGCAAAAAAAAGTGAATTAAGAACAATAAATTACAATCATTTTTCTTTTATTTGTTTTGCTTACTCACAGTGAATTTTTTTGTTTTATCTGCTTTCTTTTTTCTACGTTCCTCCTTCTCTTGTGCTTTTTCTGTATTATAATCTGCACTGTAAAAATTATATCAAAATTATATATATATATATATATATATATATATATATATATATATATNTATATATANNNNATNNANCNNNANNTATATATATATATATTTTTTTTTTCTTCAGATACGTTTTTACTTACGCCCATTTCTTTATTAATTCAGTGTCTTCATATTTTACAGATTCTTTATTCATAAATGCTTTGGCGCCATCCAAAGTTTCAAATTGTACAAAAATAGATCCTTTAAACTTAAAAACTTTATCTTTATCTTGATATTTTCTCATCTGCAAAACAAAATCATCTTAATATACTAAAAATAATTTTTGATACTTATATTCTAATACTTGTATCAATAATATGAGATGTTAAATTTTCCAAATAATCTTAAATAATCAAATATATTAAGAAATAAATAGCATGAAATTGTACATTATTATTTGATCTTAAGTTTGTATTCTTATTTTGCCTGATACAAAATATAAACAAATGTTTATAATTAATAAGTTAACATGATAGAAAGGATGATGTCCAAAAACATTATATTTACTTATTCTGTGTCAGATAAATATATTTACCACAATCGTTTCAAAGGGCTTATATGGTTCGAAAAAGACTTTCAGCTTGTCAATAGTCATGTCCGTCAATGGAAAGCCTTTGACATAAACTGTTCGAGCTTCCTGAGCTTTCCTATATCCTTCATTAAACTCTGGTAGAGGATTCTTCGGCGAGCGACGTATCTTCTTCTTGTCCTCAGATATCTCCATGAGCTCGCTGGTTTCCAAAGCCTTCAGAATCACATCGACATTTTTGCTGAGAGAGGCTAGCATTTTAAAGTTCAACATGACAGTCATTGGAACCCAGCCTTCGTCTAGCTTTGTTTGTTCAATGAGAAATTTATCCCTTTGCATGTTTACATTGCCAAAGTAGTACTGCAAAAAGAAATAACAAATATAAAAAACCGCGCACAAAGTAATTTCGTATAAAAACGAACTCGGGCTGCGATCTACTTTATGCTATAAATGTTTCAAAGCGTTTTTTCTTTCTTATAACAAAAAAAAAAAGGAGAAAACGTTGAAGTGTTTGCAGCATCAGTAAACCATAACTAATCAGGTGCGATCCTCATTCTTACGCAATGTTGTTTCTTCAATAAGAACTTAATCCTTCTACGTCAAGTCTGACAACACTTGCAAGCTAAATGTTTCCATCTCCAACGTTTCATAGAGCGAGACAGAAAATAGATTATATTTTTTTTTTCTTTCTATCCTGTTTTACAAAACTGATAAAACCCAACAAAGAGAGTAGGTTCTAGTAAATTCCTTTTTGATTTTTATTTCACTCTAAAAGATGATGGGATGACGCATGACTCCGCGAGCCTGCACGCGATTAAAAACAATAAGATCCTGGGTCTTTCCGCATATTTTTCCTTTATGAAATTGAATTTAAGACTCTATGTAAAATATTGAATAGGTCTGCTACACATATTTACATTGTCAGTGTGGTATCGCAATAGGAAATAAAGAAATGGAAGAAAACATGTGTTTCCACGATCGACTTGTGATCAGCGAGTTCCCGGTTCGATCCTAACATTCGCCTTATTAGAAGAAACAGCCTACGTTGGCGTCTTCTTCGAATACAATTTGGAGCCACTGAGATGCGGTTCTTCACAGTGACATAAAAATAAGATCAAATTATGAGAAATATCCTTTTATGGAGAACAAAGTGCAAAGTATACCTCTACTTGTGCCTTAATCTTCGCCAAGAGTGCCTCAGAAGGCTCTTCTTCCGCATCTTTCTCCTTTCCGTTTGTCTTTGGCTGTTGCTCCGTTTTTTCCTCTGTGGCATCAACGGTCGACGCGTCATTATTAACCTCGGCGGCGGTGTCGCCGTTCAGGCGATCGTCGGTGACGCTCGTCTCCGCTTGCTCATTTGCCATATTCCGGATATGCTGCTTTCGCAACAATTGTAGAAATGAATATGAGTGACGCAGTTTCAGAAATGACGATTAACAATACGTTAATATCCCGAGAACGAGTTGGAACGAGTGCAGCACCACACACGTGCCTCTTCGTTTGAGCCGAAAACGGAAATGACGCCAACGCCATGAAGAATATTCAACGCAAGTCAACAAGAAAAGAAGGCATGTTACGCATGCGCTCCGAAAAATCTATAAAGGTGCCTTTTCATGTTGACGTGTCATTGGGGGACCGTTTGGTCACGTGATGTCTTCGACATGGAAGTAGGACATCAAACAGGGAGATAGAAAACCTCCCTATGGTCGAGTTTATGGTGAAACTTTTTTCACGTTACCGTTTCTACTAGGGGAAAATTATACGATTACCGATCCCCCCTCCTCTGCTGCTCCGATAATACTGCAAAGATTGCTATGCAAAAATCACCCAAATAAAAGAGCTCAATACAAGTTGATTGACTGATGGAATAGATTGGAGCACGCATTCCAAAGAGGTAATAACATTAATTTTTGGAATATTTTGTCGGTCATAATGCGTGCGTATATTGTATATTTCGTTGAACAACTTTAGGTGTAATAATTTGTAATCTGCACAAGTGCAGAATAATGCAGATGACCGAATTCGCTATATTTGTCACACATGGTAAACAAAAAACAAATTGATATGCGCTGGATGTCGAGGATTGTAAGATGTAATATTTCTGGCGAGATCGACGATTTGTAAATTAATATGGATGACGATTCACGACTGTCACATTATGTATACATTTATATGGCCAACAAGGATAAACCATTGAAATTTTCATTTACCGTTGGTGACACCATCGAATATCTGTGTATAAAGGTGCGGATAAATCTCTTTTAATTAAATAAAACGGAATGAAAAGTTATCCTTATGTCAAAAGCAAACACTTCTGATTTAACGATTTTCGTACCAAAGTTTCGTGTTCGTTGTTTATTGTACTATTGTCTTTATACTGGAAACAAACCCTGTCAGACTAATAGATTTCAGATTTCTTGTTTTAAATTACAGAAATTATTAAAGTGCTTTTGTTCAAAATTATGTTGGAGTAAATGTTTGTTATCTCTGCATTTTTATTATCTTTCCGTGCAAGGTATTTTAACATTTTTCAAGAAATTAAAATTCTATATTCAACTTTCAGATATGCAACGACATCAATATAAATCCTTTAGCAAGACATCTGTTTGCGTTGCAAAGTTACGCTACGAAACTATGGTTCCCATGTGGTCACATATTAGAAGAGGATTTAGAGAAGTGCAGATTCAACTTTCGCTTGAGATTCAAGCCGTCCAGTATGGACAGATTGAGAGAAATAGATTTAAATGCATATAATTATTATTTTGAGCAAGTCCGCAGGGACGTGTTGGATAATAAAGTACCTGACATAGTTTATGAAAAACACAAACACGAATTGATTGGTCTAGGAGTTAGTGATATGTATAGGTGAGTCAGCTTCTTCTGAGAAAAGAATACAGAATGAACGATTGTGTTTTATTTTATAGTTTTATTATGTAACTTTATGGCTTTTTGTTTGTTGCAGGGTAATGCTCGAAGAAGAAGTCCCACGAGAAATTGTAGAATCGGAATATAAGAAATATATACCAAAAGAATGCATAAAGAGACATGCTTTTTTTATTAGGAAACCTATTCACAATGCACTTACAAAGTTATCTGGATATGACGCTGCATATGTCAAAGAACAATACTTGAAGCAGTTTGAACGCATGGCTCCGAATTATCCGTATGAAGAATACACAGCTTTAATGGATAAAGATGTTTCTAACCTAAGAGCTAAAGTCTTACTTAGAGTTACCATAGAGGAAGTGAAATACTGTGAAATTGACACTGGCATATGGAAAACGATTTGTAGGATAGAGGATATTTCTACCCTTTCTATAGGGTAATAACAAATGTATAATAACATATTTTAATACATTAGTTTTCCCAATGCAGTCTCATGATAAGTTTTGAAATCATTTTTATGATCTATATAAATTAAAAATTAAATATATTAAAAAATAATGTATATTTCATATTTTCAATCTTTTAGAAAGAGCAATACTGTGTTAATTGGAAGGAGGACTGGTATACCATTATGCGTACAATTTGACAAGAAAGCGATTCTCCTATCTTTTGTATCCGCACTGGATGGATATTACCGCTTATCCGTCAAATGGAATTTTAATCTTTGCAGTGGTGACAGTAGCATTATCACACCTTCTTTAGAAAGATTACAAAAGTTAAGATGTCATGGACCAGTTGGGTAAGATAATTTCCACAAAATTCCACAAGATTATAGCTTGTGTATGTAATGTTTATTAAGAATTTGTAAAAATGTTTCAGGGAAGATTTCTCGTACACGAAACTCAAGGAAAAATGTGCCAATGAGCCGGGAAGTTACATATTACGCGAGAGTGAAACCGAGTATTTCGTTTACTATATTGATGTTTATAACAAAGACGGAACTATACGTTCAGAAAGAGTGGTAGAGACTAAACCTGACAAATTTGCAATGACAAATAATGATAGAGTATACGAATCTATGAGGCATTTAATTTCTTCATTCCAAGATCCTAACAAGTCGATATACTTCGGGAAATGCTTGGGATTTTCGGAATATGGTATATATTTTAATAGTTATATATGAATTTATATGTATATTAATTTCTTAGTATTTTAGTTTTTATTTATATATAGAGAATGTTTATTTTCCAGATAAGTCGAAATTATTACTTTGTGCTTCGGAAAACGTCGTGAGTGAAGTAGCGGCAGATGAAGAGATAATCACCACTCTATTGCAAGGTGGACCGCGATGCGTACCATGGAATGAGTTGCAGATATACAAAGCAATCGCAAAAAGCGATGAGGATTTGACTTGTACAACCATGACGAGTTTGCATCGAGCTATATGGCGAGTTGCTAAGGGTAAAAAGCTTGAAGTTATGATGAAGTTGCTTAAAACGGAGGAAAATAATTATACCAAAGAATTTTTGGAGTTGGTTGGCAAGTGGAGCCAGTTGCGATCAGGAGCTTTAGTTAGGTGAATATCAGAAATTTTAAAAAGATGTTGCGTGGAAATATTATGTTCCTTCGCTTTTAGATTGTACGGCATAACTGTAGCCCCAATGATTGGAATGCTTTTCGAGCTGGTAAACTTGGGCCCGCTGGACAAATACCTGCGCAGCAATAGTAAATCTGTGTTAACAGTCGATATGGTGGAAGCCACCGTCTGTCTGGCAACAGCTCTGTGGCATTTGGTAAATTTTTATTTGCAAATATTTGTTATATTTTAGTGTTAATATCTTAAACATGCAAGAATGTGTAGGAGGAAAATCGTGTAATTCATGGAAATATAAGATGCCGGAACGTTTTCGTCCATTCGCATACAGATAATAGTTTCATTGTCAAATTGGGAGATCCCGGTCTCTTCACTTATACTGAGGACGAGTAAGTAAAGAAGTTACATTTCGTTTAATTATGTTCATTTCCTTTTCACGTGTAATACAAGGATACACGATTCTTTCTTTTGCATAGCATATATTGGATTCCGCCGGAATGTTACTCGGATTTCGCATCTGCAAAATACAGCCTCCAATCAGATATATGGGCACTGGGCACAACTATTTGGGAGATATTTTCCAGAGGGGCTTCCCCACCCAAATATCAAATATCAAACATCAAAACGCATACTGTTAAAATGGTACGTTTGCAAAACAAAAACTTAATTGTCATTTCTTTACGTTGGTAGAATTAATGTACTTTATTATAAATTCTGACTACTGTGATTAAATGGTGTTGTTTTAGTATTATAAATGTGGAAACCGATTGCCTCGTCCTAAGGATTGCCCAAACGAAATTTACACATTAATGCTGGATTGCTGGGGCAAAAATAGTTCCATATCAAGGAAACAGCCTCAGGCTATCATGAGAGATATCAATCAAATTCTATACGAAGTATATAACGCCCGTAGAACTCATACTTATGCCACTATATGTCCCAAGCTATTCAAAGATGCTGATGGAAACGACGAAAATGGCAGTATTTATACAGAAGAAAGCAAATCGAATAGTGAATCGCAAACGAGTTTGGTTACTGATTACACTAGTATCACTTGGAATGACAATGATCACAGTAAGTCGATTTAAAATTTCTTAATTATAAAAATAATTTGTATTACTCTAGATCAATTTTGCTATTTATATCGATATGTGTAATGATCAAATTGTCGTGTCTTTAAAAAATTGGAAAAGCTATGAATTATTTTAATTTTTTCATTGCAATACTGAATTTATAAATAACAATTTAATTGTGACGCTACAAGAGTCACATGTTTAAACTTATCTTTAATCTTTAAGATTAAACTTTAATTTTTTTAAAGCTACAGAGCAGCTGATCAGTTATCAGAATCAAGATAGTAGCAGAGATGAATTATCGTTTTATCTACGTTGGCTAAACAACGAATTGTACAAGATGCCAATTGCGGGTAACGGTAGCGATGGTCCAAGCCGCGAAGATAGCTCAGGCAAGATCAATAAAAGCAAAAGCAACGATAAGGCTTTCAACAACAAAGATAACTCCCAATGGCAGCGTACCTATGAGATAAATGAAAACTTGGATGTGATCCTGCAAGGACGCATAGGTGAAGGCTTTTACGGCGAAGTATATAAGGGTACGCTTAGAAGGCGTAACGGTAAAGAAATTGACTCAGAACAGGATGTAGCTGTCAAGAAGCTCAAGACACAGGAGGACTCGGAAAATGTGCTTGATTTCGAAAGGGAAATCAAAATTATGGAGGTAAATCATTTTAAGGCTCAATTGTTTTTCAAAAATCATTATGCAAAACTTTTCAAGATATAAGAGTTTTTAAAGTCTTACGTGTTGCCGTTGTAATATTTGAGTAACATAATTTTGCTATGTATGCCTACTATATGCTAATATATTTCTTATTAATATTGTTATATTAATATACTATTAAAAAAATTTAAGAAACGTAAAAATGTTTCTATTTCTTATTGTGCTTAAAAACATACTAATTGCATAATAGTAGTGAATAATAAGTTAATTACATTGTTTTCTTTTTTGTTTATTCCTTTAGAGACTCAAACATCCAAACATCGTGAAAATTCTGTGTTCAGTGGACCGAATCCTGGTGATGGAATTTATTCAATACGGCTCGTTGCTGAGTTATCTAAGCTCGCATCGATTTAGTCTTGCATACAAAACACTATTAGGCTTCGCTCTGGACATAGTCGCGGGCATGGAGTATCTCGGTAGTATGAACATTGTTCATCGAGATCTAGCAGCGAGAAATATCCTAGTAGCGAATGAAGACCGAGTGAAGATCAGCGACTTCGGTCTCGCGCAAGTGATTGCCGCGAGTGATTATTATGTTTTCAAAACCCTTCGTAATATTCCAATTAAATGGTAAGTATTAAAACACATCTCCGTTTTTAATATTTTGACAATAATAAAATAAAATAATTTTTTACATTTAAAAATAATGTAATTAATTATGTTCATTTCCTCATTTTTTTATTTTCTTTAACTAACTTTTATTAAGCCTAAAACTGGATAATTTCTTGCATCGTTATATACTATTCGTCAGAAAGTAAACGATTTTTCTCAGGTATGCTCCGGAGAGTTTGAGACATAACAAATTTTCAACGCGTTCGGACGTGTGGTCGTTCGGTGTGACAATGTATGAGGTTTTCAGTTACGGCGTCGATCCACAATTGTCAGTCAGAGTGAGTGAGAAAGAAACCTCAATGACGACTATAAATGACCTATTGAACGCATTGGAACATGGCCATCGTCTTCCTTGCCCAGACAACTGTCCACAGGAAATCCATAGGAAACTGATGTTATCATGTTGGCAGCTGAACAGCCATGAGAGACCAATTTTTGCTACTCTACGCGAAGATATTGAGCAATTACTCTGTAATTATTAGGATACTTTACGATTTCACGTAAATCGTCTGTCCTGATTTTAGAAATATGACATATCCCACTCATGATTCTTACATTAATGGAAGATTCTTTGAAGAGTCTGTAATTAACTCCTTGACTGATGAGCTAAATTTCACAAAATTGCTTAAGCTGACAAAAAATAGATTTTCAAAAGTTAAGTAAACGTAAGATTAGTAAATAAAATAAATTTAAGATTTTAAAATTAATAAATAATGTAATTAAGATTTTGTGTCTAGGAGTTTTCACTGTTTGTGAAATCAAAATTTTTCAATTAAAAAATAGTCAAATTAAAAAATCCAATCGACTAAATAACAATCGATTAAAATCATAATTTTATTTCATCAAAATAAAATTATTGGACATTTGTAAGTCCCTAATCTAATGTATTTTTGAGTTATTTATTAATAGTTCGTAACTCAATTAACAATAAAAAATACATTAAAAATGTAAGTGTACTAATATATGTGTATGCGCATGCGTGTGTAGCACGATCCGCATCATGACACGAAAAGATGTGCAATAGAAATTTACATTGTTTTTTACTCTTATATTTTTATTTTTTAATTTGTAAAATTTTTAAATTTTAGCTTAGGCATATTATATCTATCTTGAATTATTAATTTTGAACTTTACATCATTGAATAGAGCGAGCTCAAAAATCTTTAAATATCCAATTTTAGAAATATTGAATTATTAGAAACATCAAAACGCAATATTGCGTTTCTACCTAGTTGGACTAGTAAGAGCTATTTCTTAAGAACGTAGTATTGCATTTCCAGTCAAGGAGTTAACTTATTTTTTTGCAAACAAAAAACCGTTTTCATTCCTTTTTTAAGATCTCATAGAGAATTGTGTATAAGTCAATTCTATTTTTATATTTTTAGATGAGTGAATTTGAGAAAAAACTACTATTCTTCTATAAAAATTTATTTTATTTAGAAAAAAAATAAGAAATCAAGGAATCTATCATTGAAGAATTGAAAAATTTTTCCGATCTTTGCATTTGGTATAGAAGGGATATTTCTAGTCGAAGATATTGTCGCCATTTTATCATGTACATGTGTGAAATATAGCGCTTAAGTATAATATCAATTCTCAAATGAGTTACAATTTTATCTTTCATCCCTTTTATCTACAATATTCAACTCTCCAATCAACCTAGATCCACAGAGAATGAGGATTGATATCGAATTCCGAATCCGTTGTCTACGAGTCAACTGCACTCGTTATGTGGAATTACCTCTAAAGTTTGAATATTTTTTGATAATTATTCAAGCCAGTTTTTTTTTTTCAAAAATATAACAAAGTAGTCCATCATAATTTTTATTCTAATGTAAGATTATTTGAAGAGTGAATTTTATTTTTATATTTTTAGATAAATGAATTTTAAAAAAGATATATTTTGTAAAAATTTTATTTAAAAAAATATATAAAATCAAGGAATCTATTATTAAAAAATTAATAACAATTCATCTCTTCTTTCTTATCTCTTACAATATGTGTATCTTTTTCATTTTTTTTTGGTGCTACAGAATTCAACGTCCATCTCTAATATCAAAACTTAATTTACTTATCTATATTAAAGAGAAAAGACATCTTACTTCTGATGATTCATCTCTTGTAGAAGAAACGTATCTAAACGACACTGTTTGTGTAAAATCGTATAAACCGCGAGTATTTCTTTTTACATTCAATTTTTTCCTCTTCTTATTTCCTTTTTTTGCAATAATCGAAAAATTGCTCTGCAGCGAAATAATTGAGTGAGAAAAACTGTTCGTGGAGGGAAAAAAACTGACTAAAGACAATTTCCGTTTACAGATCCCACAGATGGTTTCTTTCTCATGTTATTACGCGAATATTGTATGCGACCTACCGATCAATTGTCCCGACACCTTTGAGAAGTTTTCGCTACCACGTTAAGTGCACTTTCCTTCAATATAATTTGCCAATAATGTCACGAAGACGGGAAAGAAAATAAGAAATAAATAGACCTTGAAAAAAAGAGGAGAATTTATTATAATCAAATAGCAATCAGCTTGCTTCTACAGTCAGTTCTTTTAAGACCATTGAAGCAAATGGAACATCCTGAAGAGCATTACTATAAATTGAACCGATTTCTTCTATCGGTTAGCGGACTATGCCCATATCAAAGCAGACGGAATGCTTATTTATTCAGAGCTGCTATGACGCTTATCATGCTGTCATCTATATTTTTTCAGGTACTTGCGAAGATTTAAAAAAAAATAATTTTTTTTTCAATTCAGTGTTAGATATTTTTCGAACTAAAGAATTGGAAATAACATATTCATAGTCATTAGAATACAAATTCCATATAAATAGAATATAAACTCAGAAACTAAATATCACTATAATTTTATCGAAACTATAATAAAAATATTTTTACGCAGGAAATTTTTTTCGAAAGTGTCTCGGATAATTATTTCTTGACGAAAGTATTTCTTCGTTTTTATCAAGCGTTAATAACATCTTTTCAGGTTTCGTTCATATTTACAACTGATGTCACTATAGACCTTATAATAGATGGGATGCCGTCGCTTTTACTTATAATGGGTACCATGACCAATTTATACACGCGTATAAGACACGTAGGCAGAGTAAGCTTCATAGATCCTGTTTTTTTTTTCGGTTTATGTTTCTTTAATTTATGTATAAAGGTCTATTAATTTTTTTTTATTATTTTGAAAAACATGATTATTTATTTATCATTTTACTTTCTTTTAGTTTGGAGAACTATTCGAGCGTATGTCGAAAGACTGGGCGTTGCAAAAAACACATCATGAGAACAAAATTATGCACGAGCGTGCAGAGACTTCAAGATTATTCACACTCTATTATCTGAGTAAGAGAAACATTAAATCCCGCTTTGTCTACAGAAGGAAAAGACAGGCATTTTTGCCTACAAGATCAAGATTATATTTCTGCGAAAGATTATAAGACTGCGAAAATCATGTTTTTCAATATAAGCATCAAACATTTATCGTACACACGTGACTTTCAATTAGCAACATGCGATATTTCTTCTAGCTATTCACAATCACAATTTCACCTTCACAAAACATTTATTATAATTGCTATTATTAAATTAAATGCGAAATTTTTTAAGCATAATTCATTTGATTTGGTGCTTAATTATTATATTCCCTATGTTTTCTGAATTTTTATTTTATTCTCAATAATACATTAAATTTTTTTCCTTATCTTTTTGAGACATTAAATCCATTTATACCAAAGATAAAAAGTAAATTAAAAAGGGAAAGTAAACTTACATTGATAAAAGACATAAGGAAAAAAAGGAGAGAGAGAGAGAGAGAGAGAGAGAGAGAGAGAGAGAAACCTCTTATTAGAGTTTACTTATTCAATTAAATTTTTATATCACATGTTAAGACAATTTTATTAGATCTTGCATTTAAAATCATTAAAGTTTAAATATAATAATAGAAATAATGTTTGTATATGTATAGTATTAAAAATTAATATATTTGGCTATATTTTTTTTACTTTAATCTTGCAACTCTTATAAATATACTGTCTCTTGAAAAATTTGAAACAAAGTCAACTATATATATTTGTGCAAAACCAAAAGTTTAATAGGTCTATTTCATATGTCATTGCATTCCTTTTACACACATACGTATAGTTCTGTTGCTAAAAATTATATTAATAAATTATTGATTACCGAATTTTTCAGTCCTGATGTATGCAAACATAGTGGGTTACAATATATGGATGTTTATCCCAGAAATGCTCGATATTATATCGCCCATGAACGAATCTCGCCCACGAAGGCGACCCTTTAATGCTGAATTTTTTATCGATGAGGAGCGATACTTTTACCTCATTCGGTTTCACATATGTCTTGTGCTTCTCACCCTACCTATAATTTATATGGCCTGTTCCACTCTATTTCTGACTCTCACGCAACATGTTTGCGGAATGTGCGAGTTACTGGGGTAAGAAATTACTCCTCGCGCAAATTATTTCTATTTGCGAAAGAGCAGACAACTCTTAGATTATTTGAAAGATTATTTAAAATTCAATTAGTCTCTCAATTTTCATGTTTGTGCAAGATATATCTCTTCTTTTATTTAGAAAAAAATTCTTGTCTTTATTTTCTTATGTATTAAAAATTTTTTATTATGTTATTTTTTTATATTTTATATTTTACGCGGATTTTCTTCCGTTCATGATAAAACGATTATCATTCGATTCAAATATCAACTGTATGACAAGAGTAACATTGGCGATAATTTCGACAGGTATCGCGCAGAACGCTTATTTTGCGTTGTCAAAGACAAGACTGCATGTGATTTAATTCAAAGGTCACAAATAAATTACAGGAACCTAACTGTTTTTGTACGGCAGCATTTCGACATTCTACAGTTCGTACTTTTATTTAATACGCGATATCTAATGCTTCAATATTGATATTATTTTTCATGAATAATGAAGCATGAATAATTAAGCAATTGTACTTTGCAAGAAAAATTGAAAAGTAATAAAGCTTCTTTTACGCATCACTTTTATGCGATTTCAAATAAAGGATTTATTATTAAAGCATAAAATAAGAAATTATAAAAGTATATAGATAATTCTGAATATATAGGCTTTCACAGATATTTCTCCTATCGCGTTTCTAAATAAATAAATTCACAGATTTATATTTACATTGATTGTAACACGTAGAAATTAATATAATATTAATATTTCACTATTGATAAAAATGATCTTCTAATTATAAAATTGAGCACCGTCGAATTTCCAATTATAAATGTACGTTGCCATATTAATTTTTTTTACATGCAAAAAGTATTCTTTATATCATTAGTTTAATATGTATGATTCTTTTCACTTTACAAGATTCGTTGATTTAATCGAAACTTGTCATACAATTCCGTTTGTAGTGGATATCACGGCAGTAATGATTTTGATGGGTCTTTCGTTAATCCAGGTATGTTGAAAATGTATCGAGCGTGTTAACGAAGTGTTAAAACGAAGTCTTTCAGGTATTAAATATTTCTGATATCGAACTAGCTATTAGATCTGTTGGTGTCACTATTTCAGCACTCTGTTATGTATTTATATGTTGTTTTATGGGACAAAGAGTCACGGATTTAAGTTCGGCTATATGTGAGAAAACGTGAGTATATGGACTTTTTAAATATATTTAAAAGTATATCTTGCGCAGCAGTATTCGAAATAATGTTAAAAGTTGATAATAAAAGTTTTTTTGTCCGTTCAAGATGAATAAATTAAATAACGTTTGTTAGAAGAAAAGGAAATATCTTTCTGAATTTATTTTTATGTAGTGTATTTTTAATTCATCCAAAATTATATGTACAATAATTATAAACGTATTATTGAAATAATAGATATTTGCGAATTAATTTGCGAGACAAAATATAATCATAGATAAAATATAATAAAAAAACATGATATAACTTTTAAAAGAAACAAATATTAATATATTAATATAATTTGCCATATTAACAATGTTTATTATTATTTTTTTTTTAGAGAGAGAGAGAGAGAAATTATGAGAGAAAATACGAGATATTTCTTTTACTTTATTTAATAATTTCCGAAGGAATTTGATTGTTTCCAAAATAAAAAAAATTGCCTTGCAGATACAACTCTATGTGGTATAACACAGTTGTTTCAGAACAAAAAACATTGTTGATAATAATGATGAAACGCTATCATCCGCTCATCTTAACTGCCTGTAAAATTTACGTGATGTCTCTGCAGAATTTCGGAATGGTAAAAAAAAAAAAAGAAAAAAGAAAGAGTACGTCATATTCGACATATACAAATAATAATAAATGACAAATAAAAATACATGTTTTTCGAAGATACTTCAAACAGCGGTCTCCTATTGCATGTGCATCAGACAATTCTGAAAATGTTTCTGTCAAGTTGTAAGCGTAGAAGTAGTGTAGAAAATTCGCAGGAATGTTAGACGTGTACTGATCTTGTTCTTACGATCACATTGAAAATTCTTCTTTATAAAAACAAGAATCTGTGATTACAGGTAAGTAAATATGAAAACAAATATAATATATAATAAATAAAGTAAAGCAATTAAAGCATAAGAGATATAAATCTTTTTCGGAAGAATATATTTTTTGGAATACTTAAGACAGTGGTTTCATAATTTTCTTAATAATATTTATTTCAGTGAGATATTCGCTGATATTTTAAAATTTGTCTTGTGCAAGAAAATTTAATTTCTTATATATATCTTATCTAGAGATAAATATCTGTATAATAATAACAAATATCTATCTACTTCTGTATATCTACCTATAGCGAAGTCCAGAAACTCCTCTTTTGAAATACTTGGAAATAAAATGTTTCAAAGAAGAAAGCCTACTGTTAAAATTGAAAATTGTTTCTTATATATTTCCTATAGGAGAAATGTATTTCGACGATTCAGTCCGTCATTTATTATATACTATGGTCATTTATTATATAACATGGACAGCTCGCGCGCGAATGTGTTTCATCTCGGACTTTTCCCTTTGCCTCTGAATAGTCGAAAAATAATCGCCACATTAACGCGGAATAATCGTGAGTGTAAGAAAAATAAACACAGTAGATGGAAAACTATCTGAAGGCAATTTTTGTTCGCAGACCACTGTTTGTTTCCCACGTAATTACCCGAACATTGTACACGCACTATCGATCGATCCCCTTGACGCGTCTGAAAAATTTATACTTTCGTACTAAACGCATGCATTTTTCTTTGAATTACGTAATTTAACCAAATAAAAATAATAAAAGAAAAAGATCGAGTGGATCTTAAGAGAAAAAAAAAATAAGACGATTATAGCAATGAAATAATAATCAATGAGCTGTTACTTCCACGGTCAGTCTGTTCGAAACTTTCAAGGCAAATGGAGCGTCCTGGAGAGTGTTACTACAAATTAAATAGACTTTTCCTATCGCTTATGGGACTATGGCCCTATCAAAGCAAATGGAGCGCTCGTTTAACACGAATTGTTATTACTATCGTAATGATGTCGTCTATAATTTTTCAGGTAATCACGGCATTAGAAAATAATTTTTTTTTAATATGAAATAATTTATAAATTATTTCCTGTTATCTAAATGTTAGACTTTTATAGATTAGATGATTGAAAATACCATTCTAATATTTATTTTATATGTATATGTTCAATGGTATTAATTTTAGTGGATGCTATACCGTTTCTGAACAAGAAATTCGTGTCTTAATAATTATTTTATTTAAATTGTATTAATTAAAATTATTTACGTTTAAAAATAATCCTTAATAAAAAAATACATTTTAGAATATATCTTAGATATCTTAGAACTAAAATATCGCAAAAATATCACGCAAATATCTTTTTGATAATTCTACATAAAATATTTAGAAAATTTTAGAACATTTCTTGATGATTTTAGAATGTCACAATAACTTACGAGAATGTTTATCTTCTCACTTTTATCAAGGATCAATATATATGTTTCTAGATCTCGAGTATATTTACGTCTGATATCAACACAGATTTCATAAGCGAAACGATACCAACAATTTTACCTGTAGTAGGTACTTTGGCTCACATGTATGCACGTATCAGATATGCAAACAAAGTAAGCTCGATTAATTCTTATTTACATTTCTATTAAATTTTATACAAATTCAACAGAATGTATTTAACTTATAGTACATAAATACTTATATTGCAACAAATTTACATAAAAGTCGCTTTTAGAAATTTTATATTATTTGTATCTAGAAATGCAATTATAGCCATTTATATTAATTACGTCCAATTAATACTCAATTAGTCATTACTTTTATAGCTTAACTTAAAACAATGCATTTTTAAGAAAAAAAAACATGTGCGTTAAAATGAAAATGACTATAATATTTCGTTTGTAAGCTTTTCGAAATTTAAATATGATTATTACATGATCATTGATTGTCTAATAAATAAATTCAATCAATTTCTTCAAGAGTTTTGCTATTTTGTTAAATAACAAAATCGTGATTTATTGATTATTCATATTCAATTCGTAGCCCGGTATTTTATTTATTTTTAGCTTAGGGATCTATTGGAACATATGTGGAACGACTGGAGGCTGCAGAAGACACGCAATGAGTTCAAAATTATGCGCGAGCATGTCGAGATCACGAGATTATTCACGCTTTATTACTTGCGTAAGAAAAACATTAAATTTCGCTTTATCAAAAGAAAAAGATATGCGTTTCTATCTGTAAAACCAACACTGTATTTTTGATATGTAATGATGATTCTGATGTGTAAACTCAATCGTGTTCTCTCTTCATTATCAACATCAGATATATTAGTCATTAGTATTCCACTCATATCACAATTTTATTTTTCAAATTATACGTTTATTATAATTATTGTCAACAAATTAAATGAATGTGAAATTTTTTAAGAATGATTAGATTCATTGTTAAATTTCCTACATTTTCTTCCTACGCTCCGTCCATTTTTTCCCTCATATATTACACATTAATATATTTTTAATTTTCAAACAGCCAACTTTTAAGATCTTAAGGCAGAATATAATAATAGAATATAATAACAGTATTAAAAATTAATTTATTTTTATGTGCATAATTTATGCTCGATTATTTAAATCTTACACATATTGAATATACAGGGTGTCCCAGAATTGTCGCGCCAATTTTCGTGAGCAGGTAGAGTGGACCAAACTGAGTCGAAAACTCCTCTACCATTTTGCAATTTTCGCAATAGTTAACGAGATATTAATTGTTAAAAATGGCCGTATTAGACCGGCCCTCCGCTGAATACAAGCGCGCGGCGAGATACGACCGCCCAGTGTCATTGTTACCAAGATCGCGAGGAGTTGTTTTCTACAAATGGCAAAAAACAGGGGGACAATCGCAGCTCAGAACCGCCGCTTTTAGGCATTGCCGCGTTTAGTAAACAACTCCTCGCGATCTTGGTAACAATGACGCTGGGCGGTCGTATCTCGCCGCGCGCTTGTATTCGGCGGAGGGCTGGTCTAATACGGAGGTTTTTAACAATTAATATCTCGTTAACTATTGCGAAAATTGCAAAACGGTAGAGGAGTTTTCGACTCAGTTTGATTCGCTCTACCTGGTCACGAAAATTGGCGCGACAATTCTGGGACACCCTGTATACACTGAGAGAAAAATATAGTTACTTTTGGCCTCAACCATAATTTTATAATATTTCTAACGATAAATATGATTAACTTAACTTCAGCATTTTTATGTTAACCATAATTATCGTTAGAAATGTTAAATTGTGGTTGAGGCCAAAACTCTAATTAACTATATTTTTCTTATAACTATATTTTTCTTTCAGTGTACACTGATAGTGTACCGTTAGAAGATAATTTTAGAAAAGCGAAAGCTCACAAGTAGCCTTACCATCAATGTAATCAAAATTCTTAATTTTTGTCATATAGATATTAAAGAAGATTATATATATAGAAAATTGATGACTGTCGAATTTTTCAGTTATATTATACATAACCGTGATTGCATACAACGTATGGATGTACATGCCGGATATACTCGACATTATATTGCCCATGAATGAGTCCCGCCCGCGATTATTACCTTTTAAAGCTGAATTTTTTATCGATGAGGAACGATACGTTAACGTCATTCGATCCCATATGAGCATCACGTTTTTAATTATACCAGTACCTTATATTGCTACTTGCACTCTATTCCTGGCTCTCACGCAACATGCTTGCGGAATGTGCGAGTTACTGGGGTAAGAAATTACACCTCGCAATTATTTGCGAAGGAGCAGACTCATCGCTAGAAAGTAGTAGGCGGTCCATTTAACTTTTAAATCTGGACATAGATTTGCATGTGATAGATATAACTTTTTCTTTTCATTAAAGAAAAGATATCAACAAAATTCTTCTTTATATGTTCTTAACAATTTTTATCATTATGTCATTTTTTATATTTTTCTGAATAACAATCGATTATTTCGTCTTTCCTTTCGATTGTTACAAAACGAATATCATTCAATTGTTTGGTAAGAATAAAGCAGATAATAATTTTGACAGGTATCGCGCGGAACGCTTATTTTGCGTTATCGAAGGTGCAATGGGATGCGATTTAATACGGCCACAAATAAGTCGCGGAAGTATGGCTAGTTTTGTACGGCTGCATTACAACATTATACAGTTTGTACTTTT
Organism: Tetramorium alpestre; assembly: GCA_021460005.1. Taxonomy (NCBI): domain Eukaryota; kingdom Metazoa; phylum Arthropoda; class Insecta; order Hymenoptera; family Formicidae; genus Tetramorium; species Tetramorium alpestre. The sequence continues at coordinate 82,169 of JAJVSH010000237.1, forward strand.
ATTTAAAAAAATGGAATATTTGTTAAGTTATCAGTTTAGTCTAACTTGAGCATTCTGTGGAGAAATTTTATAGCATGCAAAGTTGAAAAGTAATAACAAGTGACTAAATAACGATATGTTTCTACTTGGAAAGATAATTTTCTTGTTTTTTCATACGATTTTTGCTAGCAAAGAATTATTGATCGTATTAAATCAAATAATTATAATGGATATTTTCAGTAACTTCTTAATATATCCAAAAATTATCACATTTTCTAAGCTACAATTAAGTATTTATAAGATATAATTGAGTATAATTATATAAAGAATCAAAGAAAATTGATTGTTATTCTTATTGAAACAATTTTCTGCATAAAAAGTTATTTGACGAATACATTATATTAAAAATTATTCGTAAAAATGAATATAAATGTTAAAATGTTAATAAATGTTAAAAAATGTTAAAATAAATTCGTTTTTATATTTAACGTTAAATATTTATTCTTTCATCTCACAGTTTCAATTAACATATATGACCTTTTATATTGCAAGATTCATTGGTCTGATCGAAATTTATCACACAGTACCGTTTATGTTGGATACCATAGGATTCGTGATTGTGATGAGCTTTACTTTAATTCAGGTATATTAAAGTCATATGTTAAAGCGGAAATACGTTGAGCGTATCAAAATGCAGAAACGAGATCTTTCAGATAACAACCACGGCCGGCGATGTTGAGCGAGCTTTAAGATGTATAATTATTATTATTGGAGGACTTATATATTTATTCATACCTAATTATATGGGACAAAGGATTATGGACGCAAGTTCCAACGCATGCGACAAGGTGTGAGTAATTAATTTTCTCTTTTAACAATAAATATATCTGAACTGCTGGCAACATTGATATTAACAGCAAAAAGAAAAATTAGAATAGAGAGAGAAAAGAAACAAATCCTCTATTTCTTTTTGCACAACGTTTTACATTTACCCGAAAATATGCGCTAGATAATTATAAATGTATTTCTAAATATTCATAAAGATCGGAATATCATTCACAATGTAAGTTGTAATATAATTCTACAATTATTATACACACTAATGTGTTTAACATTTTCCTTAAAAAAATCGTTAAAAGTAATGTTGCCAATCTCTCGTAAACTTTTAGTTAAATTCGATTTTTCTTCCTTACTTCATCATTGTATTATTTACTATTATGTTAATTATTTAAGTAAAATCTATTTTTAGAAAATAAAACAAGATATTCGATTTTGTACAGGTATAACTCTGTGTGGTACAATGTAGATATTTTAAAGCAGAAAGAGTTATTGTTAATAATGAAACAACGCTTTTATCCGGTCGTCCTAACCATTCATAAGTTTTACGTGATGTCTTTGCAGAATTTTGGCATGGTGAGAAAAAATATGCTATAATATATTACATCGATACGCAGAAATTGCAATGACGACAAATGTTAACTTCTTAAGATACTTCAAACGACGCTATCCTATTGCATGTTTATGAGACAACTCTGAGGATACTTCCATCCAAATGTAGAGCAGAAAAAGAATAGAATATGTAGCCTTTTTAGCACGTAATCTATGTCAGCCTATGTAGATTTACAAGAAAATACGTTAGTGATTTAAAAATTTATTAATGCATTAGTCAAGTATATGTATGTAAATAAATACAATATGACGAACGAAGAATATAAATTCCTAACATATATTGTTTAGAAAATTATTCGAACATATGTCGAAAGACGGGCGTTGCAAAATTACACCATGAAATCAAAATTAATACACGAGCATGCTGCGACTTCAAGATTATTCACGTTCTATCTGGTTGTGACTAAGAGAAACATTAAACCCGTTTTGTTTACAGAAGGAAAAGACAGGTGTTTTTGCATGCGAGATCGAGAGTGTATTTCTATGTATAATATGACAACAATCGTGTTTATTATAAAAAAACAAACATATTTATCGTACATATAATTTTCAGTGAGCTCATTTAAAATACTTGTAAATAAAATATTTCGAAGAAATGCCGTTAAAATTGAAAACTATTTCCCAAGAAAAATATATCTCGTTTATACTATTTATACTATTTGTCGTTTGTTACGTACCGTGCAAAATAATCCGTTCAAATGTTGCTGTGTTTTTACCTCGGGCTACCTTTACTCATCATTCGCTCAGTGTTTTAAAATAATCAAAAAATAATCGTAATGTCGCAGTAGAATAATCGCGCGAGTGAAAAGAATTTACACAGTGGATGGAGAACTGTCTAACAATTTTCATTCGTAGAATTCACCCGATATTTCCCACGTTATTACGCGAACTTTGTATATGCATTGTCGATCGATCCCCTCGACGCATCTGACAAATTCACGCCATTGTGCTAAACGCATGCATTTTCTTTCGAAATAATTCAACCGGTAATAAAGAATAAAAAAATAATAGGTGAAAAAATCGAGGGGACCTTAAAAAAAAATAAGACGATTATAGCAATGAAATAATAATCAATGAGCTCTTACTTCCATGGTCAGTCTGTTCAAAACTTTCAAAGCAAATGGAACATCCTGGAGAGTGTTACTACAAAATAAACCGATTTATCCTGTCGGTTGCCGGACTATGGCCTTATCAAAGCAAATGGAGCGCTCGTTTAGGGAGGGCTATCATCACTATCGTAATGCTGTCGTCTGTTTTTTTTCAAGTAATCACGACATTAGAAAATAATTTTTTTCTTCGATATGAAATAATTTAGAATTTATTTTCTTTTAATTAAATTTTAAATATTTACGAATTCGATGATTGCAAATTATCTTGTAATATTTTATCAAAATATATGTATTAATTTTACTGAAGCTATATTTTTTATCTGAGATATTTTTTCTCGATAATAATTCAAACATTAGATAAATGTTGAAAATGTCTCAAAAAAATCTTTTTAAGACATTACGTTTTTAAGACAATACGTTTTTAAGACTATGGAAAACTATATTCTCTCAAGACTTTCTGAAAAGACATCTGAGAAAATTTATATGTGTGGACTATACATATATATTATTATACTATACTTATATACTATATACTTATATACTATACTTAAACTATTAATTAAAATTATTTACGTTTAAAAGTAATTCTAAATAAAATAATATATTTTAAAGATATTTTAAAACAAAAATATCTCACAGATGTGCAAATGTATATAAATATCTTTTTGACAGTTCTACATAAAATATTTTCGAAATTTTTAAATGCTTCTTGATAAATTCGAGACATTATACTATCTTATGCGAATGTTTATCTTTTCACTCTTATCAAGGATCAATAATATGTTTCCAGATCTCAAGTGTCTTTACGTCTAATATCACCGCGGACTTCATAGTCGATATAATACCAGCACTTGTACCTACATTAGGTAGCTTGAGCCACATGTATGCACGTATCATACAGGAAGACAAAGTAAGCTCGATCGATCATTCCTAATAAAACTTTATACAAATTCAACAGAATGTATTGTTTATCTGCTTACACTTTTACTGCAAAAAGTTTACATAAAAGTCGCTTTTATGAATTTTATATCTATGTATCTATACGTATTCAGAATTGCAATTAGCCTTAATTATGCTTAATCTTAATTATGCCTAATTAATTCTCCATCAGTCATTTTTATCGCTCAAAACTATGAATAATTTATGAACAACGAAATATTTGTGATAAAATAAACGATATATCGTTTGTAAATCTTCTGGAATTTAAATCCGATTATGATATGATCATGTTAACACACTGATTGCTAGTTTAATAAATAAATAAATATATATGCGATCATTTGATCTTTATCTTCAAGCGTCTTACTATTTTGTTATTTTATAAGTGATTTACAGATTATTTATAGCTTGTTATTTTATTTATTTTTAGCTTAGGGATCTACTTGAATATATATGGAACGACTGGAGGTTGCAAAAGACACATTATGAGATCAAAATTATGCGCGAGCATGTCGAGATCACGAGATTATTGGCACTTTATTATTTGCGTAAGAAAAACATTAAGCTTCGCTTTATCAAAAGAAAAAGATGCGTATTTTTGTCTGTAAGACCGACATTATATTTTTGTGTGTGAGACAATCATGCTCTCTTCATTATTAGCATCGAATGTATTATTCATCATACACATTATTTTCGACAATCCACATACGCGATTTCTTTCAACAATTCATATCACAATTTTATGCGTATGTTATAATCATTATCATTGAATTAAATGAATGTGGAATTTTCTAAGAATGATTGGACTCATTGTTGAATTTCCTATACATTTTTTCCTACATGCCTTCCAATTTTTCATATTACATAAATATATTTTTATAGAGTAGCTATTATAAAATATTTTTCAGTAATGCCTATATGTTATAGCCTTAGCTAATTTGTAATGTTTATATTGCCTGTTGGCTAAAAAATTGCACTTTTGTGCATTGTTTTTCTCTATCGCCAATAGCCGAAAAAAAATATACTTCTTTATACATTTGAAATTGGTTTTCTTAAAATCTATGAAATATAATAAAAATAATTTAATTCTTTACAACTTTTAGTTTAGTTTTTTTTAATAAAAAATATATACTTTCCCAGATATTTGCAAAAATCTTTTATATCTTTTATATTTAAAAAATGCATGTTTGAGTGCTAACTTTTTAAGGAAGCATTTTAAACCATATTTATTCGAAACTTTTTGTTCAGAATTAATTTTTTTATTAGACCTGAAACTTTGGTCCATTCGGCTACTTGTACAGTTCTAGATAAGCGAAAGATTACAGCGGTATCGCCATAATTGTATACATAATTTCTATTTTTTTTTAATAAATAGTGATGAAGATTGTATTGGAAAATTTACAAATATTGAATTTTCCAGTTCTGCAGTACGCAGCCGTGATTTTGTACCTCACATGGATGTTCATGCCGGATATCCTTGATGTTATATCGCCCATGAATGAATCCCGCCCGCGATTACTACCTTTTAAAGCTGAGTTTTTTGTCGATGAGGAACAATACATTAATCTCATTCGGTCCCATACGTGCTGCGTGATTGTTGTATTACCACTAATTTTTCTTGCCAATTCTACTCTATTTCTGGCTCTTACGCAACATGCTTGCGGAATGTGCGAATTGATGGGGTAAGAAATTGCACCTCGCAGTTATTTGCGAAGAAGCAGATGACTCATCGCTAGAAAGTAGAGCGCGCAGTCGGTCCATTAATTTTTAGATCTGGGTATAGATTCGCACGTAATAGATATAACTTCTTTTTCATTAAAAAAAATATCAATAACATTCTGTTCTTTGTTTTTAAAAAATATTTATCATTAAGTCATATTTTCTAATTTTCTGAATAATAATCGACAAATTTGCCTTTTCTTTCGCTTGTTGCAAGAATATCTATCAGTTGTACAAAAAATAACGTTGATAATAATTTTGACAGGTATCGCGCGGAACGCTTATTTTACGTTATCAAAGGTGCGACGAAACGCAATTTAATACGGTCAAAAATAAGTTGCGGAAACATAGCCATTATTATACGGCTGCATTACAACATTATACAGTTTGTACTTTTATACAAGACATGCGGTATCTATTATATCATTTTAGTCCAACTTATGAGCATTCTAAGGAGAAACGTTATGACTAGTAAGCAAAATCGAAAAGTAATGAGGAGTAACTAAATAATGCCAGTTTCCACTTGAAAAGGAGATTATCTTGTTCCTTTAATACGATATTAGCTAATAAAGAATTTATTGTCCATATTAAATAATGTTATATACAGG
>JAJVSH010000237.1:87996-105861 GCA_021460005.1 Tetramorium alpestre
TATATATATAATGGATATTATTTTTCCAATTACTTTTTAATATATCCAGGAATTATCGAACATGTGCAATTGAGTATACGGTATAATTGTGTAAAGATACGAAGGAACTTGATTGTTATTTTCTTATCAAATAAAACAATTTTCTGCCTAAAAAGTCAAACATTGGCAAATATATAATAAAAATCACAAACTATTCGTAAATATACGTTAATATAAACTTATTTTTATGTTCAACATTAAACATTTTTTCATTTCTTAGTTTTGATTAATATATGTGATTCCTTTTTTTATTACAAGCTTCATTGATATGATCGAAATTTATCACACATTACCGTTTCTAATGGATCTTCTAGGATTAGTACTTGCGTTGAGTCTTACGTTAACGCAGGTATGTTGAAGCAATATATCAAAATGGAAATATGTCAGCACATCAATATGTTGAGCACATCAGAAATGAGAGTTTTCAGATGCTAACAATCGATGGCAATGTTGAGAAAGCCTTCAGATCTACCAGTATTACTATTGTAACACTGCTGTATCTATTCTTATCTAATTATATGGGACAAAGAGTCACAGATATGAGTTCAAGCGCATGCGAGAAGGTGTGAGTAATTTACTTTCTTTCTCAAGGACAAAAAATTTTTTTAAAAATTAATCATCTATCATAAACTTTTAGTTAAATTCGATTTCTTCTTTATTTCATTACTATATTATTTGCATCATTATGCATTATTAATCATTTAAGTAAAATCTATTTTTTTAGAAAATAAGACATATTCTCAGAAATAAGATATTCGATTTTGTACAGGTACAACTCTGCGTGGTATAATGCAGATGTTTCAGAGCAGAAATTGTTAATGTTAATAATAAAACGACGTTTCCACCCGCTCATCCTGACTGCTTGTAGGTTTTATGTGATGTCTTTGCCGAATTTTGGAACGGTGAGAAAAAAATATACATATATCGATACGCGAAAATCGCAATGACAAAGATTACAAAGAATATTCATTTCCTTAAGATACTTCGAACGGCAATGTCTTATTGCATGTTTATGAGACAACTCTGAGGATACTTCCATCAACGTAAGACGTAAAAGTAAAAACAGAAAGTGTAGCTCTTTTAGCATGTAATCTACGTCAGCCTATGTAGAGGTACAAGAAAACACGTTAATGATCCGTGCTTAATTCCACATCGAAAATTGTTTATTGTCTAAAGAAGAAATTTATTAGTGCATCTGGCAGGTAAGTATTATATAAATAGACACAATGTAACGAACGAAGAATGTAAATTATCATTAATAATATAAATTGATGAAATTTGTAAACCTTGATTTTTCAGAAAAATGAACAGATCTTGATCGAAAACAGCATTGAAGAAATGTTAATTTTTGAAAACGTAGAAATGAATTAAATATTATATGCTAGTGTATTTTAGTAATAAAAAAAATAATTATTATTCACGAATGTAACATTTTGAGCGATATTTAGACGCAAGTGACACAAGTCAAACTGCATATTCTGCTTGGTGAAACTGATGAGTTCATTCGCGCGAAGTTATATAGCGCGTGCGGCATCGTTTACAATTCGTGTATGGACTATGAGGCCCCGTAATTCTTCGCGATGCACCGGACCGGCGAAAAGTCGGCCGTAAGTCGCGAAGTGGAGTCACGACGGGGCGAGGACGGCATCCATGGAGAAGCCGGTTTAATAACATTAATGAAGGCACAGCTCGCGCGCGAGCGAGAGAGCGGGAGAGCTGCCCTCGTTCCCCTCGAGATTTTCTTCGCCGCCCCTCCGCCATTCTTTATCCTTAGAGGAAATAAAACCAGAGTTGTAAGAGCCGTATGATTAATATCCAGCCGACAGTTTGTGAAGCGGGCAGCCAATAAACGGGATAAAAATACTCGTGAAAAATAGCGCGCTCATTAGGGGTACAGTGACATCTGCGACTGCCTGCCTCGAGTGCTCTCGCGCTCGAGAGGAACTCGAGGAGGCGGGTCGAGGAGGAGGACGATGGGGTGAGCGGGAAAAGGAGAAGAGGGACGGAGGGGGTGGGCGAGGGGTGGCGGCCGAGGAACCGAGCGCCGGAAAACGGAGGGACAGATTTATTAAAGTAATGGCAGATTATTTTAATATTCCGATGGCAGTGTGCGCTCCATTCGTTGTCTCGTGCCAATTCAATAATCCGCGCCCCGGCGATTCTTTTCTCGCCGGAGCGTCATTATTACGAGACCGGTTGCTCGCTCTGTTTCCTCCTTCGACACGTAAGAGACGAATGGATTTGCCGATCTAGGGCGAGAAATGCGCGATCGAAAGGGACTTGCCATTTCGCGAAATTCGAGTCTCTTTACGCGGATCCGCGTCCACATCGCGAGCGTAGCGCTAAGCGTGCAATATGGGCCAACGTTATATAACACATCAGCGAGTTCCGAAGAAACCGAAAAGGCATCTCGCACTGTTTATTCGAGCTCGAGAGCTAAATTTTTGTCGAGAACGCGACGAGGAACACGCACAGCTGTTGGCTTATGAAAGCTGTAAGTGTTATCACTGCTTACCAAAGCAGTGATATTCGAATAATCGGTTTAACCGATACGGCCATAGTATTTTGTTCGTCCTTATTAACATGCTGTCGTTGGCATTCATATATTTTTCCGCTCGTCTTTCCATGCCACGCAAAAAATAAAAAAAGTATGATACTAGGATACGTTTCGTGCAAAGTATCGCGCAACGATGGAGGCTGGATAATGAAAGTTACGTTAGAGGAGAGTGTATAAGATGAATGGGGACAATTATGACAGCAGGGTGAATAAGACCCTCGCGATATCTTCTAATGATAAAATCGATGATCATCACGAGATCGTTAAGCAATCATGGTTATTAATCAAGTGCTCATCGTAGAATTGCTTAAAAAAGAATGACTGTAGAATTTATCATTGAGAGACGTAGACGATGGTACCTCATCTCGCTACGCAACTGCATCGATTTGTCTTGAGTGCACAATTAATCAATATAATCCAATTGCAATCCTGGTAATGGCGAAAAATATGGCGGAAAAGAAGCGCATCATCGTTGATGTTTAAGCGAAAGGCGAATAATGTGATATTCTTTTGGAAAAGAAAGCATCAAGAAATGCGCAGATAGTTTTCTTTTTGCATTTTTCAATGCGTGATTCGAAAGAAGCTCATCTACTCTAGAGATGTGCGAATCTAAGATTTTTTTATATCAAATCGAATTTTCTTTTCTTTTTCGAATCTGAATCGAAGCAAATCGAATCGAATAATTGAAATACTTTTAATAATATAACTATTATTAAATTGAATTTTTAACACATAGATAAGAAAGATTTTTTTATGTGAAAAATAATTTAAATGCATTTATTAATATGATCGTACTGTTTTGCTTATTAACAGGAAATATGATTTTATAAGATTGATACGATATTCAAACTATCTAGATTCAAAATTTTCAAATAGTTCAGATTCGAATCATAGAAATTCAAATTCGAATTGAACCAAATCTCGATTAGATTCGTATTCAAATAATTCGCAAATCTCTAATTCACTTGTTTTTAATTTCTAATAGAATTTCTTATGGTTCACTTAGCACTGAAAAACCTTCTCGTAATACCGGGAAGTGCTATTGTTGAGAAAAGCAATGTATCCTCCGAAAAAGCAACTATATTAATTGCGGAATGTCAATCACGTAAATCGCGCTTGTTGCAAATCAGCTTTCGCGCCGTTTCTAAGGGTTTATGTGAAACAGTTATGCAATTACCCCTTCCCAGTTCAACATACTCTACAACGGTCGCGACCGCCATTATGCGCACATCGGAATCTCCGATCGCAACCATCAGAGCGCTGATATACGCCCGCCATCAAAATCACGCGTCACAAAGTGGCGCGATTGTATTTTCCTTGCTTACTATTTTTTTTAATAATCGTTTTTTTTTTGTATTCTCAATCACGATGCGGCCCGATCGGCCGTTCGATCGCGACATTGTACTCGAATCGGCCGGCATAATCTTGACGTATATTTTTCCGGACAGCACGGGGGAAGGAGGGAGGGAGGGCGGGCGGGCGAGAGGGACCGGTGGTCGGCGCGGCGATATTCGTTAGGGGCCATTTTTAAAAATTAAACGTCCCACTTTATCGTTACGCGCGGCGATTAATAATAACGGGCGCGATCGGGCGCGGGCGCGTATCTTCCATGGCCTCTCCCGGGTATAAATCTGCGAAATTCTGGAATTATCAGGCGGCGGGGCATGAAAGGCTATTTCCGTCGCGCGGAATCGCGGGCAATATTTTACCGCCCGGGATTGGGGTTGAACGCGGGACACATCGACGTTTGATATTTTTATGCAGTGGCGCCACCGCGGCGAGATTTACGAGGCAGATATGCGATCACAAAATGTCCGACACTAAATCAAACATGTTGCATCGGAAAACATCCGAAATTATTATTGGGACTTTTATTGGATCGACGGGAATGAAATAAACGTGTGACGTAACTTTATATTCCGCCCCTTCCCTCCGCGCGGTCCCGCGACCGCCGCGCGCACCTCCCCTATTCCGCGAGCGCGCGTTCCGTTCTATCCGGCTCTCTTGCGGAATAAAAGGCTAACTTTATGATTGATTCGCCTTTTTTTACGAGCTTTTTTTTCATCGTACGTCAGTTGCCGAAGGCGATGGATGGATCCTCCGTTCCCCGTCGATATCGCGCATCCTCTCGTTTCTCAAAGCGGAACGCGCGAAATTTCCTGTAATCGTTAGCCCGCGAGCGTACACGCGGCGAGACCGGATCGTGGCTTGAAATTTAAATAACTGATATCATAACTGTTTAGCGAAAAACGCAATTGTCTTATTCCGAAAGGATTTTTTGTGTCTAGTAAAAACTAGGAATTTCGCACGCGAACAATCCGTTCATTTAAAAGAAAACTTATTAAAATATACTAATTAAGTTCAACCCGTTTTTTAACTAGATAAATAATATATGTAATGTTGATTCTTGAGATTTTATGTCATTTCTTATAGATAGTTAAAATATTTGTATCTTTATTTGAAATGTCTTATTTATAAATTTTGAATTTTATATATTTTTATATTCATTTGTACTTATTTTATCCTTCTAGATTTCTAGATTTTATCCTTCAATTGATTTAGTCGCCTTTTCGGTGTCCCCACGTTTCTATCGCGAGAAATATGAATGCGAGCGAAAAACGATGACAAACCCGAGGAAACGGATCACCTAGGAATCACATCGCGTTGCAAGGGGGATGAAAGAGAACGGGGCGCTCGTCCCCCCAAGATCGCCGCAGTTTGCTGTTATTAATCGCGCTAATCGATTTGACGCGCGCTGCTAATGCAGCATCGGGCGAGAGATGCGGTCTCCGTGTGCCGTGTCTATCTTTTATTGATGCGGCCGGCGCTGGCGCCGGCGTCCGACGCCCCCGTAATTGAAGGGACGCCCTTTAACTGAATTTCAAACGATCGCATTGTCAGCGTTGCGTTTGCGATTGCGCGTGAACGTCGCGACGTCTTCCGTCCGATGTTTATGAAGTAGCGCGGCCGATTCTGCACGATTTTGTTTTATATCGAAATAAAATCCGCAAAGCGAGGCTTCCACATTAATAGAAAAAAAGTATATTTGATAAGACAAAGTTTATGAAAAATGCCGATATGATAAAAATATGTAGATAATTTTTAATGAAAAATATCCCGTAATAAATAAATAAACTTTGATTAAAATTGAGCAGACTCGTCATTATATTCTAAATCATCTGATAAGATAAAATAAAAATGATAAAAGAAATAAGAAAAACAAGGAAAAGAGAAGTAGAAAGAAAAATACTTTTTTTAATTTTCCCGATTTCAGAAATTAAAGCTTCATAATTTTGCAGAACTTGCACTTTCGTGAATTTCTCTTAATCCGCCGATTCTTTTCAGGGCGATGCCTCCATCGAATCCCGCGATAACGCAATTCTGTTGCGATTTCTGAGCGACGACGCCGAAGTGGTGCATAACGCATAGCTGCCACAGGAGCCGGAGCATTTATAGTTGCGTTTAAAGTCGCGATATAGGAACGGAAGTAGTCATTCAGTTGCCGGGGAGGGATCCTCCGGGATGAGGCGATATATCGCGGTTATTGTCCATTAGGAGAGCCCGAGGTGGCCATCCACGCCACGGACTTATTTTACGATCTCCTGCTATCGCTCTCCTGCCTTTTTACGCCACCGACTCGCTCTCGTTCTCTCTCTTCCTCTCCCTCTCTCCTTCCATTCACTCTTGGCACTCACTCTTATCCCCCTTCGCTCCTTTATCTTTGCTATCATGGCTTCCTGTATCTTTTTTTCCTGCGTCATCGTCGGGGTGCGAGAGTGTGCTTTATCCCGCGCCTTATGGCGGCTACGACGAGATTGCTGATTCTTGGGCGATTAATCCGTCATTCTACACCCTCGATATTGTTCTTGGTGGTGTTGCATTTTCCTGGGATTGCATGATGATACTTAAAGACTATTCCACGGACGAGAAGGTTCACTCGGAGAGAATTTATTCGTTTATCACGAGATGATCTATGTTAAATTTAAATATCTCTTCTAATAATTAATAATCCAAGAATAGATTAAATAGTGAAACAATGTCTATCTACGACAGTTTTTACAAGTTGAAAAAATTGTGGAATACAAGTATTTTCGAGGAATACGCGATTTAACATACTTGGCCAAACTGTATGTCTCGCATTTCCATTTTAATGCAAAAGGCATCTCTTAACCGTATTTCTCACTCGCAAGTTTTGCACCATTTTGAACGGATCTCGACGACTAATGCCCCTCATTAAAAGTTTCTCCCGCTGCACCTTGAGATGCGCCCCGTACTCGGAATATCACATAATCCATTGACCCGAGAAGTATCGTAATCGTGAAAAATATATTGCTCTGAAGGGTCGCATAAATCCCGGCCGATAGCTTCTCCTGGCGAGAGAGAGAAAGAGAAAGAGAGACTGAGAGAGAGAGGCCAGTAAGAGACGACGGCTGGAGAGAGGGCTGGTTAATTGGCATGACAGATAGAGGGTGCGAGAGAAGTTGTCGCTTAGTAACATTACGTCGCGATGAAAGTGATTTCCAACCCTCCTCTCGTGCTGCTGCTGCTGCTGCTGTCGCTACTTCTGCGCCACCCGCTGTTCCGCGTATTGGCGAAACGTTTCAGAGTGGATTGCACGAGCGCTCGATTCCTTGTATTATTAGAGAAGAAGAGCTCCGAGGGTTTTTCATTGCATACTATTGTCTCGTATCCTGTCTGCCTCGATAAAGACAGTTTTTGTCTTCATAAAAAAGATAAAAGTATTAACCTTTGCTCTGTGTGTGCGATATATGATAAGCACAAATTATATAAATATCTATAAGATCAATCAACATCGCTTGCAAAGAAAAAAAGATTTTAATAATAAATAATCATAATATTTTAAAATAACTAAAATAATATTTTGTGAGCAGATATTTTAAATCCCAAAATCGCCCGAAATATCTGAAGCTTTTTCGACATGTCTGAAACATTTTGTATGTCCAAGCATAAATTGTTAGTCCTTTTATTTCCTTTTAAGTTATAGAAAAACACTGTTGTATCAGAATTTCGAAATCTCTTTTTTTGTCAATAGATAACTCATAACTCTAATGTATTTCGAATGTATTCATATTAAAATAACATATTGGACTAACTTTACATTCCGTATTATGACACTAAATCACAAATCCTGAATAGAATGTCAAAAATCTCATTGCAGACCTGGAGGGGAAGGGCGTGGAATCTCGCCATATGAGCACCCACGTTTTCCTCCCTCCCCCACTTGTCTCTCTCTCTCTCTCTCTTTCTCTCTTCTCCATCATGTTTACAGAGTATCAAGCAACACCATAAGTGGGCGGTACAAAGAACACATCGTGGGTCCATACATCCCCTGTCCCCTCTCGAAACAAGTCTCTTCCATCCCCCCCTTCTATACATCATCCGACGACTCATCCGCTGACTTGTTATTAAATTAATCCTTCGTTTAGTCAAATTGATGCATCGATATCACAGAGCGCTCATAATTCACGGCACCCTCTCTCTCGCCCGGGGTGCACTCATACGAGCATAAGCACGCACGCGCGCGCGCGCGTGCGTGAACGCGTGGTTCCGCCGCTCTCGGATTCGCGGCTGCGAAGGGTTGCGCCCCCGCGGCCCCCCAATTGCGCCGCGCGCGCGTTGCACGCATGGACTCCACTATTTATTAATATCGTTACTTAACATTTCAACCGCTCGTGCATCATGCCGTGACGTCATTAAGATAAATGCGGCCCGCCGGCCGCGGCCTGGCGTCACTCGATTGTTGTTCATTATAATTAATAATTCGGGGATCGCCCGACGTGCTTTTATATTAAGCGCCACTTCGCATTGTACATCGATAATGTCAAAACGAGAAGGGATGGAGGAGAGAGCAATTTCGCGATTCGAGAGGGAAGAATAATATTGAAGGGTTAATAGAGAAAAGTTGCAAGAGATGTGTTTTCGGAAACAATTATTTTCCTTCTTATGAAAAATTGCTAAAATCTTTTTCTATCTGTTATACTTTAAATCTTAATTTTTTCATAAAAATTAAATATCTAATTAGATATGTCTTCTCATACGATAATAACTTAACAAATCATATTTCTCAAATGTTGAACATTATTGCAATTATTTACTTATATCATTATTTGAGATTATCAAGCAATTTTTTTCTGTTGTAAAAATTATTCTCATTTTCGTCGAACTCTATTGTCATAGCATAACGAGAACAGATTTCCGGGTGATACTTTCGGATTCAAATGATATTCCTACTCAAAGTAAGCCGGGATTTGAAACCAAATTTGATTCCGCCGCGAAATCTGAATCTTAAACGACACGAGGGAGAGGGGAGTGATCCGTGACCAAACCAGGATCAAACGATTTGATCCGAGGACACAGGATTAAGGAGAGCATAAGCTAGCAACCGGATGGGTGCGTTTAGGGGATAGAGCGAGTGACCGTGTCGGCCATCGTGGGACGGTGAATTAACACGTGCGTACATCAGTAGGTATCAGTATGAATCAGTATGTACTCTCCCGACAGAGACTGTCGAGTAAAGCCGCTTAAACGCAACGATTAATGAACGTTGAAAAAGAAATAAAATAAGATAACGATAGAGTAGCACCCATTTTGACACAATCTAATTCTATCTGAAGGTTATAATGATTTATTTAAAAAACTTATGTCATTATCTTCAATGAAATGAAGAATATTGTTTCATTATTGTTAAATATTATTTCGTTATGATGTAAAAATTATATTAATCGCTTCTTTCTACGTATATTAATTTGTATAATACATTATTAATAGAGAATATTAAAGAAAATCAAAATAAAAGATATAAAATTGCAATCGATATCTAAATAAAAAAAAAATAGTTGCAAATTATTATCTAAATCATTATATAAGACCAATAAACTTATAAATAATTTTGCAGAGTAAAATTGCATTAGTTTACAATGACTCTTAATTTCATGATACAATCCATTCTGATGCTCAAAGTTCTTCTTTACTCCCCGGAAATCCACGTTCAGTTTAATACTTGAAAAAGAAGCGGGACGCATTTCCGCTATAAAGTGTAAAACTAGTGCATCGCGGTGGCGGGTAGCTTAAAAAAAAAAAAAGAAAGGGAGAGAAGAGAAGGAGGACGAAAAAGAGAGAGACAGAACAGCTTTAGACAATAGGACGGCCGAACAGAATCGAGTGCGGAGAGCGAAGAGAGCGGAGCGGCAGGGCGGACCATAAACAAGTGCTTACCGCAATCTAATGCGTCTGTAATTGCTCGAGCACCGGTATCTCCCCCAACGGTCCCACTTGCTCCCGCGATTTAATTACTATGTAAATGTCGCATTCCCTAACCTGTCCGTTTTCCTGCCTGCCTGCCTGCCTGCCTGCCTGCCTGCCCTCCCCCTGTCCCGGGATCCTCGTCGTCCTCTGCTGTCGTCCTCCGCCACCGCCGCCGCCGCCGCCGTTGCCACCCGATGTCCTTAATTACTTTATACGTTATTATAGCCCACCAACTACTACGACCGACCGTACTCACTCCATCCGGCACCCAGGCAGGCATTCCACTCCATTTCGTTCAGCCATATTGCCGCCGGGTTAAAGCGGACTGGCTGGGATACATTCTGTTCGCTGATTATCTCGAGCGAATCGTCCATGCCACTTACGGCCTTGTTAAGTTATTTTACAATGGCCCTAACTATATTTGCATGGCCATTTGCGTCAATTGTTCAAACGAAACGTAAGAGATACGGTTTCATATTCGTGTACTACGAGCAATGTAGATCACTGGCGATATTTTCGAATCGTTCTTTTACATCGATAATTTCTTTATTATGTTTTCCTTTTGTAAAATTGATCTTATCCTTTATGGCCTCGCGCCAATAATGCTGCTTTTATAAGCTCAATGCTATCAGATGCTATAATTTTACATGTTAACATAAATGTTAACATGTAAAGCGCGCGTTAAAGCAAGTGAGAAATTTTCTTGCGGATGGAATAAAATGAAAGAAATAAAGGAAGAAGATGCCATTGAGAAGGAATTTTTTCAATGCGCGCGGAGAGCCCGTTTAAGTTGCTTGTAAGTTTCCAACGTTAAAATAAATATCGCTGAAGCAGGATGGATAATATTGCTACTGGTGATTTGGAAGACGGCCATTGCGCGAACGCGCGATAAACTGCACTCGTATTGCCTC
Source organism: Tetramorium alpestre (assembly GCA_021460005.1). Lineage (NCBI taxonomy): Eukaryota > Metazoa > Arthropoda > Insecta > Hymenoptera > Formicidae > Tetramorium > Tetramorium alpestre. The sequence continues at coordinate 98,770 of JAJVSH010000237.1, forward strand.
CAAATGGAGACGATTTCATCCCGATTCGGCCCCTCTTTGTCTCGTTTCCTCCCCCTACTCCTCCGTGGCCGTTCTCTCTCGTCGGACTTTTAACAGTATAAATGGTCCTGCTGTCCACAGGCTTCCGATAATGTGGCGGCCGAGAGGGTCGTGGGAGGATGGCTTTGGTCAGTTTGTCAGCCACCGATGTACCTAAGAGGGTCCTTTTCCTCCTGCGTCGATTTGTCTTCCACCGCAATGGATAAACTTCACGCAATCTGCCACCGGTATTTCTCAGAGGCAGACGCGATCTGACGCGAGCACGTGCGCCCCGCACGGATTTTACTCGTCCCGCCATTTGACAATAGAATTGATTTCGGAAATTAGCGGATATCCTCGTTGATAATTACATCCTTACAATGTTACGTCGCGAGCGATGTATTTCGGAGATTTCGCCAGATTATAGAAATACATGATTTGACGTAAGTAGGTGAGTCTGCTTATGTAACTCATGCGAATATTTTGAATGAAATTAATTTATAGAAGTCAAGCAAAAAAAAATGTTAAAGGTAAGACTTTTTTAAACAAAGTAACCAAATTTATCGCAAAGTGATTTTAAAAATATTTTAAAATATTATTAAAAGAGAAAAATTGTTAATGACATATTATGTTATCATTGATTAAAAATTACGACAGTATAATGAAGCACGTCTTTAATAGAAGAAACTTTAAATTGCGTTTTAATCAAACGGATATCATGTTTAAAGCCTGCATCGCAAGTTAGATAAAACAGAAGAGCGCGATTCTACAATCAAATCATGGTCTTGCTTATAAACTTTATAATTAAACAAAAGATGAGAAAGAGAGAAAATGTAGGTGTTTAGATAAAAAGGACAAATGTGCTATTAAATAACTTCTATAAAATTTTACATAAATTGCAATAAAACTTAAAAAAATCTAATCAAATCAATTAATTAATTTATAATTGTTTTTCACAGAATCTTATTAAATTGAAAAAAACTGTTATCTTTATCAATTTTAAGTTGGAGATTAGTTACAATGCAAGATTGACGATACAAGAATAACTCGCATTATTCGCTGTAAGTCCGCGGCAAACACACGCACGTAAGAAATTCTGGCTAGGGGAGTCCCGCCCTCATCTCGGAAAATGTATGCGTAAATCGGGGTGGCGGCGTGCGGTTTTCACCCGTGGCGCGTTCCCTTTATGAAACAAATATGACTTTTAAACGGAACGAACATCCAGACACTCGTGGAGCACTAACAGCGGGGAAAGATTAAAGTTGCGGGTCGTCCGATGTTTTCGAGTGGCCTCCAGTGCTTTTAGTAGACATTTCTTGGTGATTAAAAGGGTCGTCGCGTTAGGGCAACCGGCCAAATGAATCGGATTTCTTTCCAGCTTTATCAAAAATTCCGATCGTATTCCAACCTCGTTCGCTATAAGTCTTCACTTTTATGCATCTAAATTCTTATAAATTAAACGTTCGATAGCACAGTAATCAGAATTTTTCATCGTCACGTATCTTTATCTATTATCTAATAATTAGAAATGTTATATATGAGTTTATTTAAATTATTTAATTGCAAAGCACATGTAAGTATATACTGCGTGACAAGAAAACCAAACCTTTTCTGCCACCAACAAGTAATTAAAACTTTATTACGTTATAATATCGCGATAACGCCCTTGTTCCCTTGCACCCTAATACATATACGCCGATTAAACGTGTATTATTTCTTTGTCCTAATTATCCGGCCGATCAAACATCTAATAATCGCAACATCCCCCAAAATTACGATCACAACAATGACTGATAATAACTCCTCGAGATCTAGCGGAACATCCCTGAAAGGACGCGATGAATTCAACCACGAGAATCATCCTCGTCATCGTCGCGACGAGACTCGATCGCTCGCTATAAACTTCGATAAGCGAGCGTGACGAATGCGCGCCGCAGATTTCCCAGCCCCCCTCGGTTCAGTGCGATACGCGGAAAAGTAAATCGGCGTGTATCGGTCGACTCCCGTTTGTTTCTATGCTTTCTTCCTTCCTCTGGACCCCACGCGAGATCGAGTGATCACGCTTCTAACTGCCAATAATTCCTACCTCCCTCTCCTCCCGATCCGCCACTTCGCTCATGCCGGCCGACACGAAATCCCGGGTTTTACTTTGAATACCGCATTGATTAACTTATCTAATCTAATTTAAATGCGAACGAGGGGACGACGACGACGACGACGACGCCTTCGCTTGCGTTCCTACTTGAAGGGAAGGGTAGGGGAATGAAAAACGTAGGTCGGATCCAAGTAGCGTCGCTGAAGAAGGGGATGGGAGAGCGACGTCGGTGGTGGTGACGACGCCGTTTGCGTCGGTGGTGGCAGGGAGCGGGAGGGGGAGACGGACAGTGGAAACATCAGGAGCGTCGGCAAGTGTTCCCTCTCGGGACAGCGTGAGAGGGATGAGAGGAGGGCTTGAAGCGGGGATAGTTGCTCTCGGGGATAGAGAGGCGACTAAGGGGAAAAGAGAAAGATGGGGAAATAGAGACGCTGACGTAGGATAAAGAGAGAAAAAGGGAGAGAAGGCGAGATAGAGAGAATAGCGAGGAGAGAATCGAGAGAACGGAGAATAGCAAGAGCAAGAGAGAAGGCGAGAGAACGGAAAGGATGGAGTAAAAGAGAGTAAGCGGCGTACAGTGGTCTCCGTTCGCGAGAGAAAGAGGGTGAGCGGGATGGAAACAAGAGACGAGGCGATCCGGGATATGGGCGGGTTACCGTGTACGTGTGTGCGGAGGGTAGGTAGGTAATACGTGCGAGAGAGGATGGCGGAGAAAGAGAGAAGAGGATGAGAGAGGGTGTGTGTAGCGGATGTAGCGGGTAAGGCGAGCCGGGGCATACAAACCGCCGTGTAACGCACCAAATTGAGTGCTGAATCCCGGATTAAATCGGCGAGAGCGAAACAAGGGTATCGGGGGGTTGAGTGGCGAGAGGGAGGGCTCCCAGTGGGGGAGGCGAAGGGAGCGTCCGTGAAACCGGGGCGAAGATGGGGGAAAATCCGCACTCGGAGCCCGGTAGTCTAAGTCCGCCCCCACGTACATTCTCTCTCTCTCTCTCTCTCTCTTTCTCTACCTATCTATCTCACTTGCGGAGGGTGCAACTTGTAGATCTCACTAATTCTCCGATAGATCTCTGCCTACCCCGTCTCTATCCCTGTCACGACAAAGGGATGGGAAAGGGGTGCGTCTCCTACGTAAGTAGATGCATTTTGCGCCGCGAGGCTAACGTATCGCAGAAATTGGAGGTTTTGCGCCATGAATTGCGTGATGAAAGATTGTCGGCGAAGCAGCTCTATCCTATTTCTCATGCAAAATAAATGCAATCGTCTATTTTTAAGAAATACTTTAATAATTATTATTAATTTAATCGTTACATCTCTAATCTATACTACATAATAAAATGTTATTTGAAAGAATGTTCAATTATTCTCTAAACATATTTTGTTTTTCATTAACGTACATACAATGTAATTTTCAATTTAAGCTTTAAAATAAAAGAATAACTCGCCTATTCGAATTTTCGCTAAAAAAATCCGTTCGAATTGATCAATCAAAGAATTTGCAATCGAGAAAAAGTGTGCGATACCTACAACCTTGCTACAAGCTATTACGCAAAAAGTGAAACCCAAGTTAACGCCATGTCACGCGTGTACTTGAGGATATTAGAGGAAGGGCGTATCGAAATACGGGGAGTTTTAAATAAGTTTCCGCCGGCATTACCGTGTCGAGCAGCCGCGGCTTGTAAAGTTTCTCGTTAAAAAAGGCGAAAAGGTAGATTCCATTATAAACTTTAAGGCATGAATTTTCATTTAATTTCATCCGCACGAGCAAGTGAGCGAACTAAACAGCCACGAGCTTCGATTTCCGATCCGTAAACTTTGTAGCACGCTAATTACCGCCAACAACCGCGACACTCTGTAGACATTGTCGCGTTCTCTCCAATGAGCGGTTGCAAGACTAGCGGTTGTTACTACCACCAGAATAATGTCAACTTGCAAAAACGTTTTAAAATTAACAAGAGAATAAAATCTGTTATATTGTTTTCCTAATTTTTTTCAGAACTTCTTTAACATCTAATTACATGTTTGGTCGAAAATCCTGTACATTTAAAATCTAACAATGGTTTAAGAATATATTGCTTAGTAAAAATTTCTAGATAAATCTTTAGATAAATTATCTGTGTATAATTGTAAATACTCTGAATATTAGAATATCTGACGAAATAAAGGGAAAGCTAATAATCTCTCAATGATATCCAATGCAAAGAAATCTTTCGGATCGCTATTACAAAGAACACGTGAGAACCGGGATGTTAAAGAAACAACCGGGGGCCTTTAAACATGTCGCAGTGCTGCTCGCGATGCTCTCGAGCAGGAACATCAATGCGAAACCACCGACGATGATCCGAAAGCGCAGCGAAGGGACTCTGCAGGCTGTTCACACAAAGAGAATTCCTTGCATGTGTGCGCATCGCTCGTTTACGTGAATATATCGGGTGTTCCATTCATCCCATATCAAATTTTAAGGAACAAAAACAGATTCTTTGACTACAATGTATTTAGAATTTTATTTAGAATATCGAAACAATAATTTTTAAATGGTCAACGACTAAATTTCAGATAAACAAATAATAAATAGAATATAAAACAATAAAAATAATTAATACATAGAATTGATTATAACAAGAATAGCTATACAAGAATCAATTGTATAAATTTCCGATAGAACTTTAAAATTTACAAAAATATCATCAAAAAATTTCGATAGATAGCAAGACTTTTTTCAAATCTTTTCTCCAAAGAAAAATCTACAAACACGAGAAATATCATTTAGGTATCAGAAAAATATACAAGACACCCCGTACATCTATGTACATTTACGTGAGGGATGAAAAGAGGCAGGGAACGACTGCCACCATGGCACGGCACGCCGTAGTAGGATAGCTCGCTGCGAGTGACTTTGCAACGCGATTCAGGAGAGGCATAGAGGCATGGGGGTCCGCAGGAGGAGAGAAGGCGGAGGAGAAGGGGACAGCACAGAAAGGCAGAACGCATAATGGCCGGAGATCAAGAACTATAATAGACCGACGCGGCAATACGTGGCCGGGGCGCATAGCAGCGACTGACTCCGACTGACTGACTGCTTATTTGTATTATGGCATTATAAGGGCAACCCTATATCCGGACGGGGGTAGGACCCCTGGCTTTTGGGCCCCGCGCCGCGCGAGATAGAGAGCCGCCGCCGTCGTCGTCGTCGTTACGGGCCGCCCCGCCGAAAGTTCGGCCGAAAGTCACGAACCGACGAAGGGACGGGACGCCCATGCAGTTGACCTGCGCCGCCTAATTTGACGCTTTTGGACCATTGTGCTTGGATTTCGTTCGCGTGAGATGCGTTTCTATGCCGCGCGCCGTGACCGAAAAAGTGGCAGCGCACTTTCCGGTACCACTTTGTCCGGGGCCCCCCGAGAAAAGGCGCGCAAAGGCAGGATGTGGCGAAAAAGAGAGAGAGAGAGCGGGCCCGCCCCTCCCTCCCGATCCCCCGGCCATGGAAAGTCAATGCGCGAGAGAATCACATTTCCTCCTCTATCTCTTCACGGTCCTGGCGCTCGGTCGATCCGCCGCGGACCAGATTATTCGACACTCCGCTCTTCTTGGCCGAGAACGCGCTATAAATCATACGGGAATTCCCGGGCTCCCGGCATATATATATACACGATTTGTCGAGATCGTAATGAACCTGCGTCCGACTATTTTGCCCCGGGGTCCCGCCCAGAAGGCCCCGTCGTTAGATTTCTCGAGTGTACATCATATTTTGTAGTAGCTTGCGGAGGGGTTGCTTCCGACGCGTACGGGTTCGTCGGTTTGGGGTTAATAAGAATATGGTGCGCGTATATATACATATAAACAGGTGTTCCATAATTTATCCGGACTTTGGAGAACCACGTTGCAAAAATGCAAAGGTTATCTCTCCCGTTTGTAACGATCATTAAAGCAGAGCTATTAAATCAATTAATTAAAAGAGAAATAATATTAAATAAAGTTTAGCTGTCTCTGCTTTAATCTGAACAGTAGATAATAAATAGATATTAAAATATCTTTGTGTTAAGAAATACTTCGCACAGAGATAGCGCTTGTAACTTAAAAGTTATTGATACGTCTCTTTTTGTAATGAGGGAAAAAACGCGTAGAAAAAACGCGATCGCAGTTTGATCGAATCGTAGCCGATATGTATTTGCTAGGTCTAGGACACCCTGTACAGGATCAGATCGCATGGGCACCGATCAGAGGCGTGTCCTGCGGGCTACCAGAAGGACGTAGGACAAGCGCGGCCGGCAAGCGAGATCGACGTGATCGAGCTCTCGCTAATACAGAGAGATTAGCTGCATCTGTTCGCCGTGCAACGCATTGTGCGCCCGCTCGCGAGGAATCCGCCGTGGAAACTTCACCATAGTTGGGCCCTTCATCCCCCCGTTCCCCCGATCACAATAATGATGTCGGTTTTCTACGCGGCCACCGCGCCGCGCCGCGCTGCACCACGCCGCACCGCACCGCGGCCATCCATCACCGACTGGTTATTATTTAAGCCGCAAAGTGACGTCATAAATACGTCGTTAGGCGCGCGAGTCGTTGCGCCGGGAACAATGTTGCTCGCGATGACATTGATGCATTAGGGCCCCGTCTTTATTCCACGGCGCGTCCGCCGCCGCGTCCGCCGGGATGGCCGCGCCGCGCTAAGGAATTAAGGAATTAATAAACTGGATAAATAATAATAACAGCGGCGGCGTCGTGGCAAATCCACGTCTCGGTTAGGGAGGGTGCCGATGAATGATTGCCCACCCGTAATAATTTAATTCCCATGTAAAAGGGTATATTATACACTTTCTATGTTTAAGTTTTTAAATAAACTAGAGACCCTGTTTATTCTGCTGACGTTAATACTTCAAAAGTTAATACGACAATCCTACTTGGCAAAATCAAATTCATTTTCTAAAATGCTTCCGAGAGAGAATGAGAAAAAGCCAGAGAGAAAAAAAAATGATGTG
>JAJVSH010000237.1:106276-200064 GCA_021460005.1 Tetramorium alpestre
TAATACGACAATCCTACTTGGCAAAATCAAATTCATTTTCTAAAATGCTTCCGAGAAAGAGAAAAAGCCAGAGAGAAAAAAGTGACGTGACATTTCCCATCACAAAAATAATTTCATGGCTGGCAATGAGCTGAGAGTTTATTTTCAAAATTGAAAATCGTACTGGAAATATTCTACAATTAAATTATGATAATTATTCAATGATTAATGGCAATTTTTAACGTCATTAATAAAGTGCGCGCGTCCTAATCTCCTATCAATCTCTTGTATCTTGTATCTTCCATCAAACTCAATAGCAGTATACACGTGCGAATTAAATTTGCGCGTAACAAGCAATGGCGAATTTGTTTAGGATAATTTGCTCGAGACGGGTGTCCTGGCACCCTTGTCAGAAATCCGCGATATAAACAGCGGCGTGAGATAGAAAGTGAGAGAGGCAGCGGCAGAGAGGAGAATTCAAATGTTCTCCCCGCCATGTCGGAAGGGATGTTGCGGCGGGTGCGAGATTTGCTGTCGGACGGGTAGATAGCGATCGTACAGCTCGATTTAACGGCGTGAATTTTGTTTTTAAGTGTCGCGGAGGCCTGTCGTGTCCGTCCCCTCTTTCCCGATACGTAGACAATGCACGGTAATAACAGTAAAACGTGGCGATACGATAGCGTCACGATCATCAGATAACTCCAATTACTCCTTCCATTTAAATATACTATCGCGAATTTGCTATGCTACATGATTCTAGTATTATAATGCTATGTTTGAAAAAAAAAGACTTTCATATCGCGCAAATTTTGTTTCGATATGACATAACTATTTTAATATAACACGAACTTTTATTTTTAGCACTAACATATTTTAATCATGATATCCTTTACGTTAGACAAGAATACGTTCATATAATTTAGAAAAAAAAAATTATGTCAGCAAACAGCATTAATGCACATTTGTACAAAATGTAGAATATTTTTGCTTGAAAATCTACGTTAATTATATATCTAATCTTATATAACAAATCAAGGATAAAATATATCAAATTACGATAAAATTAGAATTAAATACAATCCAAAATCAATTTGTTACTTTTAGAGAGAGCTTTAATTAGCATGCGCATCAAATTTATGCTATCAAAACAATCAGCTGACATCGTTAATTCAATGAGTGTCACAGTTATTCATTTGATTCATCAAAGCGTTTCAGAAATCTCTTTTGTAACCGATGCGATATTACAATTGAGAAAAAGTAGCTAATTGAAATAACCGAATACAGTGGCGAAGAGCGAGCTCTTAATTAGTCGGAGGCGAAGCGCGCATTATACTTCTCGTATGAACCGTTTATTCTTATGCTCATAGCGAGCCGGAAGTCTACGGTTGCATACATGATTAATAGCTTACTTTCACCGGTCTCGCTGACGGAGTCATCGTTACACTTGCGTTTCGCAGTAATAAACGATGGCGTACTAAGATCCTCTTTCTTTAAAAAGAGACAATTGCTACAAATTTTTCTTCATGTTAACATAATTAAATATGTTTTATAATTAAATTCAATTATATTTTAGATAGAGCTAAAAGAAAGCTCACCATCGCGCTTCGTTTTCTTGCTTTGCAGTAATAGATTTTCTTTTTCTGAAAGAAGACAATCCCTGCGAATTTTTCTTCCTGCTAACGTAGTTAAATATAACGTCATAGAATTGAATTTAATCGTATTTTATATAGAGCTAAAGGAGTCACACCATCACGCTTCACTTTTCGATTGTTACAACACAATCGTGTCAGTCGCGTATCCGCGACGAGAAATTCTCTCGAATCAAAGGTATAGGTTCTCCCTAGCACCATATTCTACGGCAGTGTCCTGTTAAACCATTTCATTGACCAAATTTAACGCTAATGCTGTCCAAATACGACAGCCGCTTTTGTTGGGGGCCATGAAAGGATCCGGTGCCCCGAACGAGAACGACGGGAAGGGGGGAGAGGGGAAGGGGATACAGCTGCTGCTCCGGGACTGGTAAGGGCCGACAAACAGGCTTAAGTCAGTGTCCTTCCTCGGTCTATCAGTCATCGTGAGCGTACGGAGAAAGCATCCGAGCGTTATATTATAGGTCCATTCACAGGGTATCTGGTGGCCGGTGGCGACACGCACACTGCTGGAAGTCACGCTTTTACACCTAACTCTCCGATGCAGCGTGGAGCACGTCGGGCGTTGCGCGAAGCGAAAGAAAACGGGTTGCGACTACACGGCACACGGAAGCTGAGAGCCAGCGGCATAGATTTCACCCGTACCTATTCATGGCGAAATTGAAGAACCCTCTCCCACGATAAAATGACTTTTCTGCTCGCCGTGAAAGCGAACGGTGACACCGTTAAAGCTGTTTCTCAGACAGTTAACGTCAATTATGACGTTCTTCATTTATCTATTGGGATTCTGTAGAATGGAAGCTAACACGGATGTACACCTGCCGTCAGTTATTAATTTTGTATTATGAGCTTCGACGTAGATTTGTCGAAGGAATTTTACATATATAGCAGGATAAAAGGAAAGATGAAAACATATAGTAACATTACAACGGAAAATAAAGTACGCTTATCCGCGTACTCCTTCCGCCATATAAAATACGTGGAAAAATATGGGGAGACGCGTGATCGTTGTTAATCCTCCGAAAATACAATTGATTCGCCTCGATTATCTCTACTAATGCCGAAATGATGCGAATATCGGCGCCGATAAATCGCAAATCGATCTGTGTAACTTGGATATGCGCGTTTCGGCTTCAACAGATTTGACGCGAACGAATGATTAATACGGCCGCCACGTTATTCCAACCGGGGCTTTTAATATCTTGAAACGTTGGGAAATTCAAATAATTCCATCGGATGGTAGTTATAGGGTTTGATCGTAAAAACGACGTCCCGGCGATCCCGCTGGTCTCCACCGATCCGTGGATGTTTTGTGTATATCGCGATGTATACGATACACCCCGTTCACGTAATATATGCGTTTCGATCTTTTACGGCGGATCGTATAAGCGTTTTACAGCCGCGGATATAAAGTGGCTCTACGAAAGAAGCACTGATCACCGGTAGGCCATTAATGGCGCTACGATATTGTGGAGCGTCGATTATTCGGCCTCGAACGTCCAATTATCGAAAATTACTCTTTTTTTTTTACAAATGCACAACCGGTATTTGCACGCGGTTTGAGCCTTGCGATTTCAGCAAAAGTAATTTTATCAAATTCACAAAATAAAGAATTATTGTATCTGAGGCAGGTATCTCGTTCGAAATGGTAAAAAAATGTACATCTGTGACAACGATTTAGCGTATACACACATATACGCATGCGCACGCACATAGAGATAAATATTACATATACATAGATATTACGTACACTGTTATGTCAACTTTCACAAACTCTAGATGGAGTTGGACATAAATAATTTCTCGTATTCAAAAATATACGAAAAAGTATATATAACTAATGGAATTATAAGTGTATTCATAGACGTACACATACACATACCTAGTAGAATTTTTGAAAGTGGGACGGAAGTGGTGCCTTGCACAAAATTGTAATCCGTCCCACCAATAAATTGAAACAAACATAATTTGTTCTACGGGGAAAGTAAAATTAATAAATTTTAATTTGTTAAATAATTAAATGCTTTAGAATGTATAGAGTATGTGTGAAAAAACGAACTTGAAATTTGAAATTTGGTAAGTTTAAATAATTTGGTAAGTTTATATCCGCAAATCTATCATAAAGTCATTATAAACATCACATTTACTTAAAACATATTCTGGACTTGTGACAAATATATCTTAAATTATTATTAAGAAAATATTCTCTACTGAAAAAAAATTATTACTTAAAATAAAAAAAGTAATTGTTTTTCTCGTCTGTAGAATATTTTTTTGTGTGTATGTACACATTTCAAGAGCTCGAGATAAATTGATTGCGTATCGAAAAACAAAACATACGCATGGATCGAAGCATCTATGCCACAGTATCACCTTTGTTTGCATAGTTAATTATATAAGAGAACTTATTTTGGGGTTCTCCTTTCGCATGGCTTAAAAACAATTTAGAAAACAATCTAAGTTTTTCTTTGAACATCGTATTCTTTTAAGCAAAATGTGAGCATTTAAAGTTCGATTTTATTAAATAAAAAGAAATACATTAAAATATGCTCCGGTTACATTCACAATCTTCATCAAGTTTTTACAAAATGAAATATTTTATTGTCATTTATATTTATTTAAAGCATATTTTATTACTTTGGATATAAAAATGCGAGTTGCAAGTTTGCGCAGGACATAATTTGCTTTTTAGTAATTCTCATTTACAGAATCGACTCGATTCACCGACCGAATCAATACCAATAAATGGCGGATTGCACTTAAAATTCAGCAGCAATTAGCCGTGTAATAATCTGTATGTTAATTGTGTACATTAATTGTTTACTCGTTGGAGCGAATACAAATAGTTGCAAACGCAAATAGTTAACTACATTAACTCCGTCAGATAAATTAATTATGTATATTCCCGTTCACAAGCGCATCTATTTGTACGAAATTTCCACGAAGGAAGCTCTGAAAATTTTCCTGTCATTTGTCACATTTTTTTTTGCCCGAGCAAGCGTAATTCTATCTCGCGCAAAAGCAATGAAGGTTTCAGCGAACGTCTTCCGCGACATAAAACGATCTTGTATCGACTTATCTCAGCAGCCGGCGCGCGTTGTTTATGAAATGAAAACATGATGCCAACCATCTCAATTCAAATTTCATTAAAATATTATTCGGCGGATCGCTTTCGCAGGATAATACGTTTTTAAAGGAGGATGCGCGGCTGTTAGAGACTCCGGATACGCCGTATTCAAAGCGACGATGAGCCTCCCGGCTCATTAATCGGCGCAGCGACCGCGAATATTATCGCGAAATGATGAAGCGTCACTAACAGGCGTTTCAGTATTCCTGAAGACGCATTGATTTCGCTGAATCACACTCGGTCCCATCGCATCACGGCTCGCATCCAAGCGTCATCTCCGGTCCCCGTCCGTCTCCCACTCCCCTCTCTTCCCCCTAGCTTCCTGCCCATCGTCATATAATCGTCGTAATCGGCCGCCGCTGGACCGCAAGCATTTATAAATGTCGGACTCAACAATGTGACGAAATGTAAAACTATTCGCTGCGGGAGAAAGAGAGCGTCCGAAACGAGAAACACCTCACGGCTTCCTGCTATCGCATCCTCCGCCTAATCCTTTGAAGTCGAGAGAGCTACCCGGGCTAAATCCGGGATAGGACCTCGATTCTCGGTCGTGCCGTTGTGTGTCTCGCACAAGGGGTAGCCGTTTCGAGACACGTTTTGTTCCCGCGTAAAATATGAGATTTTTACTCGGGGAGGGCAGCCGAATTATTCCCAGACGAATAGTGTTTTAAGAAGATGGATCATATTCCCTGTCTATTCCCGCGGCTTTAACTCGCATCGCTGGAGAAGTTATCGTGTTAGCTCCATTGAGAATTGTGACGAGTTTTACCCGACGATACTGTGCAAAAACTCAGATTACATTCTGCTTATTAATGCGCTTGGCTGAACATATACTTTGTTAAAATTTTAAAGATGCACGTTTCATATCGTAATTCCATTTTAATTTTAATGTAATCAATATTGATATATCGATAAATGTAATGAATTTGTGAAATTTATTTTAAAAATAAAGTAACAATTTCTTGGCACAATATGTGGATGAGTCAAACATGTGTATACGTTCATTCAGCGATATTCGATAATAAAATTCTACTCTATATAATCCTTCCCAGAATAAAAATACACATACAAATTATTTTTAAGTTTGTAATTCGTGGAAAGAATTTTTTAAAAGAGACTGACCATATTCTATGAACGAATCAAAAATATCAATATATTCTAGAAATAATTCTAGAAACTATTCTAGAAATAATGTCTATATAATATGTATATATACTTGTTCGTATATTTTTGAATACGAGAAATTATTTATGTCCGACTCTCCATCTAAAGCGTGAAAGTTGACATAACAATACATGTGATACCTGTATATAATATTTGTTTGCGTGTATGTTTGCGCGCACTTCGTGCCAGCCGGTTCATATTAATCTCGCGAAATTTCTTTATATCGAACGTATCTTCTCGTTTTCAAATTAACGTAATTATCTCGTACAACGATATACGTCTATCCGTTCCGGTATTACCGCGTGTTTTCGCGAAGTCTGCCTTATTGTTTGTCGTCTACACGGGGATGAATTATGACGCTTATGCGATATGGTTCCCCGAAGGGCTAAAATGGCTCATTAACAACATCGCTACACGAGTCGAGATTAGAACCATTACTTCATATTGTGACAAATATAATTTATATTACGTAAAAACGCATTTTTGTTTTCCAAATTATATTATTTATAATAGGGAAATTATTTCTATATTGTTCTATATTATACATATATACGTATATATATATACGTATATATAAGTATATATACGATTGAAATGTAAATTTGATAAATTATTTATGATCACCATTTTTTGAAAGTGGAAACGGAAGCGGTGCTTTGCACATTATTGTAATCCGTCCCACCAATAAATTGAAACAAACATAAATTGTCAGACGAAAAGGACTGAGCCGATGAACTCGAGTTTTCTATTTTATAGATTTTTTCTTGATGAAATTAGGGAAAAACTCTCTCTCGGAGTCGCGAAAAAAACTCTACCTCATCCCTCGACTCTCGAAAAGTTATATTTGTAGGTCCGTCGCGAGATCGACATCTTTACGACGCAGTCGATCGATATAATGTCTGGGGCAGAAATAAAACAATATTGGCCATATGCAGCCGAACTGTAAAGGCGATTCCGAGCAGCGCGCGGCAAAAAGCACGGGCTATTACGGTAAGGGGGATGAATAAGGGAATAACTGTCGCGCGCGCGCACGGGCCCGCCACGATGCGGATTATCCACGGGCGAGCGATCGACTCTGCACGCCTAATATAATGCAATCATCGGCGTGTGACGAGGCGGACAATGGCGCCCGGGGCCCGGTGTCCGCGCGAAATGACTTCTTCACCGACAACCAAGCTATAGCACTCTTCACCTGCCCTGCGCTTTGTCGCGTCATTAATAAGAGCCGATGTTCCGTAAAATTAGGTCGCACTTACCGAGGCCGCCCCCCGAGATGTCAAGATGAGACGCCGCTCGACGCGCCCCGTTTACCGCCGTTGTCCTCCACGGAAGGAAATGCCTGTCGAAGAATATAGACGCTGTAATGTATTTGTATACACATATGTTCTATTGTACGTATAAAATTGTACGTGTGTGTGTATTAGGCGGAAAAATTTATGTATTGCACGAAAGGGCGGGACAAAAGTCCCGTCGTATGGCGAATTAATACATAGCAGCGAAGAGACATTTAGTGTTGAATAGTTGAGATAAATTTCATGTCTTTTTAACTCTCCTAAAATTTTCGGGAGATCGGCGGACGTATTTATTACATGTAACAATCGACAATCGAGAAATTATCTTGTTAAAATATATCGATCTGTAATTCTTTCGTTTAGTCTGTAATTAATATAATTACCTCGGCATTGTATGTACAAAAATATAATATAATCTACGATATCATATGAATAAAAGTATTCGTATTTTTTATTTAGTTATAAAATTATTCCCCATTATCTTTCCTTTTCTCAGAATGTTATTTCGAATCTTTTTCACATATCCCATTAAATTCCCGTACGCACGTAGAAACAACGGATTAAGAATGAACCGTCTTCGCGCTTCTCAAACTGCCATTTGAAAGCGATTCGCGAAATAATAATCGTGAATCGATTGAGGGAAAAAAATCACGTTTGACGGCGATCGTGTCTCACCGGCCGCCCTTTTCCGAGCGACTTGTTTCAAAGTTCGACGGAAACGTATTATCGGGCCGAGGGGCACCGAAAAAGTTTCATGTCCTCCGTGAGTTACGCGGCGGCAAAACGACATCGCGAACTTTCGATGCGTTTCGGATTCGAATCCATACGGTGTGATCATGCGACGCGCGGCCGTGCCGCGAATACGAATTAGCCGTGCCGACGACATGGTAACGGGGGAGTTCCGTGTGTTCCTTTCGCGTGTAGATGAAGATTTTCAGTGGCTACCGCTCGAGCGTACGAATAGACTGCTAATTCCGCGCTTATGTCTCGATGAGGGAGCGCAAGAAGTGAATTCTTAAGCCAAGACATTTTATTAATAGAGTGACAAAAGATTTCGGAAATGATATCCAGTAAAAATATTTAGTGAATGGAAAATCGGACTTTTTTCTGTCTGTACTAAAACGAAATGAATCAAACAATCAGTTATTTCACTTTTAGAATGTTTTTAGGCATACGTCTTCTTTATTTGCCTACTTTTTGTATCTAACTGCTAATGATGCGATGACTAGAATTTTACGATTTGTTAAGAGTTTCAAATTTCGAGATTACATTTTTTTTTTCGTGGACGATTACCCACGATTGGATAAACTCGCTCTTCCTCTCGCCCTTAATCGAAGCTAATCTTTCGATAAATTAACCCATCGTCACGCAGTAAAGCGACCACGACAGCTGATATACGCGTAAACCCCTAAAACGACGTGGATCGCAAAGAGTCCTCCGCAGGCGGTCCTGCGCGGCGGTAAATATCCGATTAATCGGCGCCATCGAATCGCCGGTTTTCACCGTTATTGTCAGTTAATCACTACGATGAAGCTTAGACACGCATCGGGGCGTGTAATTTGCGCGATTTTATGGGACACTTTGGTCTCTGCATAATAATTTCACCCTAAACCGAAGGGACAGCCAGAGGGAGAGAGTGAGAAAGCCAGAGGAGAGGTGAGGGGGTCCATCAGAGAGGGTTTAGAGAAGAAGCAGTCGATAGGGAGGGTTAAGGGGTGGGACTCCGGGAATACAAGCCACCGAATTTGTATAGCGACTTTCTACAGGAACGGAACCGAATAATGGACGTAGTTTTTTTAACGACAAATTTATGTCCCAAGCACGCGTCGTATCTCAAAGCGATTATACGAGGTGTCAAGAAATATTCACGATTGTTTGGCCCGCCGCGCCGGAACCGCCTTTGAAATTATATTTGTAGACACAAATAAATATAACGAAAATGTAGAAGTAACAGCGACAGAGTGGCGAGCACTTATTTGCACAGAATAACGAAATTCTTTTATAACGTGATATTTTGTGCTGCATGGTTTATTAAAGCGAGGTATATTTGACAGATAAGCTTGCCGTGGCAACGCGAGGGCAATGATACGCGGCACAACTAGGATTTAATATTTCGCGATCGTGTGCGGCATATGGCGTGTTCTACTGCGCTTATCGCAGGCTAACAAATTATTCGTAATAATCCTGCGAAACGGTGTTTAAATAAGAATGCTTTTATTGCCACGATCCGCGCCGGATATCGACACATCAAACATTGGCTCACCTAATGACAGAAATATCCTGGCACAGAGAATATTCGATAACTCGAGAAAAAAAGATCTCGATATAATATCAAATATTAAAAATTTACATAGAAGAAATCCGAAGAACGTTAAAAAAATATTATATTAAGATTGTAATTTATCATTGAATATTGATGAAACGTAACAAAATGATTGTTACAAAAGTAGTTAACAAGAAACAACAAGATAAATAGATAACAGACAATAAAAAATAATAATATAAAGATATCATGGACAATCTTCAATTCGAAAGAAAAAAAAATTCCACTCGTTTGGAATCTTTATTGCCCGTCGTTACGCATCTGCACGGAATACGCATTCGTTGGGAAAATTATTTTCTTCATCGTCGTGATCTGTTATACGATTCGCGTGATGCGAGAAATCGTCCAGGACGAAAGGGAATTTTTTCGGTCGCGAGAAATTCGCGCGAATGGGAAACGAGCGGTTCCGCCGAGCTGGACGACTGTTCCTCGCGGAAATAATACGCGCCGTAAAACATCCGGCGATGGGAATCAATACTTGTCGCTGGCTGCCCGTCGTGTTTTACATAATTTGCGAGGAGCGTGGCCGTAGAGGCGCGCGACCGGAAGGCGGAAAGAGGGACGGCGAGAGTTCCTCTTCCTCGTTCTGCCCTCGAAAAGGAGTCGCCGCTCCATGAAAAGGACTGATCCTTCGGGGTCAAATAAAATAGATTTAAATCCCGCTCGGTCTCCTCGCCGGGAGAATACCGGCCTTTTTCTCCCGTTTTATGCCCCTTGCCAGGCGTAAGAATCGACATGATAATTAAATAGAGGGTACAAGGGAAATGCATAGTTTGCGAGAAAATCATCATCGGAGCTGTGATAAAAGAAATGCTCGATTTGCCCCGGATAGTTTGCAGCTTCCGAATTGTGAAAAGCTTTCTTGCGAATTAGACAACAATTTGTAGCACGAAACGGATTGCAAAAGCCTCCTACGTGCGCAAGTGTAATATTAATGCGACTGGTGATTAATACGGTGCAACAAATATTGGCAACTGCGCTGCTTGCCGGCTATTATTGCGTCATGCTGCTTTAATAATATCCATTATTGTTTCATTATTAATAATACGCACGTATTTGAACGTGGTAATGATGATACCCTGTAAGCTTATTTCGAGCCTTCATCATAATCGGGCCGCATTAGCATAATTACTCTTAAACGATCGATCTCGGCACGCTCGCATTTAATGATGCAGATACTGCGCTTGGACGTACATTGTCGTTCAAAATGTCATGTCTGTGTATTCATAATTTTTCGCAACCCAGGGTTGCGTTTCCTTGCGTTTCACTTGAAGCTGAGTTTCATTTTCCGCTTGAATTGAATTTTTTTTCATCAAATAATGATTTCGTAACAAGACGGATGTTACAAATTAGATATCACAGCTACAACTGAAATATTATTATTCCATTGTGCAAAATTTTATTTCGTTACTTACAAAAGAGTTTAGCACGTAAAATCGGAAAGATCTACGTTTAAAACGTGAAGGTAAAAAAATTTCAAACCGAGAGAAACCTGCTCCAAGTTTGAGAATATTTATCTCACATACGGTGAGCGCGGAAGAAATTTGCGAGGAATTCGTTTAAGGATTATACGGTCGCACGTCGAACCGGAGGAGCTCCTTCTCGTGCGAGTGCGCAGGGAGGAAAAGGACAGAATAGAAGGACAGAGAGAGAGAGAGAGAAAGAGAGGAGAAGCAGCATACACCCCACCTACACGGTGCTTAATGACCGGGAGCGCGAAGTGCAGTCAGCCGCCGTAAATTATCCGTTCGGTCGAAGGCGAGTCTAAAACGCGGATCCAATAGACGAGAGCGGAACCGAGCGACGAAGCGCGGCAGCCGACATTACATTGGTCGGCTGCCAGAGCCGGAGAGAACCGTCGAGTTCATCCGACATTAGTTACGTCAAGCGCGCACCGCACCGTGCGCGACGCGACGATGGTTCATCGGGATGAAGTAACCGAATTCTCGTTGACACGTGTGTATCGGCATACGTACAATGGGGACAGGAGGAGCAGCAGGCCAAATGGACCCATCGGCAGCGAATAACTCGATTTGCTCTGTCTACGCGTACTCGACTGGCTGAAAGGCCGAAGGGTAGATAGGTGGTGGACAGAAGTCGAGTGGGCGGGAAGGATGGAAGCTAAATGGTACGAGAGAGGTGACGGGAAGAGATACGGCAGGAGACGGTTAGGTAGGTAACGAGGAAGGAACGACGGAAGGAAGGAAGCGAGTTATCGAGACAGTAGTGTCACCGTAGTCACGCGGAGGTGCCCAGTCGTCGAGCAAACTAGAGGGCCAGTCTCAGAGCCAAAGAGGCTCAGTCAGCCAACCAGCCAGAGGCAGCCAACCAGCCAGCCAGCCAGCCAGCCTGCTTGCCTGCCTGCCAGCAGAGCGAACGTACGAGCGAGCGAGCGAGCGAGCGAGCGGACGAGCGAGCGAACCAGCAAGTTCTTGTTTTATTCAGTCGGGATCATAAATTACGAATTTAAACACACAATGAAAGACGCTTAACAAGAAGCTAACGCGAGATTGAGAGGCCCCGCCCGGAACACCTCTCCTTCCGGTGGAAAACCACCAGGCCGACCAATCCGATGACGGTACCGCCCCCGGGCACTTAAACAACCCACGGACGGCACGCCAATCGACTCGCGTCGAGGGCCGACCCATCTCTCCCTCCGCCGCGGCGGTTTCCGGAACGCGCGCGCGAGGACGAGGGCAAGGACGAAGGCACGGGAGAGAGACTCGATCTCCCGCCGGAGAGAGAGCGCGCGCGTCCGATGCACCCTGCTCGCACACCATTTGGCGACGCGGCGAGTCACTCGGCGAGGACCCCGTACCGTCGCGGCACGGACAACGACTTCCTGATCGCGCGTGCCGGCCAGCCGTCGATGACAGTTCAGGTCGGTACAGCTCCGTGACTGATCGTTCTCCATGTCATCGCGCGGAACCGGCGAACCGGTGACTGCTCACGGTGTGCGGTGACTACTTCCTCTCCGTTTCATCGATCGCCGCTCGCGGAACGTGTCATCGACAGCCTGTCGCGCGCCGCGGGGAACCATGGGGATCAGTGCTTGACCTGGGTGAGACACCGGTGAAACGAAGCGGAGAAGGGAAAAGCGCGACAGAACACCCGGCCCCTCTTCGAGAACAGTGCCACTCGCGGTCGTGATCGCGGAGAGTGTCGAGCGTGTCCTGTGTAATCGGTGGTTCGACGACATCGTTGTTCGTTTCGGACGAAACGCGCAGTGAGACAACCGTCGCCACGGTACACCACCGATCGAACGACCAGGCGGTCCTCGGAAATCCCCTCGCGCGCGAGGACTCCGCGGCTCCGAGGCGACCGCACGCCTCATCCAGCGCGCAGCTAAAGCACCGGCTAAGATTTTTCGCTCACTACCGAACTATGCGTGGTGCGAGATGGTGTGTTCTCTGACTAGCGGCAAGGCCTGCGCCGACAGCGGAGACCCGTGCCCGGACCCGCCATCGCGCTCCACGCCGGAGGGCGGCGGACTCGAGATCGCCGAGAACATGTCGTCGTCGCTCAGCGACGCGCACCGACGCAACAATAACCACCATCTGGACCAGGGCGACCGTAGCTCGTCCGCGGGTTCCTCGCTGGGTTCGTGCTCGCCGCCGCCCGCCTCGAGCCATTCGCCGCCACCCCCGCGGCCGCCTTGGCTCCACGACTTCCACGCGGCGGCCGCGCCCCATGTTTTGCAGTTTCTCAATCTGAGTGCCGCCGGGGGTGGCATGCTCGGTAGCCAGCCGCTGGCAGCGCTGCACTCTATGGCAGAGAGGAGTCATCAGCATCAGCAGCAACAGCAGCAGCAGCAGCAACAGCAGCAACAGCAGCAGCAACATCAACAGCAGCAGCAACAGCAGCAGCAGCAGACGCATCAGCAGCATCATCCGCCGCATCAACAGCAACAGGGCGGCATTCAATTGCCGCGTATCACGGTGCCGTTATCTACTATCACGCAGGGCCAATCGTCGCCCACCGGCAGCGGCAAACACAGCCCGGCGACCTCCATTACCTCCGTCGGCAGCAACCCCCACGGCATCGACACGATACTCTCGAGACCGACGGCGACGGTTCACCCCCAGACGACGGTACCGCCGTCACACGCGACCCTGCAACCGACCCCGCATCCCCAGCACATGGCCGCGCCGCGGTACGCCATGCACGCCGGCTTTACGGCGTCCTCGGGTGCGTACTACCATCTTCCTAAATTTGATTAAAATTAAACGCGACGGACGCGGTTGCACGTATGATTAATCAAGGATGCGGCCGATCTGGCCGATCCGTGTCCTTTCAGATAAATGAATGTTAGATATGGAATATTAGATAGAAAGAATCTGTTTGAACATTATATCACTTGGGTAATTTAAACAATTTCTTATGAAAAAGCTTTAGCTTTTTTCTGACGAATTAATTTGAACGATAAAAGGTACGGAAAATTTTCAGCTTACGTGAAATGAGCGGAAAGTTTAAAATTGCGGATATATGTTATTTACAAATTATATTCCTTGTCTCCCATCTAATATGTTTTAAACATTCAGTATTGCTTGCTAGATTCTTGAAGTAGTTAATTAAATATAAAAAAGACACATTATTTTTTATAGAGTTATTTAGTAGTACCATCGGTACAATATTTAAAATTATTATATGAAAGTCTCATAAAAATTGTAATATTTAATTCTAATCTACCGTTTGGCAAAGTCAAAATATCGTTAAGAAATTAAGATATACTGAAAACTCTGGATGAATAACTATGTAGTGATTATGTAATTTTTTTGCGAAAAACTTGTCACACGCTTTTCCAAAATATAAAGCTTCAACATAAATTTTCTTAAATGTGACTTCATGATGAAGGAGCTAGCAACCGAGTGGAAATATCGTTCAAAAATATTTTGTAAACGTGGGACGGAGATAAACGTCGGGCGTTATTGATGTTTGTAGATATTAGTAGCATCTGCAACGGTAACAATTCGGTAACCATTCGCGCGTTTGCAATAGAAAATCGGGGGAAACCGCCGTTCTCCACGCACAAATCGTCGCGTGCTGCGATAGCGTGTAATGCGGGACGGATTGAACGCATTAATCGTAGAATTACCAAGGGCGGTCGGTCGAACAACCGCGGGCCAGACGAAAGCGCGACTAGGAGTTACGAATCTATTACGAAACTATCTGTGCATTCGATACGATCGGCCCCGGCGTATAATTCACGGATTTACATAGTCGGAGTCTGATTTTCCACTTTGATTCGCGCGAATCACTATCGCCTGTTTTAACCCATTCTAGCCTAACGAAACGATAAATATCAACTGCAGCTTTTGATTTATTGGCAGGATAAAAGCTTGCATAGAGACTCGTGTATATAAAAGTTGTGAGAACAAATATAAAGTCAAAGAAACGTAAATTATTGAAAGTGTTCTGAAGTGATCGCGACATTCTAATAATTTCAAAGATGCGATTTTTCTTAAAATTCGCTACAGAAAAATTCAGAGAAGCTTATAATGAAGAATCTCGTTGTTTATGAAATACATTTTTTGACGTAAATGCACGAGCTTTCAATTCACTTTTACAATGTCACTTCCTTGTGTTTTGTTGTTGGCAGCCTGCGCCATCAAGACCTCGTTTGTGATGTTGCAAATGCATAACTTTTCCATCGGGTGGCGCGCGACAAAGCAGAAGGCGTTTGTCATCGTCTTGAAAGCTTGTGAAAAGATGTCACGTTCAAGAGCGCTTTCGTGCAACGTTACCTCGCGTATACATTAAGCTAAATATGATGCAGAGCGCATTATTAATATTCGACACTAAATTATTTGGCATTAACAATGACGTTCACGTCCACAAAAGTGTATAAAATTCAAAAGAATTTTTATCTCGATAATATCTTGAAATAATAAAATTATAGAACGCACGATTATTCAGACTCTTTCAATCCACTTGTAAACATAATATCACAATTACTAATTTATTTTACGATCTGTAGAAAAATAATTGCTTTAGAATGAGAATTATAAATTTTTAGGAGTCACATTTTATGAAAACCTCCGCATTCTTTTACGCGTCACTTTTCATTCCTCGGTTATCAGGAATGTATTCAGGCATCAATTTTAGAATTATCGGGGGGTCGATGTTACAATGGAGGGAAGATAGGGTCGTATTATGAAGTTGCTCACACAAATAACGTGTCGTACAATATCACGGTAATATCGGAGACGTGGATTTAATTCATAAACGCCGGTATCACGGTTTACAATCTATAATCTGTTACAATAATCTTATCGCGCACCTTCTGGCTAAATGGAATACTATCTAAATATTACCAATCCAAATATAGTGATTTGAAAATGTAATATTCACATAATTAACAAATATTGTATTGCAAACTCTTAAAATAATTAAATGGTTAATAGAAACATAATAATATCTTAGAAGCATTTAAAAATATTTCTTCTATGCAAATATTTCGTAAAGTTTTAATCCTGATTGAGTATAATAAAAATAGCAATTCTCATATCCTGAAATGATTACACAGAATTAATTAAATAGCATTTTGTTTGATTCATTTTAATCGATGTAAATGGCCAAGAAAGAAGTTTGTTTAAAGAAAATAGCAAATTAAATAAAAACAAGAATGCAGCTAAGAATTGTGGCGTGATTGAAATATTGACCGGAAGAAACAGCGGACGCGGAACGGCGGCTCTAAAATTTATGCTTACCGAATTACCTGCTCTCCCCTGGTACATTAACGAGCGACGCAAACGAGGGACGTTACTTAACATTCATGACATTAAATTTCTAAATGATTTGCTCCCGACAGAGCGCGGTTATACTTCGTAATAACGAATCGCTAAACAGCGCGCGCTAATATATTCGCGATTTATACGTTTCGCATGTCGAAATGTGCTAATCGAGGCATCGTGAATTCGATTTTATCGCGTGATATATGCGTACGTAATATAGTGAGGAAGATAACACGATGATTTCTACAAGATATTATAATAACTTTAAGCTGAGAACTCTCTCACTTCTTCAATTTTAATCTCTATTTATAATTTCACTCGATTTTTTATGTGTTAAAAATTATCTTTTTCTGTTATGATATCGATAATTAAATGAAAATTGAANGAATGAAAAATTTCGTGTATTTTAAGTGAATGAAGATATAAATGGTTGTCTTCAATTGAGACATTATACCTTTGATAGATTTTAACCACGCATCTCTATTATTTTAATTATTTTATTCTTGTTCTTATTTTTATTCTTGCTTTTATTTTTGAAAACCTTTCATCGCCTTTGAATTTTTAGAAAGTCGAGTCACAATTATTTTTGCATTTTTATTGTATTTATGTAAAAGAATTAAGGAATAATATGGAGAGGGACAATATTACACCGCGAATGGGTGTTTACAATAGGACGCGTATTATTTGATAGCCAAATAGGGCAACCATATACGAGCGGAAGTTAGGATATTGCGGGTTAACCAACTGACGACCATGCTCGAACGCGGCTTGGTGGCGAATTCGGATTTCCGCGAGAGGATGCATGAGCCTCTGGTCCACTTGCGGTTGAACGAACAAAAAGATCGCGTTACGATAAACTACTGCGGTAAACGGGCGCCGAGCAGTGCAGTACGGCGATGATAAAAAGTGACGATAAAAGGTGATGCGTGTAAATTTAATGCCGCGTGCAAAAGGAGAGTCCTCGCGCAAGAGCAGAGTTCGAAAAATAAAGATGACAGTAAATCGCGCTATAGCGCGACTGTGACCGCGCTAAAATTCGCCGTAAATATATCCTTCATTACTCCAACCTCGTAAAAAGAAAAAAAAATACAGAAAGAACTGGGAATCATATCGGAATGCGACACAGCGCGCGCGAGCAATTCAATTTTGGGAAAGTTCGCCGCAAAAATATTGCGGTTACGTTCTTGCGTCGTTCTTCGTGACGAATTACATCCTGCGGATTTTTGCGACGTCGATGATACCGTGCGGAATTATTACCGCCGCTGCTTCGCGATGTCCTTTTCAAAAATCGTTTTCCTACGCGTTTTCTGTCGGACATAGATTTCGAAGGGAAAGGGATAACGCGCGGAAATTAGAATCGGACATTTGTGCCGGAAATCAACACTTGTTCTAAAATTGGACGACAGTCCTGCAGGTGGACGTTCGGAAATAGCATAATAACACCCGTCGGAGTCAAATATCATGAGGCGATAAGGTTTATCTTGAAAGCAGATATTCACATCATGCTAGAAAAGGAACTGCCCGACAAGCCATGTGCCTCCTCACGCGTGTCTTTCATTTTTTATCGTCTGTAATAGAAACCTCGGAAATATTGCGTGACATCTGCTCTGGTTTCTATATCATAAATTACGGTGTTTTCGTTCCCCTTTCTAAGCGCACCTCACGAAATCTCGGAACCTTCCTCGCATCTTTCCCGACGAGGCATTTTCTTTTATACGACAGTACAAGACTACGTGATTCACGGAGGTCTGAAAATTCCTGCGCAATCGAATTGCCGTCGGTGACTGTATTACAGACACCCCGCGCTCGCAATAAACGCAGTTATCTGGAGAATAAATTCAGGAGCAGCCAATGAGCACGGAAATCGATAGAGAAGCGAGACGTTCCTTAAACACATTTACTGCCCGAAAGGCGTTCAATTAGATGTTCAACTAAATGTTAAAACTGCAGCGGATTTTTTCCAAAGAATTATACGATGCAATTTATCACGATAAATCGAATAATCGCATAATTAGAATGCTTTGTACGCAGCTCTACAAAATATAGTTCTTTTACACGTCAATATCGACTAAACGCCAAAGTTTTTCCTGAATATTTTGTAAAAAAAAGCGCTTTTAAATGATAATTTTGAAACGTACACGCGAACGTACATGTAAAATTTTAATACGGCAAAATAAAATAGTCATATATCGTTATTGCGTAATCCTGTCAAATGCATTTGCGATATTTGCCTGTATTTCAAATCGGCACGGTTGTACACACCCGGGCATTCGGGGCGTATGCGCGTTTACGATGGCGCGTACATCGGAACTACCCCGCCGTAATTCGCCGTAATCGTATACGGTTTCAATAACGGTTTAATGGGTAACCGACTTCATTGTCGTATTAGACAGATTACGTCGATTACAAATACGACGAGCAGGACGGCTCGTATTTACGACGCGAATTCGGTGGCGCGCGCGAACGCCGTTGTGTTAGAATTATAGATGGTCACCGGATATATACGTATGTATGAGTACCGACTGCATATACATACGTACAGTGTACAGTTCCCGTATAAATTTCGCCCGCTAAAACACATCGTCGCGTTTTATTCATATCAATAGCGCGCCGCCGTGATTTGAACGCGTCGCGACATCGCGACGCGATTCGATTCGACCGATTGAAATAAAATCGTTTAACAAAAAGAACCGATAGATAATACACCAGCGTTATCTTCAGAATCAAGAGCTACGCAAGAGCAATTACGCGACTCGTACAACGTAAAACGTACAAAGAAAATAGTTTAACCGAATTTAATTATTGCCAAGAGAGTATTATCTATTTGCGGAGTATAAAAATACTGAATTAATCGTTTCACAAAGCACGGAGAATCGCTCTTCTTTTTCACGCCGCACTACCGTCATCGCGATTATGCGATTCGCAACGCGCGCTGCTAATTGACATCTGATACCGATCGATCTCTCGCGCGCGCACGCTTTACACCGATGGTCATTAATTAAATTCTCGCCGGAACGCGCGCGCGCGAGACTGCCGATCGCCGCTGTATAAATGACAAAAAGCCCATCAAAATGTGCGGTATTAAACGATAAATATTTCGTCCGCTTACTCGCCCGTCGACGTCGCGTCCGTACCTTATTCACCGCGATATTCAGTGCGTCAAATATTTATAGCTGACGCTCACGCACCGTATTGCCCCGATAGCAGTCGTTTCAATAAACGTATCTCATACGTACACATAGAATGTTTTAGTTTGTGATTTAAAACAAAACTCTTTTTCGATAAAACGCTGATATTACATATAGAAATTCTTACAGATTAAATCTCGAGGTTGCGAATAAGAAAATTTTATTTTTAAGTAATTTTCGCTTTTAAAATTTTGTAATTTAGTTCTCTGTCGTGTCAAGATCGATTAAATATTGAATATTTAAAAACTACAAAGGGGATAATAATATATTTGAAGACGTTTTCTAAAGATTGTCAAGATTTGTCAAAGTATCTATAATTAAGATTAAGATCGAGGGTATTCGGGTATCACACATATACATTTTTAAACGCTTTTAATTGCCCGATTCACGGCATTCTCGAACGAGGCGTCGTAAAAGCGCGTGCCGGGGGTCCATTTGAGAATCGAAGAGACCTCACCTTTTCACTCCTTTCCTTCGCTGGGCCTTAGCTACGTGGGCCCGCGGACAAAGAGCATGATCGCGGATATTTTTGTTGATGAGCGTACGCGGGTTTAGCTGTTTATGATCCCATAAATTCCGCCTGATTTCGGCGTAACGGACAAAAGGAGCGGCGATCGGATGGCCGTATCGCACGTATTATTCTTGTTCCCGTTCCCGTCGTCGATGGTAAAATGGAAATGACGCTTTATTGTTCGGACGGACAAGCGTAGACGGCCGGTAGAAACAGGCAACCGAAACGAATTAAATGCGCCCACACATAACCGGGAGTCAACGCCATCATGATTATGGCTAATTTTTGAATGCGAACGACGGTGTCACTGATCGTTGAATGATTTCCTTTAGCAAGCAACGTCGTATCACGAATGTCTGATGAAATATTGCGGGAAAGATCGCGAGAACACGTAGACCATTGTAGGATGACAATCAATTAAATGTGGGTATAAATAACTTTCCAAAATTATATTATAAAGATATAAAGATGTCATATTAGAATTTTGATATTAAAATTGATGCAATTCTACAAGATTCACGAAGAGACTCATGAATTCATTTATTCTTCAATAACAATATACTTTCTTATTAACAAGCTGACGGACAAATTAAAGTGATGATAATCTTTTACATATTTTAACAATTAATTACTTTGAGCGCGAATTTGTATTGCAAATTCAAGCTACAAACGCAATTAAGTCATTGTCAATTCTTCGAATCAATATAGAAAGTTCAATAGATAATTGCATTCTAAAAGTATTTAAAATGTAATAGAATGTCCTTGAATTTGTTGAAAGAATTGCTTTTAAAAGTAGAAAAACTTTCAGAACTTTATACATAAATGCACATAAGTCTCACGTCTTTCTCACAAACAATAAGATAATAATGAGCAATTCTTAGAAAGGCGAACAATGATAATTCCATTGTGTCTTTTATTCGATTCGCGCATTTCGATCGGTCAGAGAGATCAATTTAATCTCCCTTAATCCGCGCAAAAAGTCCGTCGGATTCCAACGACCGATATTTACGGTTTCGATATCCCAGCCGCCGTTACCTCGCATAGAGCCCGGCTTAAGTCGACTAATTTCTCGCGTTCGAAAGGTCGGATCATTAAGGTCTCCGCATGGTGAGAGTTGCCGAGGAACCTCTCTCGAGGCTGCGAATCGAATTGGCGTCATGTGTGCATGTGTGAATATGCGGCCGCCGATAATCTCGACTAAAACATCAGATTCGGCAGATACGAATCTCCGTTACAAGCTAAAAACCATCGGGCCCTAAATAAGAGAAACAAAAAAATGCCTACAGATCTTCTAATAATTTTTTCAATTCGATTTCGTCTGTGTAATAATCTTTCTCGATACTTTTAATATGAATTACATTATTCAAATTGTATACAATGCAAATTATCATCCCATTATCAAACAAATGAAACCTAAATTGTATGGTTTGCAAAAATCGGAAATAAAATTGCAACTATTTTTAATACAACAACAGGCATTCGGAGTTTTCTCAATTTGACGTTTAATTATTTGGCGGGAAGAGGGAAAGAGGGAAAAAGCGAGATTGAAATCTGTCGCGAGGTCGCGTGGCTTATAAAATTGCAGCATTTAAATTCCGCTTGCATATTCCGGGCGGATGCGAGTTGTATGAAAATAGCGTATGATAAAAATGTGAAATGAATCGCGTAGATGTAAAAACGAGCGGGGGGAAAAAAACTGAAGATTAATAAAGCGGTTTACGGTGGAGAAACGGGACGACTTGGCCGACATCGATCCGAGGAAGCTGTTTTACTCGGTCAGTAAACGCGCGCCCGCTCTACATCTCGCCGTTGCATTTTACGGCTTACTTCGATTATTACTTCAATATGCGCTGCTATCTAAATTATCGTAAATCCAATATATCGTTATCTACGCCGAAGAACCAAAGCATATGTTATATCCGCTGCGTTTAATCTCAATATTAGTTAAATATACATCAACCATTATTAATATTACGAATGATTATTAATATCATACGCGATATGCTTTTTTCCTCGTAGAAGAAAGAGAAAAAAATCGCAAATTGCAAAGATAAAATACATGATTATCATACATATTCTTCGTATTGCTGAGATTTCTTAGAAGATTAAAATTTAATATATTATTTTCAATTTGTATTTCTTTGTATCTTGTTGTTAGTAAAGAATTAATTAGTATTGTTGTGGATTAACTAAGACTCGCTAGTGTTACTTATTTATAAGCGGAATATTGAGAACCCAGATAGCACACATGTCTAAAAGACATCGTAAAGACTGAGAAAAAAATGTGCAGCCTCATTGCCTGAGAAAAAATGTGTAGACTTTAGAATAAACCGGTCTTAAGTCAAAATTCACACGTAATACGTAAGTGTTCATTTGTATATCTCTCTAGGTATCGGTCAATTTCAACAAAGAGCGGAACCACGACACACTGCTGTCTATTGGCCGGGTCTTCAGGGACTAGTCAGCGATCCTCTTGCATGGCGGGCAAGATTACACACATGTGAGTTCAATATCTCTCACACATACTACTTCTCTTCTATATACATACGTAATATTACATATATAGAGAAAATACCGTTTTGAATATTCATGTACTACGTTGCGGAACACGATTCGTCGCATGATTATATTTAAATATAACTAACTCGAAGCTTATTGGTCATTAAAGTTAAAATAGGATGTTCAATTATGTCTAATCATGTGACACTTTTCAAATTGGAAACTTTGTTCTTCACGTATATCTCTTTCCTCTTTTACTTCTCATTCTTTTTATTTTACTCGAGTATTTGCTCGAGCAGCTTACAGAGACGTATTATCATTATTTCTAAATACGCGCGCTGTCGTACGTCTCAACCGCCTGCGGATGTTTCGTTACCTTTCCCCGGGCATCGTCACGGCGGGTTTGACAGCTGCGCGTGTTTGCTTTCGCGGCAGGAAAATCACAGGGCCGAAGTGAAGAAACACGTGCTGCCGAACGTGTCTCCGTTTGTAACGGCGTGCCCGGAAAGTCGTTTGAAGCGACTCTCTCGGCGTGGGTCGCCTATGGGGAGGAATTTAAAAAATGCGTGGAAACCGTCGTCGCGTGCGGAGGGCGCGGGAAAGGAAGTCATGGAACGAAGAGCCTGCGGTCACGAAAAGGACGATGGGGGGACCCTCAATTTGAAGACACGTAGATGACACATAAACGGAGAATTTGACCACTTGAAAAGATATATTATATCTCCAATAGCTCTTTTACCGTACATTAATTTGCTCGAAAACTATCAGAATTTTAACCTTCTTGAATCTTCAAATGTAATTTAAAATCTAACATAAATTTATATACAGACTAATTATAGAATGTGAACTATCACGCGATGTATAAAATATTATGTATTTTTTGAATGCCAAGCAAAATATAATTGTTCGGTCTATTATTGTGCATGCATATTATCTATAAATATGCAACATTTATAGATATCACAGAGTGATTATTGATTTGGAAATTTACAGAGTTGCAGTATTATGTAGAATAATTTTGAGAAAAATGAAACTCTACAAGCTAGCTCTACTAGCTAGACGAAATTGTGCCGTGCATGTCGCAAGGGATATTGAATTTAAAATTAATTCGAGTTATCGAGTTTACAGTTTCATCGAATATAATGCAACGCATACTAATTACTAATTGAATTGCAAATATTCGTGTAATCTATTACTTCCCAATTTACACTAATATACATCATCTTTTACATGCAATTTTGTGACAAAAAAAAACGGACGCATGAGTAACTAAATGAGGTAGGTCAATTCAAAATTTTTAACGTTTGATTCGAAAGCACATTGCCATTTCCAGATTTATCGTATTTAATTAAAATCAGGGAGATATATGTGTGTGAGTATTTTTAAATCAAATAGAAAATAATATAATGCAAGGCATTAATCTCAACGTAATAATTATTCAGAAAATCATAATTTATTAGATTTGTCTTTCATATATCAAGTAGGTTTATTAAATTTGATGTCCACCTGATTGTTCTCATGCGGACCTCTTGATAAAACGTTAGAAGTTACGAGTTGGGCATCTATGGAACTTGGCCATTCATATCTAGGTTATACGAGAATATCGATTATACGATCATCGCGTTCACGTGTAGACATCGGCAATGCCGATCGTAACAGGTCGATTCCGATCGTTATCAAGTGCCGACACACTCCCTTCGCACTCCCTCGGGCACTTGGACGGTTCACGCTCAATTAGCCGGCGAGATCCCCCCGACATACATACCGGGACATTCCCGACGGTAGCACCGTCCACTGTATATACACCCCCGTCCTTACGAGAAGACGATTAAGGGCACGCAAGGAGAGAGAGAGAGAGAGAGAGAGAGAGAGACAGAGAAAGAGAGAAAAAAAATCACAAACAAAGTGAAGGCACACGTGACGTCCCGTCTCGTTCCCCTTTCGACGGAGACGGACGACAGAGACGGAGAGAGCGTTGGCAGTGAAGGCGAGAGACGGAGAAAAGACAATACAATACATCAACCCTCTGTGGGGGACGGCACATGTGCCGCGGCCGCGTCGCGACGTAAGAAGAGCGTGTGGAACGCGGGCGTGGACACACCGTGTGGAGGCGCGTGTGTGTTTCGGGTGTGCTCGCCGCCGTGCGGCATGTCGGCAGAAACAGAGAGAGAGAGAGAAACAGGGAAAGAGGGAGAGTGTGTCGTACGAACCGTGGGGGGCGAATAAGAGGGTGGTAGCGGTAGTCCGCTGCGGCGTCGGATCCGGGATATCATCATATTCAATATCAACCCTGCCTCCAACCCTCGGAAGCGACCGCCGCCGGCCGTCGGTCGCCCCGTCTCCGTCGCTCTCCCCCTTGCTACCCCCTCGCGCGCTACGTTTTCCACACTCGCGCGAATAACTCCGGCAATATTTTAACTGCGGCATCGGGGCATCCGCGCCTGCCTTTTCTACCGCCCACGGTACACGCTGCGGTGGATTTCTCCTCGCCCCTTCGTCGAATCCTCCTCCCGTGGGGCGACGGAGAAGGGGACAGAGGGACCAGCGTGCACCTCCCCTTCGCACGGAACGTAAGAGTTACACCGGCTACCCGGTATATTTTATATTCCGGAGTGAAACGTTGATCGGCTCATGGCCCTCGCGAGGCATCGCCGAACGATCGCCGCGGGAACCGTCGTCTATTTATGCCTCCACACCGTATATATCGGAATATCTACAACTATACCCGAGATAAGCCAGCCTGGACCAACTTCCCGTCCCCCGTCACTTTATTTTCCTGGCATCGACGGCGAAGGGTAACAATAATCATCTCGATATTTGTTCAAGACTTATACAACTCGTATAAATAATTAAGAACATTAATTCTAAATTGATTAAAGTGTATCAAGAACTTTTAAAGGTAATTAGAAAAACTTTAATTAAAGAGAACCTTAGTTTTGAACTGTGAAGAAGAAAGAAGAATTACAACAGCATTTCTTTTGTTCTAAGAATTTTTAAATTGTGTTAATCTTTTTATAAAGAACACGATTTTAAAACTTTAAATAAAAGAATTTAAATTTAATCTCTAATAATTTCGATGAATATTTTCATTATAGAGTTTTATTACGGTATTTTATATTTTTGATATTACAGAACTTTTTCTAAGTTCTACACGAAATTTTTTCTAAGCTTCTGTCAATATTAATTAATAGATAAGAGTCATTAAAACCTTTGATAAATTTTTTCAGTATTAATTTGTAATGCATGCACAAGATTTTCCACATAAAATCCTCTCATAACACTCCGATTTCGCTCCCGCATAACATAAAATCCTATCCTATGCATAAAACAAGAAGTTCTCGTGAAAATGACGGGCATCTATCCATCCGCACGTCCTTTCCTTCGCTCCCATTCCCATAACGAGAACGTCGGATATCGTGCACCTTATTTCTGTTTAGATATCCTCGATGTACACTGTTATTCCTACCGCTCCTTCCTGTATTTTCCTTCTCATTTCTCCACTTTTTTTTACGCCGTCATCGCCCGTTCTTTTCCGTGTTTCCCCTTTTTTTCCCCTCGCTCACCAGCCATGTCTCTCCTCGCCTCCTCATTTGGTAGGCTTTATGGACATGAAACCCACCCGGATAAGCGTCACGTAAGCGAACCCGGTAATGAAAACGTCGCTGACGCGACGAGATTCCGGTGGCGGTCCATGCCGACCAATGTATATTGTTATTACTCACGATATATCCATGGAGAGCGAATCACCCTAGCAGGGAGCCGACCGCGATCTGGCTTCCAATAAGTTTTCGCGAGTGTGTTTCACGGGAACGTCGTTTCGGCGTAGAAATCAAGAACAGCCCTTCGATTGATTTTTGAAAAAATTTATATTACTTTAAATTTATTTTTATGCGCAGAGTTACATAAATTTTACGTATATAAAATAAAAATAAAGCAGTTAGAATATATTTCAGATTGAGCAACATTATATTATATTATGATTCAATGAATGAATCATTTCAATTGTAATTGTATGTAATATTTTTTACCGCTTTAAATTTCTTTGTTATCTGGATATTATTTATATAGAAAGATCAATGTAATTTTATTTGCGATACATTTTTTCTTGCAAATCTCGTGACCCTTCGATCGGCACCGTTAATGGATCTCGCGCGTCCAGTATGGCGGGGAGATCTTATTAGCTCGAATTAACTAAGCATCCATTTACTTTTGGTGACAACACACTTTGCACACTCGATAAAGCATTTCTCTCGGACGCCAGTCGACTCGATGCGCGCCGTTATTACTCACGTCGTCGATGGAGCGAGCAGCCCCTTCAAGAGCGCCCGATCATGCTTTCTAGAAGTCGAGTGATATCCGATTCAATTACGTCGAAGTGACGGACCATCGTCCCTACGTCATCCCTGACTTTTTATTCTGACAAAAGCATCGCGCTGAATATCGAATGAATATAATTATTATTGATAGAGCACAAATGAAACGTTTGCCTTCGAATTTATTTCTCTTAATATTGCAACAGAATACATATAGAATATATATATTTGTTATCAAGATTTTACAAACGATTAAATAAAAAGAAATACTATTTATTGTACATATATCCACTTGCTATTATTTCTGGATGTTAATCCTTTAATGAGAACAATTGATAATAATTCTAAATGAAAAGGACAGATTTTCTTAGCACAACCTAACATTGTCATAGTTATAAAATTCCTTCTTCGGTGCTTCAGAATTACCAAACAGAAACCCCACACCGTAGAAACAGTAGCCACAAACGCTTAAACAAGAATAAATTCTGATATTGCTAAAAAAATAATAGAAACTATCCTATCGATCTTGTCCCTCCACCTCCCTCTCCTTCTCTCTCCATATCCGAATCGCGACGCATCTTTACCACGAATGATTTGTTTCGCCCCGAACTCTCGGGTGGATAAAACGGCCCGTGACACCGCGTGCGCGCGCGGGGGGTCGCTCACCCCGTATAAATCGAGCAATCGAGCGCGCCGCGCCTCGCACCCGGACTTCCGTTCCCCGATAACGAATATTACGAATGGCCGGACGGTGTCTCGTTTTTGATCGTTCCTCTTTTTTGAAACGCCGCGCGCGCTCACGCCGATACGGTCACCTGCCGCTGATTTACATCGACACGGTGCGGGCGGACGCATCAATTTGCCGTGCCGATACTTCGTCTAATCGGACATCGGAACGTTATCCGCGGCGGTGGCGANGCGCGCGCGCGCGCAGTCCCCGGCTACATATGGAGGCGGCATGGATATATACGCATTATCCGGAGCGATTTCGCTCGCATACACTGCCCGCGACACGCGTGTCACTTGTTCGCTCTAAATCGGCTGATTAAATTATGGTCCTATCCCTGCCGTTCCCTCGCCGTCCCTCTATCACGCGCCGCGACACGCTGCAAAGATTAATCCGGAATCCGTTGGCGTAGCGGAGGATGATACCTTCGACAGATATGACCACGTGCCGAAGACAAATAGTCCTTTGATCGACGTGACGCGTAAACGACTTGACGAGTGGACGTCTCTTTTCATGGATTTTGTTTGCGCGAGACAACAATCGGCGTAATCCGAACACAGGAATTCGAACGGCTCGAAAACGAACGTTTATTTCGTTTATTGTATTAACTAGTTCTTTGCGGAAAAAAATTCACGCGGAAACGGTGGGCGAATTCAATTGGAATTGGACGGTGTGGTCGAATAGATGGGTTAAAACTTTATACCACAGGTCCGAATTCCCGAGCGAAAAAAATATTTTGTGGAAAGAGTCGAGCAATAAATCGTCGGAACAACCAGACACAACCGGACATCCGGCTTGTTTAAAAAAATCAAGAAAGTACTTTAATTAAAAAGCTTTCGCGTATGGAAACGTAATATTTCTTTGTTATATATTGCTTTCATATGTTACAAAATTATGATAAATTGTTTATCATCCTTTGTTAAAAATTCTTCTAGTAACATGTAACTGTCCAATATATGTATTATTATTATTATTATTATCGAATATTAGGAGCTTTTATTCGATTTTAAGTTTAACATTGATAGGAATATTTTATCTTGACATCTTGGTAAATTCCTTACACACTGAGAAAAATTTCCATCGGATAAATCGATTAAATAGGGTATCTGATTGTTAATTTTGTTATCCGATCAAAGATGGATATCTTTATCCGATGAAATCTAATCGGATGTAGTAACCGATGAAATCTAATCGGATAATTTCAACGAATATTGCCGAAAACTATCGAACAGAAACGAATATATCCGATTCCGTGGATCGGAAGGTCGATCTCCAGCAGTCTGCCCGGATTTCGGTACTGTGGCACACCCAATAAGTGCGAACGCGTATATGTGTTGCGCGTCTATTCTTCACCGTACGTATACGCGCTTGTGTACGTATACTATCGAGGCTTACATAACAAGACTGGTTATAACCAGAGTTGCCGTTCAGTGAATGTTGAGGCACATCTGTAGAGGTTACACGGAAAAAGGTATTCACTGTTTGAGATCATGCAAGGCGGCACCGTCTTTCTTCGTACTTTGCATGGCGTTTTTCCGTGCATCTCACTGAACTTTCGGTGAGATGCACGGGAAAACGCCGTGCAAAGTACGAAGAAAGACGGTGCCGCGCGAGCAGCGTGTTTTGACATGGGCGCACGACGGACACTGCCCAGCGTAGTGGCAGCGTGTTTTCTGGCCCGCCTTGCATGATCTCAAACAGTGAATACCTTTTACCGTGTATGTGCACGTACACGGCCTCTGCCGTGTGTGCATCTATCCCTCCACAGACGTGCTGCAAACGTCTGCAGAACGAATTCTGGTTATAAATCATTACAATGAATATAATTTCGTCGTGATGATTTTTTGTGAAATTTTCCGATCGAATATTTTAATTGGATATATCCGATCAATTATTAGTCAATCGGATATATCCGATCAAATTCTTCATCGGATATACAACTTAATCAGATATATCCGTTTGTTATTATGTAAACGGATTATCCGATTAAATAGGCCTCGATATTTTTCTCAGTGGCAATAATTAAAATCCCAATTGATTGTTACGCTCAATCAAGAGTTCAACCCTTTCTCGCAAGTTCCCTGACAAATTACGCTATCGCCGATGACACTGATAACGCTTTATCTCGCGGGGCAAGTCTGAAATTATATCGCGAAAGAAATCCCACGGTGCACCGTATGCGGCGCATACAAATTTTGATAAAAACGCGGACTTATCGGGTTTTGCGGAAGCGGCCGCGGAGATATGCGCGGCGGCTTAGTAGGACGAATGGAGGGATATCCAACGGCAGAGAGAACGTACACCAGCCCCGTCGCCGTCGAAGGCACCGGGGTTGGAGTGCGGTAAGCAGCTCATTAGAACCCTCCCCGCCGACCGGCCATTATTGCCTCGTTCCGTATTCCGTTACAAATTGCTTTATTAAATTAAAGTCCCACAACCCACACTGTACCGCGTCACGACGACCCTGCGCGTCGACCCTTCCTTCTACCCNCCCCCCCCCCTCCGAGTCCCTTTCGCTCTTTTCGCCCCCTTGTATATACGCGCCCACATGCCACATCGGACCGTGTGCGACCCCCTCGACTCCGCAAAAGACGTCCCCCTCGGTTGTCCCTCTCAATTACCCTCGAAAATTTTCTCGAGCCTTTTTTTTCCGATCTAATTAAGACTTGGCTCGACCGAGTGGCCGAGATTAAAAATAATCAGCCGGCGCAAGCGAGATAAAGTCATTTAATCTATGAAGATTTTTTACAAGATGATACTGTCGACGCTAATGTTCAATAATAATGGTTGATTAAAAATTTGAAATGATATAAATGCGAAAAAAACAGTTTTGAATAAACTGGAGAAGAGTAATGTAATCTCTAAAATATTTATTTGAATAGTTTAGATGTAAGAATATAAAGAAAATCATTCATATTGTTGAGATTAAGTACATTAAAATTAATGTGCTCATGAAAAAAGTATGAAAAATCTGAAGAAGAAAACTGACACTAATATTGTTTCATACATTTTTAGTCTGCAATTTGTAAACGATTGTAAGTATTGTAATTATAAATAAAATAATTAAATTAAATTATTGAATAGTTGTATTGACGGAATAGTATGAGTTGCAAATACGTAACGACAGATTAGATTGTTTCAATAGGATTCACAAATATTGATTTACATTGATAATTAAAATATAAATAATCGAAGAAGTAGAAAATGTTTCGTAGAAAAATTAGCTGTAGTCGCGAGTCCAATGAAAGAGAGAAATATTAAATGGTTGCGGCAATAATTACCAACGTTATAAGGACCGTAATTAATTCCCGGAATATGGCGAATTAATTTCGAAGTGCGGTTAAAATGAAATACTTCTTACGGTTATAACACAGAAGCTAATTATGCTCGAAGATATATCGCAGACATATTTTTCCTACGTAAAACAAATGGGGGTAAGTGTGTATATGGGGCAAGTGCATATAATAGAGCGTTGCATCTCCGTAATAAATTTCATTGCGCTGTATAATTAGCATACCAGCAATACAACGAAATCAAATTTATCAAGGCACTATACAAGCATGTTATATGCACTTGCTCCATATATCCACTTATCTGTAATCCAGGCTATTGATCCTAGTATAACGAAGTAAAGTGTGATGATATTTCCCTATGACTTTTCATGACGATAGAGAGTCACAGATGGGACTTGCAGTTTCCCCTTTAATTCTACAAATCGAAAAGAAGATCACGAGGGGCCCGAATGCCCGCACGACTGCAGGTATAAACAGATGCACATAATTGCTCGAAAACGCAATAAAAGTTTACAATCAACTTATTATAAATGTGACATCAAAATTCCTTTTTGTAGCTTTTTCGACAATTGGATTTCAACGCCTCTAATTTCAAGAGTATATCGAGACTCAACATTTCCTAACAAATGGCGTAATATATTAGCGTACGATCGAAAAAAATAACGTTTAAAGAGAATAATTCGGCAGAGAATGACAATTATTAGAAGCTTGAAAAAAGCAAAATAAATTTCGCGATCTGTAACGTGCAACTGAATTATTAAAGTGACCATATCATGATCTCATTTTAATCTCTCTCGCTTCGAACGCTACGTCTTAGGCTAAATTAAACCGAACACCGCCCTATGCTATTGACCAAGGCTAATTACTCCATTCGCAGCGAAGCGAAACGGATATTCAGGAGCCACTCATCGGGTGACGCGAATGTTGCAGTGTCGCAACAGCTGGGCTGTCAGCAAGCGATGACGGGCGCGGGCGGCGGCGCCGGGGAACACGACGGCGGCAAGAAGAAGCACACGAGGCCCACGTTCAGTGGACAGCAGATCTTCGCCCTAGAGAAGACCTTCGAGCAGACCAAGTACCTAGCCGGCCCGGAGCGCGCCAAATTGGCGTACGCCCTTGGGATGTCGGAATCCCAAGTCAAGGTAACATCTCGCTACTGCATTCATTGTACATTCGGTGAATTGATGCGAACGACACTTCTGTTTAATTAATCTACATAATTCTGTCTATCGCCGTTTAAAAATCGTCATCTTCTCTAAGGGAAGAATATAATCCTTTACGTTTATCACCGGAATTAAAGATATCTTTTCAGACGCTTAGTTTCATGGAAAAGAGATTTAATATTTAACGAGAGATATTTTGCAAGAATAATGGGCTAATATAATAGATGGGGTTTTACGTGATTCACATTGCGAATATCCCGACACTCGTCAAAACTATATCGCAAGTATCCCTTCGTGAAAAAGAAGGCGAGGAGACATTTGTCTTCGAGTTCGCCGCTGACACCGAGAGATCGATCAAAGCATCGCCCCGGCGCGGGAAACGCAAATCCGCGCGCTGCGAAGTAATCCGCGACCGAAAAATCTCCCTCGAAAAAAGAAATCCGCCGCGATCGCCCGTCGACGCCCCGAGAGGGAGAAAGGGAGGCCCTTCCAGGATGGCTCCCGCAAAAAAGCGGCTCGCTCGCGCGGAGGCGCGATTTTAAAAAACGTCCTACTCGTTGCCCGGCTTACTCCATCAACGCGCCCCGCCCGCGAGGCAGGGAGCGTGAAAAGGGGGGCAAAGGGAAGAAGCGGGAAGGGAGGGAGGGCATCTAACGAGGTAGCCGGTAAAAAGTTCGAAGGATAAAAGAAGGTGACAAAACAGCCGGAGACGTGTCAAGCTTTGCGGCACCTGCGTCATCCTCGGCGTCGCTCTCTCGCGGACGCCGGCGGTGCGTTCCCCCTTTCGTTACCCTCTCGTCGTCGGAAGGAGGGAGAAGAACGGGGAACACCGGGTGAGGCCGCGGTGACGGTGAGCGAAAGGACGGAGGAAGAGAGAGAGAGAGAGAGTTATCTCTCTCTCTCTCCTTCCGTCCTCCGCGTGAGCTTTTGCACTTCTCTTCTTCCTCCCCGGGCATCTCTCCGACTCCCCGCAAGCTTCTCCGCCTCTTCGCCTTCCACCTTCGGCGTTCCGCTTCGAGTCGAAGCCTTCCGCTCACCCTTCGTCTCCCTTTTCCTCCTCTTCCTCTTCTCTCGCCATCTTCGACCCTCTGAGAGAGAGAAAGAGAGAGAGAGAGAGAGGGAGGGAGGGAGAGAGAGAAAGTTTCCCATTTGGAAACCCTCAACCCCTGCAGCAGGGCAGGGTTTTCCCTTTCTCTCCCTCTTTGTCTCACTCTCTTCCTCTCGCTCTATCTATCTATCCCTCGCGGACTCGGGCGTCGATGTAGCGCTGTCATTGGCTCGTTCTACGCCGCCATATTTACATTTTTATTGAAAGCTACAAGTCTGTGTCGGTGAGTGATGGCGAAGGGGGAGCGAGAGTGCGAGCGTGGCGCCCCCTGAAGCCCACGGGGGTTGGGGTGGCCAGGGGGGTAGACGAGGGACGCGACACGGAGGGTGGACGAGGAGCTGCGCGGAGCAGAAGCGCGGGCGAGGGGTCGCGTCGCGGGGGTGAAGAGGGTTAGCATTCAATTACCTCGGATTTCCTCGGGAAGAGGCGATTCACCTCCGCGTATATGCCATCTTCGAGGGCGAGATTGCCCCCGGATCTCTCCGAGTGCCGGCGCGTTTTTCGAAATATTACGACAATATATACCCGCGTACTCTTTTGCACGACCGGCTGACTGGGGGAAAAAAGATCGGGAGAAAGGGAGGGCTTGTTTACATCAACACCCCCGATGAATCCCGCGTTATCTCGCGGCATCGTGCGATTTCCTTTAAAGTTTCTCAGAGATGAGTATGGCAATCGTGAAACTATCTACGGTATATAACATATATTTATCTATACGAAAGGGGAAAAAATGGTGATGTCGGCTGGATTACAGCTGTTGCTTTACACATTCAGCGGCTTCACCCCTACGCGAAAGAACGCGGTCTAAATGTTTCATTTATCCTCGAAAATGTAACATTATCCGCTAATAGAATCGATTCCAAAAATTCGCGAGCCTTGTCGTAGAAAAAAAAGAAGAGAAGGAGATTTCAATAAATCTGTCGCTTGTCCGAAATTAAGGAAATTTATGTAACTGCGCTCGCGCGGCGCAGCATTGCGACTGTGTGCACGTGGTTGTTTTATTCGAGGGCGGTATCTTATAATTGGGATACACGGGAGGATGTAGAGAACGATGCGGTCGATGCGAGCGGAATACCAACGATAGATCGATACCGCTCCCTCGCGGTTTCGGGTAATACCGGATCATTACATACTGGACCTATCACTTTTTTCAATATTGGAAAGGGATTTACGCGGTACGAAGGGATTTGGCAGCGCTGCCCGATGAAGATTTATACCGGCCCGCCATTTCACAATTCCAGATTTATAACTTTTTCATTATCGAAACGTATACCTTACCGACGCCCGCGTCCGTATGGGCACGCGAGAACGCGGTTCTTTCCTTTTTTTTTTGTTCGCCTAATAGCGCGACGGCGGATTTCGGGAGATGTAATCCCCGGAATACATTTTGCCACCGATGGTTCTCGGGGTTATATCCGTCAGGCTGTACAAATTGCCCGCACGTTAATATATTCGATCAACCGAACGTCGTTGCTCGAATGTGACTCCCATATCCTTCTCGCGGAACGACACGGGAAGGAGCGTCTCTCCGTAATGCGCGCGGTCGGTGTTCGCATAAATTCTTGCGATGAAATATTTGCCGGTGATGTATATGTGTAATCTGAGCTAATAAATGATACAGATGTTTCGTATGTATTTCGTACGCGATATATATGTTGAATTTAAAATCAAAGATTTATAAAACCTTTATATTATTATGTTATTATATATATTTTTTATTGTATTTAAGATATAGTGTACTATATTGGTTATATAATTAATAGATCAACAAGCGTTAATTTT
Source organism: Tetramorium alpestre (assembly GCA_021460005.1). Lineage (NCBI taxonomy): Eukaryota > Metazoa > Arthropoda > Insecta > Hymenoptera > Formicidae > Tetramorium > Tetramorium alpestre. The sequence continues at coordinate 141,129 of JAJVSH010000237.1, forward strand.
TAATGTCGTGTTGATTTTCTTCTCGAGACATATTTATTCCTTTAAAATTATAAATTTATACTATCGTCTACAAAAAAAGAAAATTAAGTTAAATTAAATACTACGAATTTTTGTTTCAAGAAATTGACACCATTAATCTTTCGCAATTTCACATCAAAATATGTTTACGTACATATATGATACAAAATATGATATACATTTATGTACATGTGCTCATTTATATATATTCCTAGATATCTTAATTTTGTCACGTATTTAATGAATAGTCACGCGTGATCGAATGGGGATAATTTTCTCATTGTCGAAATTGGCAATGATGTCCATCGCACGATTTAATCAGGGACCACCGCGTAAACACTCAGTTAAGACAAGTCAAGTGCAACGCGACGCGACGAGACGAGAAGAGCTCTTAGCATGAATGACCCCCTCAACTAGCGCGCGTGTCCCCCTATTAGAATCTAATACGGCAAAGTGAACGCGGGGCATTTGCGAGTTAAAGACCGTGGCGCCCCTGTTTCGTAGGCGGGTTCTATCTCTCTCATATCAGAGCGTGTATCACGAGTAGAATGAGAGATAGAGGGGTGGTTTCGAGGGCAATGAAGAGTGCAAGAGCGAGCGACACCACGGGTGGTTGTACGAGAGTATTGAAATAGAGAGAGAGAGAGAGAGAGAGAGAGAAAGCGAGGGAAAGAGAGGAAGCAGACAGGGTTGTGTATAGCGATGGCATCGACAGTGAATCAGGGGGATTAGATACTTTCTTGTACAGATGATACCGGGGGTGTGGTAGTCGCGATTCATTGCCGCGACGGAAAGTCAGTGGTCTCTGCAGCCTTTCTCTTTATCGAGGCGATTGCGGATCCGGCGGAAGGGACTGTTTGGATAGACTATAACTTTGTTGAACTGGTTGAAGTGTTTGCAGGGAGGAGAGGAGGATGGTCCTTTATCTCTATAGTGTGGTCTAATAGTTGTCTGAATTGCACGGATCCTATTTGAATGAATTGCAGAGTCAAACTTGAAGATATTTTTTAAGAAGTTAACTGTAAATTCGTCGAAAATTTCTAGATTAAAATTGAGTTCTGTTTTATGTCATTTTGTAAATATATAGTTATATATTTAAACGATTTAAATAAATAAAGTGAGACATAAATCTTAAAAAGTAAATTTTTTTAATACGATTTTCTTGAATATTTCTATAGGAATAATGTATATTCTAATCATGATTAATATAAGTATATATTAAACAAATATTTGTATGAATACTTTACGTTGTCATTAGAAAAAAGTAAAACTAATAATTAAAAAACAAATTATTTAAAATAATTCGTTGAATGGTCATAGTAACGAGATCATCAGAGCAACTTGATGTTGTAGCAACTTTATCACTGAAGAACATTCATAGCGTCACTTTTACCACACAATCAACCAACTCACCCTACTTTGGTAACTTCCCTTCCTTTCGCCATTGCTTTTAAGCAAAACATCCTGCACCATTTCGAGTTAATTGAAAACAGCGGCATCCCCAACACATTAAACACGATATCAAACTACACGTCGCAAACGGGCTCGAGCCCTTCGCTACGACTGTGTCTCCTCCAAAGGGCAAACGTTGGATGGGGTCACCAGTACACGCGGAATTGCAACGGCCTTACAACGTGCGCTGCGTATCCCTATTCACGCTATACGATAGCGGTGATGGTGATGGCAAAGTGGTTCCCCGTCCAGGCAGAATGTGCGGCAGCGGCTACCGGAGGGGGACCGACGAGGCTTGGTGACTGGGAGGGAATGGGATCGGTGGGCCGAGTTGTTTACGGCGGAGTAATCTGCTCGTCGACGGATACCAATATCGATGACGTCAATTAGTACGAGGCGGAAGATCTCTCTCTCTCTCTCTTCTTCTTCTTCTCCCCTCTCTCTATCTTTCTCTCTCGCTCTCTCTTCTCCCCCGTTTCTCCACCTCTGCTATGTATCATCATGGCGGTGTATGTACGCGGCGCGGCGCGGCGTGGCGTGATAAATCACGGCAGCAGGCGGCGTACCCTTCATTCACCTCCCACTACCACCATCAGTGTGCCGTATCGCACTGCACCACACCACACCACACCACACCACACCACATCGCGTACCCTCGAAATTGGCCCACATGTACTTGACTCCATAATACCCGCGATTCTACCGGCTCGACTTGCTTCGGCCCTGCTCTCTTTCCTCTTTCTCCCTTTCTCTCTCTCTCTCTCTTTCTTTCTCGATAAAACCGACTTTATTTTTCGGCTAAACCTGCCAGCTACCTTCCCGGCCGCTGTTGCTCAGATCTTCTCTCTCCGTTCGTCTCGCTTATGTCCCGCCTCAGTTCATCCATCCATCTTTCTCTCGCTCCGTCCCTTCCTTCCGTTCAACCCTGCCAGCGAAACGATCTCGTCGAGATCGCCGGCACGGAATTATATCGGGGTGTATACACGGGCGCCCGAGACGCCATTATGTTTTATGGGCCGCGTAATTGTATGGGCCGGTCTCGGGAAATTATTAGGAACCTTTTTCCGGGGGACCAATATTTCGATACCGGCGCTAGAAAAGTAATGCCCCTGCGTCCATGTAACGTGGTAAGCTCGATTATCGCGGCGACGAGAGAGACTGCGTCGATGACATTTGATAAACCGGACGCGCGTAGCTTTTGCATCGCGACGATGCACGCGATAATTGCTTTTCGATAGCGTCGCTTCACTCACAACCGATGAACGCTTACACCCTGCCAGTTATTTTCAAAAATGCACACATTCCACGTTTGGACACGGTGCTCTCCGCTTTGTGAGATTTCTTGCTAATTTTTGAGACACTGTGATGATATCGTACATCACTAATTAATATTGTTAATGTAATATAAAAATATAGAACATCGAAAATATAAGTTAATATATTTATAAATTTATTTTAGTTAATTTATAACAGAGCAAGAAAATGCGTGTGAAAGAAACAGAGAAGGAATAACTCGTAATTATAATATTTAGTTTAATAAAATGAAAAAGTTTATTGATAGAAAGAGAAAGAAAATTGTGTGTAATAAAATTATCATATTAATTTATATTTCCATTTTAATTAATACTCGATAACAATATATAAATACTCGACAGAGTAATTAATAAGTTCAATTTTTATACATTATATTTTATATCGTTTCACATATTTTATATCGTTACTTCAATCATATTATTTATTTTTATTTATTTCTTAATATATGTTTCTAAATATATATTATTAAGAATGATCATGGAAGGTTTATTTGCCAGACCATGAAGATCGTTTCAATGCATTTAGTTTAACCGGTGTTCATCATCGAGTCAGTCGACCGCTCATATCGAGACGTCTAAAGATATTCTACATAATGCGTTTCTTGTCTAAATTAGCGGCACTGTGCGTTGTCATATACCGTTCCTTCGCGTACACGTGTCACGCACATCCGTTTCCCGAAATTCGTATTAGAGTTGCATTCTGCGTTTGCAAAAAGTTAATTTCCATAAATCAGGAGTAACTACTATTCGGAAAAGTATCTCAATAGAGACGGCTTGTATTTCATAAATAGATAGATTCTGTAAAACACGATTCCTTCCTGCATGATAAAAGAGAAAATACAAATCTTTATGTATTCGATATGTAAACGATATTTTTATTTTTAAATAAATCGGTGAAAATTACTTGATTAAATTTTTATCAATGTATCGATATCACTTTAAAGTATTTATATAATATTTCTCTATTACATTTTTTTTTTCGCGATAGTGTTGGCGGATTATATTATTAGAGTCCCCTCGGGCTGCAATTCGATTGATTTTTCTACTGTGGCGGAATCATTTTTGGTAGGATTTTATAGGAGATCGAACGGGCGTTTACGACCTCAAGATAGACAATGACATAAATTTCTATTCGCATTTACATCATCTCCGCGAGTCGGCGATGGTGAACGCTAGATATTTTTAGCTGAAGGAAGACTTCCGAAAAAGTTCTAGCGACAATTTTACCGAAAAATGGATACTGTATCATATCATTGTCGTGAAACGGCAGAATTTTACAAATGAAATTGGCAAAGAATTATTCGTAACAACCAGATAAATTTTCTGATATTAAAAATGGCGAATTAAGAATATTTATGCTCTATGTTGTAAATGAACGACATGTATTTTTCTCACTGAAAAACGCTTAGTAAAATATTTAGTAAAATCCTTGATCAGATCTCGTCATCATTTGAACTGACAAAAAGAATCCTCCTGCATTCTAAACACCAGAACGTCGCGTGGAAATTAAACAGGGAGTATTTTAATAAAAGCGGGAGAGCATCCCGAATGGGGATGGTAACGTAAAAGAGAAACAGTTCTTTTCTATTAAGGCGCAAGGCGAGCGGGAAAGTACATCTCGGAGAATTAAGAGCAGCTGCTCTAACCGAAAAATACTCTCGCACACGGAGATTCGTGCTCCAACTCTGAGGATGTTGGCGATGTAAAATTAACCCATAAAAGTGGGAATAAGCGCAAAAAAAATATGCTTCACGCCTCGAGAAGATTCATTGCTAATTCGACCATTGTGGTGATGTTTATTTAACATTTCAATACGCTCCTATATCTGATAACTCACTTCATAACGTATCGAAATCGAATCGCCACGACGAGTTTTCCGAGAAACGGAGGATTCCTCGAGAGCATCCCGCCGAGAGCAGGAGAGAGAATCGTAAAAGTACGCCGGGATCGCGACGGCCGTCGCGAAATTTGATTCCGAAATAAAAATAGAATATTGGGGATAACGCGAATCGGTGAAGCCATTTGATCTCCACGCGGGGCCAAATGGGCGGTCGGGGGGTGTCGCGGGGAAGAAGCAGGGGGAAGAGGGGAAACATATCGATATGGGGAAGCGCTACGGCAACGGAATACAGAGGAGCGCATTATCGCCGGCAAGCCAACTACCCTTCGTCGTCCGATTCCTCCCCCCCTCCCTCTCCCGTCCACCTGCCATCCTCCCTCCCCCTCTACGACCATACCCGCGAAGAGATCGCGTTACTTATTACTCGAAGAAACGTTCTGTTCCAAGTACTTCGTAATATTGCGAACCGTGGAATCTTGCGATTACTCCGAACCGATTGACGCAAAATCGTGGCCACGTTTGTGATTCGCGACACCCTGTGCGATTCAGTTCGAGGGTGCGCGAATGAGAAAGTCTTCATTTCTGATTCTAATGCGAAAATATATATGTATATCAAATTTATCCAATGCTTATATATCTTTATCGGAAAATGCACAATAGAAAAATGAGCAAAGTTGAAAATCATACGCGCAAAAAATTTTTGAAATTTATTTCGAATTGAAAAAAACGAAAAACAACACTGCGATAAAATACTAATGTTAAATTTGACCTAATATTAAAAAGTTTTAAATTAAAACACAGAATTGTGTTGAATAAATCATTTCACTAATTGTAAATTCAAATTGAAGATTCTGTTAATAAAAAATAATATTTTCTCATCCTAAAACATCTTATTATGATTTCCATTAAAATAAAATTGAATTGAAATATGGTTTTAAGTATTTTTCTAGACTGCCTCTTTAGAAATTAAAATTTCAGCTATATGGACTGACAAGTGTGATCACTTACGTCAATCGTAAATAATCCTGTCAACATCGTTCGCTTAATTATTCACTCTGCATTTTTGACAAGTCGACAGAAAAGCGCGACTGCCACCATCGACCTGTCTTACGACAAAGTTAATGTAACATGTGACACAAATATCGAGCCTGCGGCGGTTAACACTCTCGGTTTGATGGCATTTAGGAGCTCTCGTTACTCCACCCCGGTCGGTGGGTTACAAATAGGCTGTCGCGTCACGCCATATGGCGTAAATGCAAATTTTATACTAAAAGAAGCCCGGGCAGTCAATGCGTTAAAGGGCATCGGTTGAGGCTCAATAGTTTTGTTTGCATCACACGGATATGGCTCTCGCTATACTATCGTACCACATGCATCAACATGACAAAAGGCAAAAGCCAAGTTTTTCTATCACGGCATATAACGCGTCGCAAAAAACTGGGCATTAAAACCACCGTTCTCCGTTAACTTACGATGTATTCAGTCGGTTTCGAACAAAACCGTAAATGCTGTCCCATTATAAAATCGAAATTTGCCAAATCTTAAATGTTTTATTGCGAAAAAGATTGAGATTAAAAATATAATTTCTTTCAGATTGATTCGACTATCGAGACTACGAAAATTCTAAAATAATAGCGCATTTGTGCTATCTGTACGTAATTGTTTGCTGCAATGTAACTATAAATAATCGTGTCCAATTGAACATGTTAATTCCCGGTGATTAATGTACAGATTAATATACTTTATATATGTACTACACGCAATTATCAATTCAAAGCCCATAAGATGCATCGCGAAATCCGCGCATGGAAGTCAAAGAGACAAGGGATACAAGGATAAAATTCTGCTAAACACACCAGGGTCGCGATAATGCTTAACGACGCGTGCGGAGTCATGTGTGACATTTACTCGAAAGTTTTCCGCGTCATTGGTCGAATCGCTTATTATTCAAAGGGTACGCTTTCATCGGATCGCCGATAAATTTTTAAGCTCCGGTGCACCTTTTTTACGCGCCAGACGCGGATATGGATTTTGGAAAAAGTTACGGGAGTTACGTTCCCCTGTCGACGCGACGACGACGTTGGTGGTAGATCTCGCGTATCTCAACGGACGACGGGATCGATCGCGGATTAATCGTACGTGCTATTTAAAACAACGAACGGGTTCTTCGTGACGGAAAATTCGACTGATATGCGAATATCAATTTCTACACATCGTTCCTAGATGTAAATATATTGTTTTTCAATACATGAGAGAATTTGTATTTTGATATATTACAAAGTTACCTCTTGCCAATTCTAAATAAAGATAATAAATTCCAGATTGTACTGTAACAAAAATTTTCTAAAGAAAATTAAAATTTTAACAAAGTTTATAATAGAGAAGAATTTGTAAACAAATAATTTAATATTTATATTTTTGTTCTACTTCTTCAGAAGTTTATATAAAATAAAAAATTACGATGATAATAAATTGGATAATTGGATTTGTCAAGTAAGCAAAAAAAGTGAGCTTAAATTGATAATTTCAATCTATCTAATTTTTAATTTAATAAACGCAATTGTATGAAAAATATAGAAAGCTACTGAAAGGATTAAATGCAAGTAGGAATAAAAAAGATTGGGTAATATATCCATTTGGGTTATTGGCAAAAGTATTGAAAACGAGTATTCTATATGCGACACGTGTGTTAGTACTAACTAGAGTAGAAAAGCGTGCCAAGCCATTGAAAAGAATGCATCCCAAATGCAGTAGAAACAGAAAATACGATCCTCTTTGCTTTCCTTCCTTTTTTTTAATTGGAAAAATATATTTCTCTTATGTGCGTCATTCGGCTCGTCGTTCTCTTAATACACGATGTAATTCAATCGCAAGGAACGAAAGTTCCGCCGTATTTCTGGCAACGTTTCCGATTAATTGACTTTTTGGCAATCAGCGTTACCGAGAATCCTCGAGAACACTAAGTGCTCCATTTTAACGCAATCCGCTTCCCGCGAACGAGAAATCATCGAATTGCCATTTAGCGATGCTGTTTTGCCTTCGAAAGTCTATTTAATTATATTGTTCATCATTTTGATAACTTAATATAATTTTAAATTAATTTAATACAGATAAAAAAAATAATATATGTCTTCCATATATCAAAATTATTTCTAAATATATACATATAATATTTAAATATTTTTTATTATATTTAATCCTTAGTAACAGCTCTTGATATAATCCGACGTTATTCTATAGATATTTGTTACAATTTTTTACTTGTATTAAAAATTTACTTATATTTTAATACAAAATATATTTTGCAAATAGCGAGGAAAAACATGTACTTACTATCGTGATATCTTTCTTCTTCTGTGGAAAGCAGAAGGAAAAACTGATTAGGACTATCAGAGCTACGCCAATGGCAACTCGGAATATACGCGGCTTTGGATGAGAGAGGGAGAGAGAGAGAGAAGGAGAGCAATCTGTAACTGCAATCCGCAGTTTCCTTTCCTTTTCACGCATTTACATCGAAATCCGTTCCTATGCATACACAGTTCTTCCATCCCTCCTTCTCTCTTTCTCTCGTAATCTCTGTGCCACCCTCTTACTCACGCCTCTTTCATTCCTTTCCCAACGGAATATCCCACCTTGTCAGTCGTTTCTCTCTTTCTATTTTCTTCCCTCTGCCCCGATTTCCACCTGCTCCTAGGTTTTGCGTTAATTTACACTCTTTGCTTCTTTGCCGACCGTTCTGTCTCCTTTTGCATGTCTGTCTTTGATGTTTTTTTTCCCTGCTACGCTTTATCTTCCCGGTATCTGTGTCTATCGGCTTTTCCTATTGTCTTTTTATTATCGTTATATAGTTTTATATTTTGGAATCAACCGTACAAAAATCATTTCTTTCAAACCGAATACTTAAAAAAATACTTTTACTGATATAATTATTACGTTTCGGGATAAACTGCTTTTAATTGTCACTAGGCAATAGGAAATAAATTTTTAGAACTACGTTATTGCGTATATTTGAATAATTAAATTGAGAATAAGATTTATGCATTTGAATCACAGTATTTATCCAGATAGTTAGATTCGCGATAGTCTTATCACAATTTTGATTTCAAAAGTTACTCGCGCGAAATTTGTCACCCCCTATAGAGGGTGAGAACTGAGTCACACGGTCGTAATCTTTCGCATAATAAATTGTCCTAGCGGCGATATCAACGGCGAGATCAGATGCTATCAGTATTATCTGTTACAGATGAGGGGAGGGAAAGGGTAGGTGGACGACCGCGGAAATCAGTGCCGCTCTCTGCGGGCCCGCCCTAAGGGCTTTACGCGAGTTACAAATGCGGTTTTGTATCTAGCTCTCGACGGGACAAAGTAATGGGCTTAGATAATCCTGATTTAATAAATCGAACAGTTGTGAGGCGACGCGCAATGTCGGCGATGAGGGAGAAGGGACAACGACAACCGCCGGTTCCCCACCCCCGTCTAGCAACGTGCGCGTGACTAATGCGTTCAAAAACAAGATGGATGGATCCCGGCAAGGACTTTCTTTACATTTACATTTTCGCACTGTATCAGTCGCGACAATTTAAAGAATAACGATCGGGAAGGCTTTGCGGTTACATCCCCAAATCGGTTTTTCATCGTTTCGTCGAGAGAGACTGAACGACTGCGACTGCGAATTGTTGGCCCCCATTTTTCAAACATTGCTCAGAAATTTTCCTTGTCATACAATGATTAATGTAATTCATTAAACAATATAAAAATAAAATATTACATTACTGTGTCAAAATCTACTGTGTGATATTATAAATGATATTTGATTGAGAAATGTATCTTTGATAAATAAAAGAAACAGATAGATAATTTTGTAAGCAATAAACTGACTAAAAATTTTTCAATCATTTTACAAACAACAATTTTGATACAATTCTGTAATTCTGTAAGAATAGTAGTTCTGATCAAATGTGCATTTAGCACATTAACGAAAGAAAGAATGTTCTTATCTCGAAAATAAGAACGTGATAAATCTTTATCTGACAAAATGCAACATCCGCGTTTTCTGGAAAAATAGGACATCGCATTTGAATTTATTTAGGGCTTAACTAAGTGCTTTATCGTCTTTAAAGTTTGTTTTAGCAAAGTAAACAGGGTCGGTACTAATAGAGAGAAACTAGGTCGGCTCGCACGATCCCGAGGGGGAGTTCGGTAAACTTAGCATCAATTTTGATTGTCCTCAGTTTCTCCGATCCATTGAACGATATCTCTGAAATTGCGAATCCTCGCGGACGGAAGGAGCTTGTTTATCACGATTGCAGAATCACAATCGCAATAGGCAAAACTGCGCATCTACTTTTCTGCGAAATATTTTTGTATATAGGTAATACAATATTATATCAATATCGTTATTCGATAAATTGATATTTGTCTTGGCAGTTTTCTAAAAAATCTTTTTCTTCTTTCTAATTAAAATATTTATCAAAAATAATTGCGTTTTATATATATATATATATATATAAAATAAAAAGATAATTCTTTTAAAAGAATTTTTGGAAGATTTTTTTATAAATCAAGAAAGTTTTTTTAAAAAATTATAATTAAAGATTAAGTGACTTAATGACAGCCTAAATGCGCCGTCTAATCTTGTCCTCACGTGTCGCGCTTTCTTTTACCCTTTATTTCTTCCTCTCACTCTCTTTCTCTTTTTCTTCTTTATGAAGACCAACATGAAATACAAATTGGACTTTCGTTGCCGGGCCGAACTGCTTTTTTACGTCCGGCATTTGCCTGCAGTCAATCCCTGCAGATTGTCCATTCGCCTGCCTCTCCGTTATCTTAATTCCTCGAGTATTTTAATTTTCATCCGAACAACCATTAACTTTTACGGCCGGCCGTTTACTTTTTAATTCGTTTACCGCTTCGCGCCCGCGCTCGCTCGCCGGGACGCTTATATCTTTAATTTAAGCTCTCGACTTGGCGGCCATTGAACAAGCCTGCGGATTGGGGTTGGATACGGAAGAGCGGCGGTGGCGGCAACGGGGCGGCCGGAGAAGGGAGGGCGAGGGCGAAGAGGAAGAGGTGGAGTTTAGCGGGGGCCACACGCTGGCATGGATCGGGGGTGGTTTGTGGGTGCAATCGCGCTACGGTGAAGCTCCCCCGTGCTCCCCTGACACCCGTTACGTTAATTAAATACATTGTTGCGGGGACACAGACTCCTACTGTGTATCTCGAGCTTTATAGGTGCAGAGGGGCACCTTAAGTTAGCGCCGTTTCCGACCCCCTCCGGTCCCCGCGGGAGGCCAGTCGTCGATGAATTTTCTCCGGGACCTTTGCCCGTTAATTCAAATGTTATAGACGCCCGGCTAGAGTCCAGGCCGGCGTATTAATCGAAAGAGGTCGAATAGACTCCGCGGGTGGGCGATGTTAAAGTCGAGAGTCAACTATTTTAATAATTTACTGATCGATTCGCGACGGGAATTTTTACTTCAACGGTTAATTCGTTCTTCGAAAATCGAATTAATGTACTTGTGAAGATTTAGAAGGTCTTCTCATCGTGATTTCTATTCGTTTAGTTCAGACGAAATTTATTTTAAAAGAGAGTGTGTAGCATTGTCAAATTAGACGTTGGAATCTTTTTAACAATGATATTAATCTTTAATAATATAATAAAAAGAATTATTAATATTCTATAAAGGAGTATTAACTATAACGAAATGATTGCATTGCTAAAAAGGTTTGAAAATCTTCGATGCATCTGGTACGTCAAAAAAAATTTAATTTTCATATACGACTTCAAGATCGTTTTGGGCAAATCTTTTTACCTCACTTTACATTTATCGCTTTACAACTAATATAAAACTGCAACATGAATATTCAATGAGCATTTTAAATTATAATTTTCGGAGAGCGGCGAAATTGGAGATTGAATTTGAGCTTAACAAATGCATCGAGGAATTAAAATCACGATTTAATCATGGACCTGTTAACACAGCCGTCCGTTTCCGGATTTCCAGGTATGGTTCCAGAATCGGCGGACGAAGTGGCGAAAGAAGCACGCGGCGGAGATGGCGACGGCGAAGCGGCGGCAGGAGGAGGTCGAGGGCGTCGTCGCCGAGGGTGAGGACGGTTGCAGCGATACCGAAGCCGACGGCGGCGGCAGTGGCGGTAGCGGCGGTGGCAGTGGCGGTGGCGGTGGCGGTGGTGGCGGCGGCGGCGAGACCGCCGCGAAGAGGCTGCGAAGGGAGCTCGAGCAGCAGTACAGGCATTGAGAATCGCCGGCCGGGGACGGCGGGGGTTGCCCGGGGACACGCGGGGGTGCGAAAAAAGGGAAAAGAGGAGAACGCGGAGGAGAAGGATAAGGCGTGGCCCGGGGGCGGCGCGTTCCGGAGGGTTCCTCGCGGCTTGTTCGGAGAACAACGCGCGTGTCGGCTCAGAAATGATCGCGGAACGACTGCACGGCGGCGGCGGCGGCGGAAAGAAAAAGAGAGAAACGGAGAAAGAGAAAGAGAGACGTTCGTTACACGAGTGTGGGTGTCCGCGTGTCTTTCTTCGTGATTTAGCCGGACGCTTAACGCGACGTCGCGAGTGACGTACGGGATGTTCGGCAAGTCGCGCGACTTCTCCGTATCGTGGAAAGTACGAGGGGACGGTTTTGGAATTTTAATAGAAAGCCGATTGAGAATTTTGAGGCTCGCGGAGTCGATTCTTATTGAGTTACGAGCGGAACATTCGAAGGAAACACGAAGAAAAGTAGAGAGGATTTACTTTCGAGTTAACTTGAGGTGAATTTTTTTTTGCCGGAGCGAAATTTTAATTAGAGAAGTTTAATTGTCGTCGCCTAGTCTTTCGTAAGGAGAATTTGATTTTCCAAGATTATTAAGGAACCGAGAGGAAGCGCGTGCGATTTGTCGGGGCATCCGATATGTCTAACGTTCGCAGAACGGGACGTAAGTGTTTCGCGATGTTATGCCTGTATAGTCGAGGACGATCGTGGCTCTTTGAAGCGAACCAATCTCTACGGTGATTAATCTGTGCCCGATTCTAACGGGCGTTTCGATTCGCTCTGGGACACTGCGATTTGCGAAGCGTTGATTTTGTCGGATGGCGGATTTGTCGGAGATGCTCGAAAACCACCGATGGTTTAAGTAAGTATTAACGAAACGACGATCGTTTAAATCGGAATTACGTGCTACAATGTATAAAGTCATTTATTTATTTTTCATTTTGATTAAAAAAATATTTTATTATTACGAATATATTTATTATTATTTATTGTTATGAATGTATCGCGATTATTAAATAGAGAAATATTTTCGTGAGAAGAGGCTGAATAAAAACTTCGATGCACGATAAATCTGCCATCCGACAAAATGGCCTTACGACAATTGGAATTCGAGTTACGTCCCGTTGCCAAACTGATCTCTATGATAATTCGAAAGCATCGATAAAGACTACTAATTCATCGTTGATCTCGAAATACAAAATCAAATTGCTCGATAAAATTGAGCGCGTTTATCGATCCGGAGATTTTAAATAATCGCGACCAGTCACGATACCAATTTATTATCACAAAGTGAGCTTGCTTTTGTGCGACTACAGTAATATTTGTACGGCGACTTTTTAACTTCCAAAAAATAAATACGAAATCTAATGTGCCATAAATGCTTTTGACACAATCGGAATTGGTTGTCGGGCGAATATCGTAATTAAATATCTACATTTATGTTTAAATTTATACTTTTCCAAACGAGCTGATCATGAAATAGCGTACGTGATAAATTAATGTCATTTTAAATAATTAAATGCCGTATCGATGAACGTCTGAGAGTAGAACTCGCTGATTTTAAATCGGCTTGGCAGTCACATGACAACTCGCTATGACAACACTCCTGTGTTTGGCAGGAAAATATAGCGACGTTCAAATATATCGTTAACCACCTTCTGGATCGCGACGCGTCACCATCCCCAAAATCTCTCGATCGCGTGTGCATATTTAGTCTGTAGCTACGAGAGTGTACGGAGGAATCGATAGGAAGGGTTTGCCGAGCTGCTTATGCGATGGCAGATTAGTCGCCGGGGGCTTTGTTATCCATCCGACAAACAACGCACGGCAAATATGGCAAACAACGCACGCGACGTAACGTCAGCCCCCCGTCAAGAAGGTGTTAATGGATAACCATAAATCCAAGGGCCCGGCAATCTGTGCGTCGTTCTAAACTAGTCGAACTCCGTTTCACCGGGAAAAGATAACGCGAATTATTTCTCCCGATTGAATGAATAATAATACGTAAATGCGCTGGACTCGAAACGCCCCGAGGAAATTACTCGCCACGCCACAAGCACGTGATTGACTGTTTTCTTTCGAAAAATATTAAATATCGCGAATTTACGGACAAAGACATATTTTACAGGAGGATAGTGCCATTTAACATTCACCCTCACGCTCGCATCTTAATTAAATTATTTACCAAACGTGAAAAATATCATTTTAATTTTGTTATTTCTGATCGCAAGACATCAGAGACTGCAACTCAAATAACGCGAAATGACATTTTAATCAATTGGGCTATCTAGTGATCTTGCTATCTAATAAAGATTGTTTGCGAATCGCCTTCGTTAGAAAAGAATTAAAATAATTTCATTTATATTTATTTGACTTCAAAATTAATCTTATTTCCTGAAGAATTGAAACTCTGTAAAGTAAGTGACGGCGTTCCCTTGTTGGAAAATTTGAAAATTGTTAGAAAATTGGTTCGTTATATCTTTGTATGATTTTATTCTTTTACATATGGATGTTTATTTATTTCCCTAAACTGCCAGCAAGTGATGGAGATTTTTTTATCGTTCTTAACCATCGTCTGTAAATTTCACGGCAGACCTATCGTAAAAAAAAAAAGGAAATATATATCTGAGAGGTAAATTATACGTGAATTTTGAACACGTTCGAACGGACTTTGCGCGACGACGGATCGCGCAAAAATGTGGACTTTGTATATTATGTAGATATACGATAAACGTGAATGTGATATCTAACGTATTTAATACGGCGTTCGGTCTAGGCGCGTAAGTGAAGTAAGTAGATATCGTCTATTGTAGACTAAAATAAAATGCAGAGGAATAGGAGAAAAAAATATATATATATATACATACACAAAAAAAAATATATATATATATAAATCGCACGTGGCGTGCGATCTAAACTTGTAATTCTGGCTCAGTTTTTTTCAGCTGCACTTCCTTACATTTTCCGCATTTAAAATGAGACGGGTGTATATTCGGGCTTTCAGGAAGAGAGGGGAGAAAGAAAAAGAGAAACAGAGTAAAGTAAAAGTGCAACTAAAAAGAACGAACCTTCTGTATTCTTGCCGCAGGTTAGCGCTAAATACAATTATCTGATCCCAAGCTTTCGCCCGATATAAAAGACGTTATTTTAACAGAGTGTACTGAAATTTGCTTTATACAACATCGAAGATTTTATGTCAGTTTTGTTTCAATAATTATCTTTTAAAGCCCGCACTGTGTAGAAATAAAAATATTATTTTAATCCGAAACTTATCTAAATATAACTTTCATTACAGTATCTTTGTCTTTTTACATAAAGATTAAACGTGTTAGATTTTTTCCGAAAATTTTTCTCAGATTAAAAAGAGGAAAATAATTTATGTGTAAATGCGCGATTGACTTTTAGTCTAACATGCGGCGGGAATGCAAGCCGTAGAACTTGATAAGCGTTAATCGCTGTGTTCAGAAAGATTCGGCAGAGGGCTTGAGGAGGACAAGGGGGTTTTTCGAGGAACATTTTCCGGACGCAGAAAAAGGGGAAAAAAAAGGAAAAACGCTTCGCTATTTCGCGCGTTGTGACTAATCGAGCGATCGTTTCCTAAAAGGCGCATCCTAAGTCTCTTGTAACGTCTATCGAGTATCCGACACACAACACACACATTGCTGTACAGTAAACCTAGGTAAATTGTTAATGGACGAGGTAGAGACAATCTGTATAAAATACTGTATAAATTATACATACGTGTTATCTATCGCTTGTGTATTATATCTCCAATTTAATAAATGGAACACGTATTATGGTATAATTGTAGAATTATATTATATATCTCGTAATGCGTTCACTTCATTTATCCTGTCCCGTCCCCTCCTCGATTATCGCGTATGCAATTTTCAGCTCCGTGCGTTAAAATCGTCGTAATCGAAGCACGTTTTCATTCGATTAAAATTCACTTAGCTTTAAAAGCCGACTAAACGTTTCGTTTAATCGCAAGTAACAAAGTTAGAATAAAATACCGTTAAAATAATATTCTTTCAATACTGATGATAAATGTTCCTTATCCTCAAAGTAGTCTTTTTTTACTTTAAATTCCGTTCAATTAAGATAACGGTCGAGTTTCTCATTTTAGAAAAACATAATAGTGAGTAGCGTATACTCACTTCACCGAATTAATGTTGCGAAATAAATAAAATAAAATCAATGAAATTCGCAAAAGGTATAAAATATGTGAGTGAACTCACCGGCGATGATCAGGATACCAAATCCGCTCCCGGATAGATTTTCCCACGCGATTTCCTCCTTCCGTCCTTCCTGAAAGCAAAAAATATGTTAGAACAAATTTTACATTTTATTATTTATCAAAATGCTATACACATCAATTATTCGTATTAGTAATAATGGTAATAAAAGTAGTGAAAACTTGGCTTCGGTGTAATGTGATACAAAACTATACGGAAGAATAAAAAAATAAAAAATATATAATAGGGAAGAAGAAGAGAGGGGGGGGGGGGGATCATTTTATCTTAATACGCGTAATACGGCTGCTGAGCTCTTTTTGTCATCTCTCGCGCGTAATTTTAGCGCACAAGCGCGATATACTGTTAACCAGCACCTCCTTGTTCTGATTAAATCGCGGTTACAGCGCGCGGTATACCAGCGCGTATAACTTGCGCTATATGAAGCTACGTATCCGTGTCTGGCGGAATTATTTGCAACTTAGTCCCAACGGCGGATTGCTGTAGTTCGCGAGCGCGCTCGGAGGAAGAGCATTAGCGCGCAATTAATAGGCCATCGCGAAGCAGGGAGAGAAAGAGGAGCCGAGGAGGGAAAGGAAGATGCAAAAAATTTGAATGGAGGAAGTGATTTCCTAGAACGAATTTCTAGAAGGACGCTTCTTGCGAGCAAGTGGCAAATTATCCGCCGCTTCGACTCTAATTGTCGCGGAAAGAATCAAAACATTTCGAAATTAACCTTCGAAATAATTGACGGGCCCGGCATTCGATCGCCTCGCGTATCAACTTCCGCGCGTACAATGACAAAAGTCGATGAAGATTCCAAGAGAATAAAATACTAAACGCATATTGTATTTACTAAATGCTTACTCTGATTTGCATAAATATCGTTCAATTACAAATTCCGCTACTTTACATCGCGATTCCCGTGATTCAGGATAACAACATTCGACAGACAACCACCATCGATCCTTCGCATTTCGTTCGGGAGTTTTCAACGCTCCGAGGCGATTTCGCGGCATGAAAGTATAGCGGGCTATCTTCATCTCGCGATTTTATCATATATTTACCTAGAAGCGTGCAAATTAATCGGCAATCAGGCACGCATAATCCGGATCCGCGATACATCGAAATAATCACGACCGCGCGAACTACGGATTGCAACTGAACGCCCTCTTCGATCCTCGCGTTTCTCGATCCGAAATGCCCTGAAGTCACTGCGAGTGCCATCTGTGCGTAGCGTCGTGAACTACGGTTGATCAATTCTGACCGTAACTACTGAGCGTCGCGCAAGTGGAACAGCTCGATTATTTCCGCGCCTTTTTACTACGAGTTCTTGAAACATTTTTAATTACGTTGTTAAATATCAAATTATTCTTAAAATATTTTTAACTTATTTTGCATGATTAAATATAAAACTGTTGCCAGGCATAACGATAATCTGTTTACAAAATTTAGGATAAATTTAATATTAGATAATGTTTATTTCCATCAATGCACATTAATCTCAATCTCGATTGAATTTACTTTTTATTCTAATACTTTTCTTCTAATTCTTAAAATTAAAAATATAATTTGTACAGTGGAAGAAATACATGTATGTGAAACAATGTGTTAAAAATAAAAAGGAGCGGGCAAACACTTAAATTTTGAAACCATCAAGCTACTTACATAAATATATATTACAACTAAGGGTTAAAAAAGTTGTCCTAAATATCAATCTATCCGAGGGAACGTTTCTTACGTTCTCTTCGAGATAATTTAATTAAAAATTAAAAATATAACGTGTGATAGTCACAAAGAGAAACATGTGACGAATAAAACTTTCAACGAAAAGGAAGGGCGCGGCACTTACTCGCGAGTCTTTCGCGTCATCCTCGGTTTCTCAGCAAAGATTCGCGTGCAACCCCTTTCCCCTCTGCTCCAAGATGACTTTCCTGCTTCGCAGTGAGGGTCGGGGAAACGAAAGAAACACTCGTAAACAGGCGGGGTGACACGCGCGCGGCCCGCTCACCCTCGACGTATCGATTTCGGATAAGCACGGTGATTAATGTTAACGAGAGTTTTTGCGACTCGTAAAGTGTGTCGGCGACACGTAAACGCGCGCGCGATCCTTACGTCGCCCCTTCTCCACCTCGCGTCCCTTAACGGGGAGGAAAGGCTCTCCTTCTCTTTAGGACGGGGGCTGCAGCCCCCGCGGCCGTATCGGCGCTGTAAATTTATCGCGGCGTTAAGGCGTTAATATTTGCCCGCCTTCTCCGAGGCGGCCGGGCCTTAAATCAATGGAAAATATTCCTAATTGGAATATGGAAAAAGTTGGACCGAGCGCGCGCCCAACGACACGACGACGACACGCGGGGGAGGGAGGGGAACGCCGCTGGAGTACCCTCCCCCGGGGGAGAGTCGCATTAAAGGATAAAAGAATATAAATTGTTCCGAGGAGGGGGCGGCCGACCGAGAAAAAACGGCGGGAAGTTTCCGATTAAGGCGCGGGACGTGTATTGAACTACAGATTGTGCGGCAGTTATTAACGACGCGCGAAAGTTCGGCGCTTTTCGGCGAGGGGTGGCCGATGCTAATTGCGGCTCGGCTGGAGCGAGTATACGAGCGTGAACGGACCAACTTCGCCGAAAACATTGTCGATCGTAATGCGGCAGTACAATTAATTAGCATTTAATTAAGAGGGATGGACACGACGGACAAACATTTTTTTATATTCTATGTACGGAGTGACTCGCGTGATGGACAATTTAATTTTCATGTTTTTCATGAATTCCTTTTCTTTTTATTAAAGCGAAAATTATTTTCTCTTTATCTCTAATTATAAAATTTAATTAGACATCAATTTTGCAACATACAATTGATACTTTACAGCTTTTATATCATTTCATTAATATACTTTGTGAAACTGGATTTTTTTTCTAATGCGTAGATAGAGGCGTAGATACTGATAAGAAAACAATATATTAAAGTAATTAATTGGAAATATATACCCGTTGAAAAAATCTAATAATTTAAAAAAAAAAAGACGTATTCAAATACATTCATTTAATCGTAATAAAATGCAATATGACGAGAAGAGTAGCATTAATACAATAAAAAAATAAAAATTATCGTTTACCATCCGATGTGTTCTCATACATGTATAAATGTAATAATAGCAAGAAAAGGTGAATAGCATCGGAAACAAATAAAGTCATCGAAGGAATTGTTTTATATACTAATCTCGCATTAAAGAGATTTCATATCTATTAAAACAAAATATTGACTGTTTGCAAGTCTATATGTTTGCAATATCAATGTCTAAAATTTTATTAAACTGTAAGATGATTAAAGAATAGCGTGCATTTCTAATTCAAATTACTTTTTGCTTTAGATAATTTTAATTATATTAGTGTTCTTAAATAACACTATGAACTTTTCTGATATCTTGAACATCCTGTATTCGCAATAGCTGAATCTTTGAAAATAGCATATTTCATGATTAAAATGCGAAAAGAGAGAACATATGCTTCCTGTAAAAGAATAGGAATAAATTTAAAGAAACAGATACGTTGCACAAAATTGTAATGATGTTATATTCACGTTATTCCTTGACATTTTAGATATATAACGCAGCTCATGAATAATTATAATAATCACATAATCATATATGGCAATAGTAAATCAATAACGTGAATTGCATGACAAACTAGCGAGCTCGCATAAAATTCTTCTAATTCTAGCTTTTGCAAGTGTAAGTTGCTTTCATGCTTTATGTCAATATGTACGACAAATACATACATAGAAAATATCCGAGGATTCGTTATATTATACTACTCGCGGGAATATATTTATATACATATATAAATATATTAGCATAATTATACCAATATAATTATATACATAATATTATATACACAAACATATTGCCACAAAGAATAAAAGTAACTTGTATTTGCAAAGATTGTAGACTATGTATAGCCTTCATTGAAACATGATGTTCCAAGTATAGAAATATTACATTTATGAATAATTATAAAATGTGATTTCTTTGGGCTGCTTGAAGCCAATAAACTTACATACACACGCACACAATAGTTTGTACGCAATGAAATCCTACTGAACTGTTTTTTTTTTAAGTGTACGTTTTAACGAAGCACTTTACTTTATGTACAAAATGGTCATACATTGCGATATATACTGGCAGCGCAGCGAAGAAGGCAGTCAGTGTACTGTTAATCTAAATCATCGTGTGTTTTGTCTATGTTAAAATTATATGACTGTTGAAACCATTTGTGCAAAAGATAATTAAACAGAACATATTTTTAACAGATGGATTCTAAATTCCTCAAAAGTGTTATCTAAATTACTTGACAAGAAATTGTGATTCTTTCCGCTTCGTTTTCATGTATAAATAAAAAATGATAATCTGGCTGCAATAATGATAACAATAACGTAAAATAATACCAAACGTAATATAATCTGATTAATGTATTTAGATATGTTAACGAAAATTATACAAAGCTGTATATACATATTAAAATATTCTCGAGCACAACTATATTTTCCTTTATCTCTAAAGCGACAGACTGTAGAAATATTGCTGACAGAAAAATCGCTATACGTATTTACAAATTCTTAATGAATGCATTCCAGCACCGATAATGCTTTCAACATCGTCAGCATTACGTTCTGCTCGTAGATTTATCATACAAAATATAATCGTTTAATATCTACAGAGCATCGAAAATCATATTCTCATGTACACGTTCTCTTAAGTAATATCACACTGAAGACTTTCGTCATAACTGGATCTTAATCATATCCGTGACCGTGTCCTCATACTACATAGTATTCGGAAGTGATGTATAAAACAATAAATAGGCATACGTATTTTGAGATTTTACTTGACTCGGCGACGCCTCTGAGACAGTTTGATCATCGTACTTGTACCATCTGCAAATACACATACATCATTATTATTACACAAAAAATTGTCTCTAATATTTCTGATAAAAATTTTTAAAAGGTATTCATATTCTATAAAATATTATTAAAAAAGAAATACAAGAAAATAAATATTAATGTTAAAATCTTATTCTTAAATTTGTTTGGAAACGCAAGCTTCTGAATTTCGGATCTATCATACATACTTATTTTGAGTAGCGTTTTTGCAGTATGATAAATAGTGACCGCTTTCCATTGTTCCATAATGATTCGATATCCCATAGAGAGTATAATTGTAATTACGGATATTGTTTGACATAATTGCTTTTGTGTTCTCCATAACAAGATATGGCTTTAAGTTGAATCCCGTGAGGGGAAAATCGACGGCGGTGTTGCGCTTTTCCAACCATCCTCCACTCTCGCCAAAGCGGTTTAAATGAATCACGACGATAGGTGCAAGTTTGACGAAATCAAACTTCTTCGTTGCGTCGCGTGGTGTCTGGCATTTGGGACATTTCCATCCACTTACTTTCTGTCCTGTCAAAAACTTCTCCATACAATCCTAAAATAATGAAACAAATTCACACGTTTAATTGTAATAAAATGCTACATCTTCTCAATTTAACTATTTTTTTTTTATTTAATCATTTATATTATGCTTGCATATTAAAAAAATGAAAAATATTAGTCAAACTGTATGATATATGTACATATATGTATATATGTATATTTATGTATTATATTTTATAAAATACTCACAGTTAAAGTACACCGATTAGACTGAGGTAAAGACATTGTTAAACTATTAAATGTCTCGTATGTAATACTCGCTTCCTTGCAAAATGAACATATAATGGTGGATCTTAATTGTCCAAAAAATAAGTCGGATATTATAGATCTCTGAGAGTTCATAGCTTTGTCCCATTCTTTCTCCGCATTAGTCATTTCAATCAGCATGTTCGCTTTCTATAACCAAACGGCAAAATTTTAATACATTATTTAATATATTAGTATTTAATTTAATATTAATCAATTTTCGTTGGAATGTTTACAAACTTTTACCTTCTTAAGCTCATTATGCATCCAGTCTAAAAGGAACGTCAGGAATTCATGGGAGTCTTGTTGCTCGGCGTTTTTAAATTGCAATTTATATTGCCCAATTGCAACCTGCAATAATTCATACTTGTATAAATTATATTGACATTGATTTAAGTATACAGCTTAGGATGACGCGTAGCTCTGTGTTAACACGAGTGATCAGTAATGATAGAGATAATATTCCTAAAGATTCGATTTCGGTTCTTATTCCACATATTAACGACAAAAAAAACCTTTTTAGGCTGCAATGTGTGAGCTCTCAACTAGGTGAGATATCAACCTCAATATAATAATAATAAAACCTGTAAAGCTAAAGTACCTTTAGGTCGACAGGAGAAAAACTTTTGTACTGGCCTCTCCACAGCGATTTAATTACATGAGCCACTTCTTCCACCATTTGGCCTTGTGTTATATTGTCGTTATTTGTGTTGAGATCGTCAACATACGAGTTGTCCGTCAAATATTTAGCTAAGTTCGTCGTGTTACTCAAACATTGAATAATGCTGTTCATGTAACAAGAATTGCCCAAATTCTTCAGGCCAGTTATTCCCGGATGCTGCAAATACAAAAAGACTATTTTTACACTAATAAACAACATTATCAATTGTATATAATTGTACCGTATATACTCAACATACACACGCACACACCCACCGCGTGTTATAAGAGAATGTATAGATACATTAGTCGGAATTTTCCGTTGGAAGATTTCAACATTTAGATTTTATTTATTCGCAGTACTTCATTTTAATCTTAAATACCATATTTAAAGCTTTCAAATAAACTTTTCATATAAGATAGCAATTGTCAGAATTGTTTTACAAATTCAATTTTAGAATTTTTACAATAAAAGAACTGCGCGAATCACTGATCTTGTTTTTTAAAGAGCGGAATTTACAGTTGCAGAACTGCGATTTACTTTCCGCATAATATGATTAAGCAGGTTTATCGATCTATTTACATCAACATGCGATGGTCAATCAAACCTTATAACACACTTATTCTGTACATATTTATATATCGTATTGACGTAAAGACAATATCTATTTATTATTTCTAATGGATGACATTTAAAACATTTCATTAAGTAATTATGGACCTTAATATTCATTCAAGTTATGTTAGTTTCATTTAGTATACAATAAATATATATGAATGTAAAATTATATGTAGTATAAGTATTAACATTCAATTATATATAATTTTTATAATAAGAAATCTACACCCAACAATCATTGTATATATAAAAAAAGAATAATATCCTTATTTTCTTTATTCAAATAAATAAATAACTTAAACAATTAAATAATTTAATGCAAAATTATTTTTCCATTATCCATTACCTTTTTAAAATAATTAAGTAATTGCAACGGAATAAATCTTCTTTGAACATAAACCATTGTCTCTATCATTTTTCACCACACCAATGAAAAATTATTTTATCATAAGATAGTAAGCATTATGCCCATATGCATGTTTGGTTATATTATCGTGCATCATATTACAATTAAACATTATATCATTGTTGCAAGCTCACAAATGAATAAATCTTAAGCCAATAGTAGATATATTAATATAAATACATTAACAGACACACACATACACACACGCATATACACACAATATAAATCTCCCTACATAATTAATACTTTATTGTAATCAACTTTTAATTGTAAGAAATGCCACTTTATAGCATAATAAAAGAAAATATCGCGGATACTTTTAGGAGGGAACACCTCCGACAGGTGATCCCCGATCTGGCAAATGTTGCTCGTACACTGGCGCGTGTTTGTCGTAGCCCTAATCGTCAGAAATTTGTCTGTGGATTGGATTGAGAAACCCCACGTGTGTTGAGTCACTCCGCGTGTGTACACGTGCGCGTACATTCATTTATTATATGATATAATTATGTTGCACGTAACATGTGTTCTACGAAGTTTCCTCGCGGCAGAAATCATTAGATTCGTATTAACAGCTTTAATGATTTTTACGCTATTTATCTGTTAATTTAAAATGCTCACTCTATATACTTATAATTATATAAAGAGAAATTTATTTCAGTTTTAACGACTTTCTTACAGATTATAGAATCTCTTTGGAAAAATATATAAAAAATTACAAATATCAAAAATCAGAAAAAATATTTTAGTAGAGAGTATCACAACTTTTAGATCACAATACTGTAATTGCTATTGTTAATATGTTGTTAATGTGTTATATTGTTAATATATATTATAAATTAGATTAAATTCAATATAATTATGCCTAAACTATTTGTTAATAGCAGTGTATTCCTATTCGTGAATTTTACTGTTACTATCATGTTAATATCAGTCGCAGTTTAACATTATGTACGTGATTTATGCCAAGCATTATATGAAATGGAAGGTTGAGAATCTCTCTCCAACACCATAAACATTTTTGATTATTTAAAACATGAATGTTCATCTCCAATGTCGCGAAAATGAATGTAGTGAGAGTGAAAGCTGTGACAGTATTCGTGTATAAAAACGAATTCGCAATTTTGTCGAAAAGCGCCTGTACATCTTGTCCGAATAAGTACTTACAACAATGCCGTGAATGGGGGCCATTCGTTCCTCCCGATTTCCCCAACTAAGAGAAGACACTTTGATGTTCTCATTCCCAATTTCCAATCCATTCTGATTGCGAGGCGAAATATGTGGCTTAGAAGTTCTATCTATCTGAGGTGCTTTACGTTCTCCCAACTAATGGAATTATGTAATTATGCGATTGCTATTTTAAATAGATAATAAACAAAACAAAATGGATTGATTACAAAATTATAGCGCCGGGTTCTTCGTACCTGTAGCAGATTTGGGCTTGAATAAGAACGCTCTAAGCCAGTGTTAATGGGTGAACCGTCCGGCTTCAAGGGTTCCTTGTGAATGTCACTGTCGTTTTGCTTCACTATCTCCTTGTGCTCTCTTTGCAAGAAGTCTCTATAATCACACAATACACACAATATAAATTAAAGCGAGAAATAGACTTGGTTGTAAAATGTAATTTTAATAATGATTCAATAAAATGTAAATTTTAATAATGGATCCAAGCCATCGATAAAAAATAATGGACATAAAACTATCAATAAGTTGAAAATAAAAAGAATATTATTTGTTCAAACTTGAAAATAAAATTATTTAATAATTTTGATTCACTAGTTTTCATTTACAATGCAGCAACAATAAAACATGGATATATATATACTCCTGTATGTTTTTCCTTTTGGTTTCAATGTCTTTGATTTCATTCTTTAGCAAAGAGAGATTAAGTTCAAGATTCTTCTTCTCAGTATCCTCAGTTACATTAAATTTAATTGTACCCGCTTCTTTTACATATAGCTTATACTCATTTTCGATTTTGAGATACATTTTGTGCTGTAACACAAATGATAAAAATTTAATATTGAATTTATCATGATTTATACTTGAGTAGCAGTCAATAAATTAAACCGAATTATTGAAAATAAATAAACAAGTACCATATCCTCCAATTTAACTTTTAGAGATTTTATTTCTGCTCGCAGATATTTCTCGTCACTGGCACTGTACTTATCCTCACGCTCCGCATAAAGATCATATTCCTGGCACATCAATTCGTTGGCAAGCTTGTTTTTCGATTTCGCCAGTTCATTCAAATCTTTCATATATCTTAATACTTCCTTACATCGTGGATCATTCTTTAAAACGGTCGGTTTACTACTGCGATCAATTACCGGTTTCACGCTCACTTCGTTTTGTAATACTTTATTTGACATCTTAGGCTGAGATGTTAACACTGGATTTTCTGGACTCTCCATGCGTTGTCCATTTGCACTATCACTCCGGGAGGGCGGTTTGTCGTCACTTGATATCGTTACATGAGTAATGAAATTCTTGGATTTATTCGGAGAAACAGTACTGTTCAATTTGCTATGCCTGGATACCACTGGTTTGTCGTCACCATGATCCATTTCCGTGTCGACGCGTTTATTATTCAATTTGCTCTTTCTTCGCTGTTCCTTTAGATTTTCATCTTCTTCATCATTCACCCAATCTGGATATTCAAATGTATCTAAAATGTTATTCTCGCCACTGTTTAACTCGGGTATTTGGATATTAGAATTTGTGGTGAATTGTGGATACCGCTGCAACCATTCCTGATATCCTCCATTCAGAATCTTAATCTTATTATGCCTTATACCAGGATCCCATTTCTCAAAAATATTCTTTAGTATTTTGACATGAATATAAGGCTCTCTCATCAGAGTCTCTTGTGTAGCATTCCAATCTACTAAAACTAAAAAGTCTATGTATCGTGCCGATCGGTTCATAAACATTTCGCGCGCTTTCGTATCTTTTGGGAAATATTTTCCAAAAGAACAGCCTAGTAACCTACAGGAAAAAATCCAACAATGAAAAATTAATATAAAGACAACGGAATTACAATTGAATAAAAAAACTGCACAAAAGTGTTTCGCTTACCCATCTTTGATCTCAGTCTGCGGAATGTTAATACATCTATCGGACAATATCATGGAGTTTTCATAATGAGTCTTCTGCCTAGTGTCAATAATTAGATATCTGTCGCCTATCTTTTGTATCAGATGGTACAATTGATCGCACGATATCAATTCGTCACTATCGCTACACAGATTTGTATATAAGGGATCTTCGGTCGGTATTTCCGGCAATTTTAATCCAATGTCTGTGCTCGGCGTGTCTAACTCAATTTCTACCTCCATCTTTTCCACCGTATCTTTTTGCTTCTTGGAATTAAGCTCATAACGTACGTCTAATTTTTGTCTCATGTCTGCAAGTGTGTTTTTCACTTCATTTATCTAGAATATAAACATACAATAGAATATAAACATGATATTCCACCATCCAGGGCAACGATCAGGCTGGCTATTTTAGAAACGTCACCTCTTACCTTGTCGACACTCATAGCATAACTATTTGATTTGCCATCCTTGACGCGAGTCCTGCTCAGCCATTCGACCGAGTCCAGCCACCTCTTGAGAAAAATGTACGCGGCCTCGTCGTCCCCCCGCTGTTTCGCCTTGTCGGACAATTGCCGCATCTCGGGCAGTCGCTGGTACACGCAGCGCGGATCCTTTCCGGCGAAATTGATCTTGGCCTTCTGCACAAGATCGTTGACGCTGGTGTACGTCAAACCCGTCGCGTCGGACATGCTGCCGGCCTTAGTGGTTTCTCGACGCGAGACTCTCGGGGGAACGCCCGGCATCAGGTACAATGCACACGACGCAGTTCGCTGTCAAAGGAACAAACTTTCTTAATCGCCTCTAATCTACTTAAAATCGCGAGACATAGCAGCCCGTGGAGATTCGGATGAAAGCGGAATCGCGCTCGTCGGCCGTCGCAGGGGCGCGCGAAGTGCTATCGATCATCGCGCGTCGCCGTCACGTCATCGGGGGAAGAAGCCTCTCGCGACTCGCGACGTCTAATGACAAACGAACTCCTGTGCACCTTGCGCGATCTCGTCAGATCTAGCACTCTTCGAACCGACGAGCAGGAATTGGCAGGATACCTCACCACAGTACTACCCCCTGCGGTTCGCCGCACGGTTCAAAGTACATTCGAGAATTGTAGATGTCAGCTGCGCCGAGGTTAGCTACTTGGCTCGTCCGATCGCGGCGAACAAGCGACGATTCTCCAATTGTAGTCCAGCCATGCTAGAGCTCGATTCGAGAAACGGCTGCAGGTTGATTGGCTACATTTCTCGGATCGAGATCTCGAATCGAGTTTTAGTATCGAATGCAAAGCTTTACAAAAATTCAATAAGATTAGGCTCGACGCATTTTTGTAGGAAACGAAAGAATCAGTAAGAATCGATAGAACTTTAATATAATTCCCTCACCTTTGATTTTCTTCTAATTTTCGGCTTCTTTTCCATCGTACACTCCTCCTTGATAAGGGAAATTGTACATCTCCTTTTTTTTTTAATTTCTCGTCTGCAAAGTGAGATATTAATTGTTAAAGTTAATGTATTTTAAGATTAGGGAATCTGTCATATTGACGCAGCGTAAAATCTCAATTCGATCACTGATTGGTGTAATCAAGTTGGATAGAATTATTGCTCTAGAGCTTATTAACTCTATTCACCTTAGGTGTAATCTCAAATTAAATATCAATCAGTGATCGCGTATGTCATTTTCTTATGCGGAAATTTTAATTTTTAAAAAGGCCCAATTGCTCACATCGCTTATTGGCTAATTCAATATAACAATTTCGGTAAATGTTCAATATAACGCCTTCACTTCTGATTTTCTTCTAATTTTGCAAATCGGCTCCTTTTCCGTCATAACTTTCCGTATAAACTCTTCCCTGAAAAGGAAATTGGCCACACGTATCTCCTTTTTTTCAGGGAAAAGTTTATGATGGAAAAGGAGCCAATTTGTAAAATTAAAAGCAAATCAAAGGTGAAGACGTTATACCAGACACACGTTGCTGCGAAGCATCACAAATGATTAATAAATAAAATTTCATTTATATTAAAATGTGACTAGATATTTAGGAATGATTTTTCTGAGTTGCCAACACTGACACAGTCTGTATCGCGGCCATAGACTCTTCGCTTCGCAGTTCGTACTGTGCCGATAGTGGGCACAGTTGTGGCGAAACATTGAGGAATTCTTCTTCCAGAGTGTCGTGCAAACTACGCTCCATGCGATGACTCATGACGATATATGGCAACGATTTTTGGATCTTTAGCCTCGCTGAGACATTTATATAGAGATACGAATACCGATCTCCTAAAAGGATAATCGTTTCGATATTCCAGAGAGCGTTCCATTCGACACTCCACGCGCGTTGTGTGTCCTTTTACAACTGACATTTCGTTGCCGAGCAGCAACAGTAGACAGGATGGACGTTCTGAACAAGCTTCGCAACACAGTCAGCAACACCATCAGCAATACCGTCCAAAACACGGCGTACGGCCTGTCGCAGCTGTCCAGCGTTCTACCCGGCAATCCAGTCACCAGGGAGTTCGAGGCAACCGCTCATGTGGCGAGCGCAGGACCAGGATTGCTGTGGAAGATCTACAGCGGCTACAAGAAGTCCACCAAGCAGGAGGCAGCGATCTTCGTCTTTGAAAAGCGCATGCTGGAGAGATGGTCCTCCAAGACAGATCGAGAACTTGTGCTGGAGACCCTGAAGCGGGGTGTGATGCAGTTGACCAAGTTGAGGCATCCGCAAGTCCTGACTGTGCAGCATCCGCTAGAGGAGTCGCGAGACAGTCTGGCCTTTGCGACCGAGCCAGTGTTTGCTAGTCTGGCTAATGTACTAGGTAGACGATGTGCATACTTTGCGTTATCTATGTAAATTCTATACTTTTATATATCTTGCGGAGCGTGATTATCATGGAGTAGCGTGTTCATTACAGTTTTACATTTTTCAAGACTATAGAGCTTGTAAAGTGAAAATCTTACAGATTAGACTTATAAAATTAATCCGCATTAATATAGACTGTATTTGAGAATTTGGTTCATGTTTAGTATTCTATAAATTTTCAGTATTATCAATATGTTTCATATTCATATTTTGTACTACCTTCTCTTTGCAGAAATTAAATTTAGTTGTGTGTTCTATTTGAATTTACTTATATAGTATTGATATTTAGATATTGAAATATTGCAGGTAATTGTGACAATATACCTCAATCGACTCTGACAAACTTGAAGGATTACAAGCTACACGACATAGAGATTCGATATGGATTACTGCAACTGGGAGAAGGTCTAGCGTTTTTACATAGCGATGTAAAACTGCTGCATAGAAATTTGTGTCCGGAATCGATTGTTATCAATGTTCATGGAGCTTGGAAGATATTTGGTTTTGACTTTTGTGCCTTAAATCAAAATTCAGATAGTAAACAGGTAAGAGCTTCATCAAGTGATAAGTACATTTGTTGGCTATATCTTATTACAGTAAATTAGAAGAACAATATGCAGATAATTATACTGTCTATATTTTATAATTTAAAATAGATTTGTGTAACAATTATTAAATTATTTATTCACAAACTAAATATTTGAGTCAATTATTGTGCATTTTCAGCCATCATGGTCTTATCTGGAATATGATTCTACACTCCCGGCGGTTGTGCAACCTCAGTTAAATTATCAGGCGCCCGAGTGCATATTAGCGAGTAGCAACGGACCACCTAGCGATATTTTTGCCCTGGGTGTACTGATATACACGATACATTCCTCGGAACATCAACCACTACTGGAAACTCATAATGATTTAGGAAAATGCCGACGTTTCTTGGAAAATTTCAAAGGATCTAATGTATCGGCAAAGCTTCTTCCAATCCCTGAGACTCTGAGAGATACTGTAAAGCTCATGCTGAGTCATAGTCCTGAATTGCGATTAGATGCTCATCAATTTATTAAGGTAGTTTCTT
The DNA here is from genome assembly GCA_021460005.1 of Tetramorium alpestre. Taxonomy (NCBI): domain Eukaryota; kingdom Metazoa; phylum Arthropoda; class Insecta; order Hymenoptera; family Formicidae; genus Tetramorium; species Tetramorium alpestre. Next base: position 171,708 of record JAJVSH010000237.1, read on the forward strand.
TTTTCTTTAAATAATTTATTTCGTATGAAATACGTTAAATTAAAAAAATTATTCTTAAAGTAATGACATTTACTCCATTATAAATTGTTGTAGATCGAGTATTTCACAGACATTGGCGTTAAGACGTTAAATTACTTGGATAAATTATTTCAATGGGATAATTTGCAAAAGTCGCGATTTTACAAAGGTCTTCCACAACTATTAAAACAGTTGCCACACAGAGTTGTTCTGCATAGAGTATTACCTGCTCTTTACAAGGAATTAGTTAACCCACCTATGATACCGTTTGTATTGCCGAGCATATTGCAAGTAATGGAGGTTACCGAAGTAGAGGAATTCCGTGAGCATATACTACCTAATCTAAAACCTGTTCTTGCTTTAGAAGACCCGCCACAAGTAAGCATACATTTTCTCACAGTAAAGTAAGAAAATGTTTAATAAATTAAAAATGATAAAATATTTGTGTACAAACAAAATATATTTTCTTTTATAGATTAGTCTGGTTCTCATGCAACAAGTAAATTTATTATTGAAATTGTGTCCCACCGATGTTATTAAGACCGACATAGTGCCTATGTTACTACGTGCACTGGATTCCGAATGGGAACAGCTTCAAGAACTCTGCTTATCGGCTTTACCGAATATAGCGACAATGATCGAGGGACCAGCTATAAAAAATGCCATACTTCCGCGAATGAAAAAGATATGTTTGCTTCCGGAAAAGAAGTCTAGTCTTGGAGTGCGCGTTAATTGCTTGCTATGTCTCGCGAAAATGTTGCCAAATTTCGATCGTTGGCTGGTATTTGATCAAATATTACCGTTCCTTCAAGATATTCCTCATTCTGGCGAACCAGCAATTTTAATGGCTATTATAGGTAATATTTTAAAAATAATTATATATTTTTTGCAGTTTATCCAATTTTGCTCTGAAAAAATTAAAAACTACAAATATTTTTTTTATGTTAGGTATTTACAGAATGTTGCTTACTCACGGCAAGCTAGGTATGGGCAAAGAAATATTGGCGACAAAAGTATTACCGTTTCTATTGCCTCTCTGCATAGAACAAAATCTTAGCATGTCACAATATGAGACGCTTTCCACACTAGTTGTCGATATGATAAATCTAGTAACCAGCGAGCATCGAGAGGCATTACGACAATTGGATGCGGTACGTCGTGAGACGCAACAACTCGATCAGGCACTTTCTCAAGTCACATCACCCACTTTTATGCAAAACAACAGTCTAAGTGACATTAATCTAACGCCTCAAGTTCTGTCCCCGAACGCTAATACTAAAACAGTAAATATGGAAAATGGATTAACCATCGAGGACAAATACAGGTTTGTCTCGGCTATTTCAGAAACTTCATATTTTGTTCGACATTGCTATATTATACATTAATGAATTCTTTCCAGATTAATTCAACAACAAGAAACACATCAAAGATTACAATCTCAATCTCAATCTATATTGACTCCGAAAGCTGCACCGCAACCTGTAAAGTCGCAACCGAAGGATTTAACTGCGACTTTGCTAAAAAATAATCTAGACGAGTTAAATCTGTCTATGTCAAGATCGACTATGTCACAGCCGGATTACTCGGCTACTAAAAACACATATAAATACAACGATATCGGGTTAACACAATCGCAATTTTTAACGTCTCCAACGCTTAATTCGCAAACAATATCGAATAGGCCAATGAATTGGAATTCTAATGGAATGAACATGCCCATGAATTGGAACTCGCCACAATCCACTCTGATGTGGAATTCTATCACTCCCCAAAATAATGTAAATTTCACGGCGCAACCAGAAGTTAAATCAAACTTAAACTTTCCCGGAGTCTTGCAGCCTCTTATGTCGCCCACTAATACGCAAACCAACGCGGACAAACCTAATTCATCCACGCAAGATATCATGGATTTGCTTAGTTAATAGGTTAAATATTTTTGAAAGCAGCTGTGGAATAAAAGAAACAGCTGCGTCATTCGAGATCAATATGAAAACGCTACAGTGATTGTAATATATATTCTCTTGTCTAGCATTATCGAAGATGAAAGTCAGCATTATAGAGTAAGGAAAAAAAGAAGTAAATCATCTTTTGTATCAGCAATCAAAGATATGCAAAGATTGCAATATTAGACCAATATTAAATAGTAATTTTATTGCATATTTTATATTGAGGCTATTTTGTGTAGAATAATTAAATTGCAGATTTTAAGGAATCTTGGAGAACAAAAAATTATTACTGAAGGAAAACATATTCACTTAGCATTAATATGCTTCTATAATGTTTTCGAAAATGAACGTTCGTCTTCGCTATATTTTTTTTGTCTCCAGCACTTAAGATATACAGTCGAACTTTATATACGGTCCTGTATAAAACTTGTCATATATGTACATGTATATTCCATCTACATTTCTTTAATAATGTTAACGATAACTAAAAAAGTTTATATATGTTATAAATCTTTTTTTAATTCTTCGTTACTTCTATTGTATACTTCCTGTTTTAACATTTATAAATCATTAAATCTATTAGATATATTTATAAAGAGTCGACAAATGGAGTGATTTTTTAGGTAACATTAAATCATATGCTAAGTATGAAACTTACTACAAGTTACTACGAATGCTGAAAAGTAGTAACATTAAATGTGATAATAAAGTGGAAGTCACAGTCTTTTATACAGAAACGCATGTTTTTATCGTGATTTAATTCGCCATATTTCCTCACGCTTCAATGTATATACAACTTGCCCGCAGGATAAGAAAATCTTAATGTAAGAATTATTTGATAAAGACATTGCTCATTAAAATAATTCAGGATTGTGAACCGCCGTTTCCATTCTATATTGCACGATTTATAATAACGGATATATATATTAATCTGTAAACTGTATTAACACAACTATCATCTGTTAGTTATCTATTTTTATTGTAATATATTGTATCATCAAGCTCTGCAGAAACAAAGTTTATTTTAGAATATATTTCTGTATGAAATAACAAAGCATTGTATATGTTACAAATGATCAAAATAATGCATTAATTTTATTCAAAATTTTGTGTATGTAAAGTTACGTGTACGTGAATCTATAAATTACTACGTAAATATCTTTAGTCGTATATGCAATTGTTATTTTGAAACAAATGTTCACGTAAAGCTGCAAAACGAAGAAATAAATTATATGTATTCATTGTAATATCAGATCTATTTGTTATTTATTTCGTTGTTGTGTATGATTGTTAATGATTGCTGTTTGAATCTAATAAAACTGCTTGAAATGTTACTGCTTAAAATGCTCAAAATGTTTCAACTTACAATTGCCTTTCTCTATTATAAATTGTAATATTATTAATTATTACTTGCAAAAATGTGTTTCTAATACAAAAACTCTATAATTATTATTTAATAGCTGAAATTCTTATACAAAGATTAAAAAACTTTGTCATCGATATATCTGTATAATTTTCACCATATTTGATTAATAATTTGATATCCACATATTTCTTACATAAAAAAAAACAAGAGTTTGCGGGAGTCATTAAAAACTCTTAAAAATTTTCTTCCCACCCAAAGTTATATTTTTTAATCTGTGCAATGGTTTTCCCTGCAATTGACTGCGAGTATGCTGATGCTGATCTACAACGAAAAACAAGGGTTTGCGTTGAAAAGGGACATTCACCCTATAGTTGTTGTCCGTCATAAAGAACCACCGATTCCTTTGTTCTCGGAACACCGCGCAATTAGGTTTCCGCCGATAGTCGTGCGTGTGCAGCGGTGGAGAAATGCCGGAGGTATCGATTATTCAAGCTGTACTATCGCCGCCGTCGAGAAGTACAAGAAGAAGTGCCGGGATAAAGAGAACGCTTCTACGTCGAACAGACAGATAATAAGTAGGAAAGACTCAACACAGACAAAAAGAAAAGGGTTTTTAAATAAAGGCTGCAGTCGTTAATTGGCTGTGTATGCCTCTCTGCAACAACCCTCCATTCTCTTTCGACTTGCAGCTACGAAGGGCTGCGCAGAAGTGGTTCGCGCCCCGGGAAGTTAAGCACTCTAACCCTCGTTTGTTTGAACATTATTCGCGATAATTACTCGTCGTGTCTCGTTATCGAATGATTTATTAAGGATTAAGAAATACAGAATTCCGAAGAGAATATTCTCTTGTATTACGTCCGCTATTACGTCCCTCTTCTCAATCTGTATTTCATTTATAAAACGAATCTTTGCAATACATAATCTCGTATCTCTTTTATAAAAATCAGATAAAAAGACGACTATACAGAAAAAAAATATATTGATCGAAGAAAAACCAATTTGAAGGATTTTTAGTGATTTCTGTTAATCTTTTGTCTTGTACTTATGGGAAAAATATAAGAATATTAAATTAAATATGACAGAAGTTATGCAGATATCGAAAATAACAACATTTAAAAAAAATATTCTTTTCTCTTATAAAACTATAATAGTTTTCTGTATATTTTTAATATATAATTTGAAACGAATAGATAAATAAAATTGATATGTATAATATAATATACGTATATATATTATATAATATAATTTAATATTTTTGTTAAAAAATAATGCTAATATAATAACATTAGTGCAATTAATTTACATGTATAGAATCAATTAGGCTAAGCGTATTAATATTTAAGCGTTAAAAATAAATTGCTTATCAAAAACAAAAAAAAAAGAATATAATTTAAATTTAATCTGAGTCTTAAATCAACTCGATTCAATTAAATTGTTTAATAATATATTAAAACTTATATAAAATAATATTTCATTGTACACATACACATAAGTATACGTATATTCATGATTTAGCTATACTGCATTAATACCCTTAGAATATCCTACTATCATTACAGATGATAAAAGAAGATTTATATGTCTCACATCTACATTTAATGTACAAATTATTCTCTTTTCCCCTCTCGAAACATATATTGGTCTTTCCGTATTACCAACACTCCCCTTCGCTTTCTTAGCGCCGCTATTGCTCAAAACCACTCCCGACTTTGGCGCCTTCGCAATCATCTCTACACTGTTCCTTCGGATATCGAATCACCACCCCCCTCCTCAATGAAATCGCCCTTGCGTTCCGACTCCGAAAACACGCAACGGCGTAACGCGCCGTGTATAGATCGGGTATTCATTCATAGAAGCCAACCTTCTGTCATAATGCTCACCCCCAAGGCGCACCTCGTCGAAGGGGGATGCAAGCGGGGGTGGTGGCAACGGCGGTGGCGGCGGCGGCGGCGGCGGCAGTGGCGGTGGCGGCGATTCGACCCCATCCGACACAGGGAAAGAGGGGTGGCCGGCGACCCCGGCTTTAGTCGCGATGTGCGCGTCGCCCCATCGCAGTTGCTCCCTGTTTCGCATTTCCGCGGGATCCCTCGCCGACGAGCAAAAAACTCGCGTCGTAAATCTCCTTCTGATCTTACGGGACGATTCAAAACGAGAGAGTTGTAGTGATATCTGAACAATTCGGTCAGACTATTGCGAGGAAAAATAAGTTGTTTAATTCTCGAACTCGGTTTCTGTCTATTTAGTGTTTCAATCTTCACGGTATCGTTAGCGTCGCAGTGTTGACAGCAACTCTGAGGAAACGACGACGTGAAATATGAGCGAAAGCGTCTATATCTTCTCGTGTTACTAACTAGAGAAATGCACACGTCGCAACAGTAAACTTACTTTGATAGATTTAATAAATAAATAAAGAAGTAGAAGTAGAAGTTACTACTAGTTTACTAGTTTACTAAAGAAAGAGAACGAAGGGACCGGGAGAAAACGAAGCGAAGTAAGAATAGTGTCGGTTTCTTAGCGTCCCGACTCTCATAAACATCGTCGGCATTCTCCCTCGACGGGAGGAGTAATTTCGTGTCCGTCGGAGGGTCGACCCTCGGAGCAGCGCGGGGATGCGCGCGAGGGTGCTTGTGCGGCGTGGATAGGCGAGCCGGCAATTTCGCGTGTGGCTCTCGATATCGATTCTAGGAGGCCGCCGCCACCGTCGGAGTAATCGCGCACCCCCTTCGTCGTCCTTCGGTCGGCAAAACTGCCGCTCGTTGACATCGTCGTCGTCAATACGCGGAGGGGGGGGATCAATGAGAGGCAAGATCGATCGATCGAATTCATCTGTATTGTCCTGCCCGGTGCGGAAAACATCTCTACCGATCTGCGATCTGCGATTAATCCATGGAGAAGATGAGGACCGAATCAGGATAGAAGCATTGCGTAAGCGAAGCACGTTGACTTTTAGACAACATAAATGTTGGAAAGACACCGTTTCGAAAATATTTTAATTAAAATTAGAATATGTATTGCACATATTTGAGGTGTTTGAAAACATATTTACATGTCTTCTATGTTGCTTTTAGAAAAAGTTTGATAATATCTTGATGATGATTGAAGATTAATCAAATGTAAGTTTAGAAGAATTAATAAATATAATTTAAAAATAAATGATGGATAATTTTAATTTTCAACAGAAAATATTTTGAAAGCGATTGCTTGGTAGTATCATTGCATTGTTAATTAATATGAAGCTAACTTTTTAATTGAATTATTTTTTGTATTAGAAAATATCATTGTAAATTAGATTTTAATTTGTGGAAAACATTTGATTGAAGACATAGTTGAATAGGAAAATATTAATGCATAAATGTCGTAATTTTATAACTATTTAGAAAATATTTTTCATGTTTGATGTAAGATTAAGATTTACTAATTCAATTATTCAATAATTTTTTATTAATTGACAAAAAAGATTTCTTTAAAAAATTATTAAAAACTTATTTTAAGCCATAAATTGTCGATGCATCTTGTGCATGTTTCACGTTTGTTACTGCGAGAGTGCTCAGTGTTGCCCTATCGTCGCGCCTCCGGCAGAGGGGCGATGTTTATCTGCGATATATCAATGTTAATCACCACTACGCGTGTTCGTTGCGATAAGCAATACGTATCTGTCTGTGTGAGGTCGGTAATCTCTTTTACACGCAGCAACGAAGTCATTACTCCAATTGCATAATCGATCCAAATACCACTTTCTACCATTCCGACACGTGGACTGTCCACATTGGGCATCATCTGTCATCTTCACATGCCATTATAAGTACTTAAAAGCAAATGCAAAATAAATTCGTTCCAGTAACGACTTTCCTTCGTTAATCAAGTATTACATAATATTATAATAATCAAGTATTATGTAATAAGAAAATTTTTCTTTTTTTTTTTGCACAAAGAAGAAAACAGAAGAGATAAAAAAGTTATTAATAATATATAAGTAATTCTCTTTTTTGATTTTGATTTCTAATTTCCTCGCTTGAACAGTAACATTATTTTAGTTATGAATATATAAATGAACATAATAATCAATTTCTCTATAATATTATATTCTAAATATCTATAATAGAAATTTTATTATGTTATATTTTTATGATTTTTCAAACGAGACATTTTAACAGGAAAAGTTTACGCATGGATCGCGTTTTCTCATAAATTAGCAGGGGAACGCGGATAGCGAGAAATCTCGATTTTAACGAGCACATTTATGGAAGGGTCCACCATCCATTTTTGTTTCGCGTGAAAAGAATCCTCAGGGGGTTCGAGACACCCCACGGAGACCAGTCAGGTCTTTCACAGATATGCGCAAATATTTTGTGGACATAGGTGATATCGGAAAACGATTTGGACGAACATCGCATAGTTCGCAGTTAGTTAACTAGCTAAAATTGAATATAAACTTAAGTACAAGCAAAATGCTTTAAAGATTATTTAGATATTATAACATTAATATCTTTCAGTTATTAATGTTATGTTATTATTGCCTTCGAAATAAATTTATGAAAAATAACCTGTGTGTGTGTGTGTGTTTCGTAAATTACATTTAAGCAAAAAATACCTATAATAAAAATTACTTTAAAAAGTATTCCATATACAGCATAAAAACTTATTCAAAAATTTACATTATGCACATTATACAATATAAGTAAATTGTGATTTTTATTTGTTGTTATTATTTTAAATGCGCGAAAATAAAACTACTCAATTTTATTCTTCTATATTTATACAAATTAGATTTGTAAATGTTAATTGTGCTATTTTTTTTTATTAGCATTGCGAATATCATGTTAGATACGAAATATCGCATCCCTTAATGCAGTCGGCGTCGTACACACAGACGCGTATGTGCGTTTTCTGAAACGGTGCATGCTATAGGGACGCGGCCGATCGATACGGACGGGAAAGGACGATGCCCGATTTCGATTTCCCTCCGAGAAGCGATGTGGGGTTACCCTAAGGGTGCAACACGTGCAATTATACGAGGCTGCAGATTTTCAGAAGCAAAGCGGGGGTGCGAAACGCACGCGTGCCGGTAACTTTGATCGTTGGTCCAAAGCAAAATTATGCTGCTACCAGCATTAACTTATTTGCATTCGGGAAGTAAATCGACGATGTGCCTTGCTTTAAATATAATCACAAATTAATATTTGCGAAAAGAGTATTACGTTATCAATAATTTAATTAGCTTCTTATAATATTTTTCTTATTTATACAAGAAAACATAAATTTCCTATTTTTCGATGCAAAAATTTATTTATGGATAAAAAATTGTACTAAAATGAAATTATCGAAATTAAAATTACAAATGCTGTTAAATTATATTAAAATGTCTTAATATTTAATTTTAACTATAGCCCCAATAAACAACTTTTTGGGGCACATAATATCTGAATGTTGCATGTTCGATAGTTATCATCGGGGTTAAAAATATTTCAGGTCCTTTACGGAAACATTTATTATTCCGACGTAATCTAGGTTACTCTGGTTTACTTTCTTTCAACGTAATCTAGTATGCTCTACTTTACTTCAACTTATTTCGTATCAGCAACGTTCGTCTAATTTATTTAGTCCATACTTAATGTCCAAACTTATGCGCTTTTTATTATCTTTAACAGACTAGAGACGCAGATCTTTTTATATTTTCCGGGGCACCGAAATATCTCGGTTAGGCCCTGGCAATCATCAATGAAGAGCTGGACATGAATTGGATATCCGAACGGTCATCATTGGGATTATTAATCATCATTCTTCTGAGATGCGGTATACAAATTTTAATTTTCACGTAGATGTATAAGAAGTGCAACACATTGTACCAAAAAAATGTTTTCTACTTTTTTAGTAATAATGAGTGACATATTTGTCAATTGAATTAAATAACTAAGGTGTGCGTGTCAGTAAAATTTATTATAAAAGGGCTTTATGCCCTTTTTCAGTTTTTTTATTTATTGCTCATTTGAGCCTCCTATTACTTATTGATTAACATCTCTCTATATACTAAAGGAAATATTTAACTTTGTGCAATTTTAGACGGTTGTGTTGATTGGTTTCAGGTATCACAAGATCGATGACAGACGCGAAGGAGCCGATACTATTAAAAGTTGTCGCTCCTCCGTCCCACACGGCTTTGTCAGGCGATGTGACTGTTTTTATCCTAGACTCGGAATCGAAATCCTCTACGGTATCCACAAGCATCATGTCCACCAATGGCACAAATGGTATAAAGAAAGACGAGAAAGAAAAAATCGATCCGAAGAAAGATGGAGTTAGCGCGGGTCACGAACCACTCGTGCTTAGGTATGTAAAAAAATCATAAAACTTAACGGACACGCACGACGTCGCGACGCCCTGATATATTCAACTGTTTACACGCACCTCTAAATAAGCGAGAATTGAAGCGACGATGCTAAATCGTATTCATAATTAAGAGTGTTTACAACTGTGAAACAGTTTTTATAAATATTTCGTCCAGATAGATAAATAGCTAAAATAAATAAAAGCTTATAAACTCTTTCCTTCTTTTCTTCTTCAAAAACTAAATGGATTAATTTATTATACTATTGATATCTTAATTTCGCGCATTAATTTCAGAGTATTGTACGTCGATGGCCTCACATCGGAATTGATCGGTGATTTCCCTCTGGATACTTTACCGCATAAGGGCGAGAATATTTCTGTGATAATACCTTGTGGTATCTTCTCACGCGGCGGAATTTATACACTACGACTTCAGTACAAGTTCTCAACCGTGGCTGCCAGACACAACACTGCCATTGCTGGGCTGCCCGAAATTGAGGTGGGCATACCTACTATTTCTATTATCAGAGCTACGCATAATCATGCTATATCATGTTATGAGATAAATTAATTTATCACTAATTAATTTAATATACATAATTTGAATAACAGTTAATGATAACTCTATAATATGTTAAGTCTTTGAAATTATCGGCTATTTCTCTCTCTAATAGTTATATTATGAAACTTTTCTTTGACAGAAATTAGAGAAATTAATAATATAAATCGAGAAAAAATTCAAAAAATAGATAATTAAATTGTATGTTTATTACATGAAAATCGAAATCTGTTTTTACCGAGATTTTACTTTATTTTTTTCGCGGACGTGAAAGAATCGTGAAAGAATATTAACGAACATTATATTTATAACGTTAACGTCCTGTTTGAAAAAGTGTTATGTAATTGAAATGCAAAACGTATCCAGATGAGCAGTGCCTTAGACGTAAAATGGCCAACCCCTTCTCTGCTTTTGGAATCCCAACACTTCGGTACATATCCTAGCCAGCCGGTAATAGCTACTATAAAGTACAATGGAATTTCATGTGTACCTGCCAACGGTGTTCCGGTGGCGGCTTATATTTTGCAACTCATATATTGCGGCACCACCGCGGCCGCTTGCGATCCACAGAACAACGGTCGCATGCAAGTAAGCGCTATGTTTAATAAAGGGAGTGTCGTGTAAAAGTCGTGCAAGAACATCGCGTAATCTAATCCCTTACGTTCCTCGAACTTCCTCAGGTGCTCTATTACGAGGAAATAAATGGCTTTACCTCGCCGAAGGTTGTTCAATTGAAATGTGAATTTTTCGGACTGGCCGGAAATTATGCGCTCAGATTAAAAGCCTCAGAAGTCAATCCATCCGCGCCGACTACCAGCGCGTACATTAAGGTAATTAAATTTCTCAATTTAAATAATTGGAGGATGGTTACAGAAAGTAATAATTAAAGAGATAATTACTAAGGCATTAAAGAATTAATATCACGCTTATTATACATACAATTAATTTATAAATATATTTACAAATTAAACTATTTTATATATATAAACAATTAATTATATGTATATGCCGCATTTTTATTTTACTCGCAGGTGGAATGGTCCGACGAGTTTAGCTTCAACGTCCACGCGAGATCGATTTATCCTTGCGAGGGATCAGCGGGTATATCGGTTCTCTTTCAGTACCCCGCGTGTCGTCTTCAGGGCGATCGCGTGCGCGTCTACGGCCGTCTACGAGCGGATGTGAGTTCCCTGGCGCCGCCGTCCGCCTTGCACTATGTGGCGGAACTGAAGGCGGCGCCGGGCAAGCACTCGCTAAACTTCGACTGCGATATCTTCACCGAGAAATTCATCGAATACTGCTTCGTTTACGTGAGCCAGGCGATCACCGGCGCGATGGCGGAAGTGAAGCTCGCGTGCATACCGACCTTCCCGCTTCTAGGTGAGTGACATGCAAACGCTTAAAAGCCGGGCGCCTGCAACCCCCGACAGATTTATCGCCTCGTAATTCACCTCGAGAGATCGCGCGCCATACGTAGATTTTATCCTCTTTAACAAGCCTCGATTGCTCACCGTTTGATGTAGGTCAAAAAATAGAAAAACACGTGCGATTCTTTTCAATGAAATAAAACTGCATTATAAATTGATTTGGTTCATGATTATATTGTTACACTTCATTAAACAATTATTTCTCTTGGCGAAAAAAGTTGGTCTTTAAAGAGACCGTGAAAAAGCATATGACTTACTGAATTTCAGTTTCTTCAATTTCTAAGCAATTCTGAACTGTGATAAAGTGCTCAACTTTTGACTCTTTTGAGCCACCCTATACAAATTTTCCTCCCTTCTCATTTCAATTATTAATGCAGAAAACGACGCGGCCGGTTGGGGTCCTTGGAGCGCGTGGAGCTCTTGCAGCAGCTCCTGCGTAGGTGGGGTTCGCAATCGATATCGATTTTGCGACACGCCACCCCCGAAATACGGGGCGAAATTTTGCCAGGTAAGTTTAAGTTGACGATGCAAAATGCATGGTAATCGGATCAAATAGTGACGCGTTTGCTCGAAAAATGAAACAGGGAAGAGCGGTTGAAACAGAATCCTGCGGTGGCACCGGCCGGATCGATTTCCAAGAGGCGTGGAATACCGAAGGATGGGAGTGCCGGCACGGGACAACATTAGCGGCCGCGAGACCGGAAGTTACGGCTCAGATCGGTGTACAGTGTCGGTGTGGTTGTATTATCAATTTCGGGGATAAAGCCTCAAATAAGATATTGGCGGCAAATACTCAGGCTTGTCCCGGTCGTTCTTTTTGGCTGCTGCAGGTAAAATGCAACCTAAATAATTTTATATTCGCTCAATGTGAAACCTAGTATTTTCTTCTTTTTCAACTTTTGAAGATACTTAAGAATCGATCCCCCGATTTTTTTGCGTAGGCAAAATCGAATTACATAATCAAACTGCATTTGGATCAAACGCAATTTCGCTGCCCGGGGCAATATTTTCGCGCTCGCGACGGTGATTCACTGAGTGCGGAACTCTTGACGGATATCGCGTTTGACAAGAATTTACCCGTGACGGGAACGATATTCTCCTCGGGTCAAAGTTTACTGCTAGAATTCTTTAGCGACGAGCACACTGCCTCGGGGGATTCCTGCGTGGGTGGCTTTTTGGGACACGCGAGCACATTTCGTAAGCATTACAACAACCATTATACAAAATAAAATGAAATCGAATATTTATCCATTAAATATATAGTAATAGATACGATATTAAGTATAATTACATATTAATTATCAATTACGTAAGTCGTTGTGTAATTATTTACATTGTTTCCGTGTTTGTTACGGTATAATTTACGTAATTGATACTTTCAGAAAAACTGTACGAGAATAAAACATCGGCTTTGCTCCCTTCGGAAACAAATTCCACTCTCACTGTTGAGCAATGGATTTTCTGGGGACCCGCGCATCTAGCAACAGCATCCCTTTTGATACTCATATTCTTTATATCTATTTTTCTAGCACTGCAATTTGCACTAAAATATAGGAAGTACCACATCGCGGAGGACTTGGATACTCTAAGTGAACACTCCGGTAAATATTTAACATAAGTATTGAAAATTGATCAAATACGGATTATTAAAAATTTAATATTTTTAACGACGGCAAGCGCTAATCAGACAGAAGTAATTAATATTAAAATAGTTAATATATTATGTGCTAAATAAAGATGTATTAGCAAATGAAGAATTAAAATTGATAAATTGATCATTCAGAATGTAGCGATATGATGATGGGCCGAGCGAAATCGATGTCTTCTACGACACTAATTTCGGAAGTGGCGTCTCTAGTAGGATTACCAAAGAAGTGCACACCAAGACTGTCGAAACGCAAAGCACCTTGTGCGGTGGAGGATGGTTATGATAGTTCGGAAACTTTGGCGGAGTAAGTGACAATTCAATGGATTGTCCTTAATACATTAAGATCTTATATTAATATTTTAATATATGGACGGTTAAATATTTTATTTTCAACTTAATCGTATTTATATATTTAATATTTTAACATTACTAGGAGTATTGTCCGATTTTGCATTATTCATTCTATGAGAGAGCTATCGATTCGTTGAATATTTTATCGCGACCTATATTTTATCAGCTACCTGTATTCTGAGGCATACTTTTGATGTGATAGATACGAAGACGAGACCAGTTTGAGTTCGACTACCTTGAAGTTTCGAGATAACGAAGAAAGCTGTACAGAGAGGAGTGTAATACCGAATAAATTACACGCCGATGAACCATCGGCGACGGTGTCGCCTATTATGGCAATTGGTCAGCCGGAAGTAAAATATGCCCAACCAGTCAAGTAATACATAATTCATTATGTTTAATGAAGGAATATTTTATGTCAACACGTCAATATCTTCGACCACGCATTGGAACGCCTCCGACAGTTGAATGGACAGTTTAATAGTTTGTATATTACTCAAATTGCAGATTACGCACTCTGGGATCTGTCAGTCCCCCGGATAATTTGACATCGGGCAACACGACGAGATGTCAAAGCACAGCGAGTATTACTGAGAGCCCGCATATTGCAAGACTTCATCGTTACACATCTAAACCTTTGCAGTCCAAGGTAGAGATATAATCGGATTGTGTATTTTATTTGTGTTGAAAAATAGTTAAAACACGATCGAGAAAAGATATAGAAGATAAATTTCTTCCAATTCTGATAATGCAGCGATATTTTATTAATATAGTGTGACTAACTTTAGTTAATTAGTTCTTTAATTTCTATTCTGATCAAACACTGTTATCAGGATTCATCGGCAAGCAGCCCATTGTCGGGCACATCCACGTTACGCAGCGGTAAGGAGACAAAGGACCGTCGAAACCGTGAGCGATTACTACAAGGACCGGGCTCGGAGTTCAGTCTGACAAATCCGGAGACGGATATGGAGCTCGACTATTATGATTACAACGTCGCGAACGCCGGCGCCGTGCCGGGCTCGTACTTAGGTATGGATCCAGCTTTTCTCCTATGGATACCCCCGTTGTCGATGTCCGAGGATTCTCAAGGTCCGTCTGCGGATTGTCCGGATTGTTTTCAAGGCACGACAACGAGCCCGGCATTGTATCGACTGCCGGAGAGCACTGAAGGCGCGACCCTGACCCCGGCCGAGTATCGGCGTATGCGACAACAAATCGCGTCCGGCGTCGAGGAAACTAGATTGAGTCTCGAACAGCAACGCCAAGACTCGACATCCTCGACGTCCTCGTCGAAGAACGATTCGTCATCGGGCGGTAGCGTTCTGTCCGAGGACAGCATCAGCGAGAGCAGAACCGCTAGGCTGAACGAGCGTCTGCTGCCGATCCACCGAATCTTGGAAGACTCTAGGATCCGAGTCAGCGAGGAGTCTTTGTGCAGTCAGCTCGCGGTCGACAAAAGCGTTCCTAATCGCCTTCACGGCATTAAATCTGATCTCTCCCAGGAACAGAACGTTTCAAGAAATCGGCAGGACAACTATGTAAACATCACTGATGGCGTCACGGTGAAGTCGGAGGATAAATCGGAGAAATCGAGGCAGGCCTCCAAGAGGCATCCCGAGGATGTGGCACTTCATCATAGTACTTCGAGGCCCGTGAATCAAAAGGCGAAGGATGTTTCTCAGGGCGATAAAAAGAATCGCTACTTAAA
This sequence comes from Tetramorium alpestre, assembly GCA_021460005.1. Classification (NCBI taxonomy): domain Eukaryota; kingdom Metazoa; phylum Arthropoda; class Insecta; order Hymenoptera; family Formicidae; genus Tetramorium; species Tetramorium alpestre. Next base: position 187,061 of record JAJVSH010000237.1, read on the forward strand.
AAACGAGAACACGTCTAAATTGTCGACTTGCAAGTCGACGAGCTCGAAGACACAAGGATACGCGGACTGCAAGGACTTTAGTCTTCAGAGTGCCAAGGACGATCCCAAATCAGACATCGTTCTGACGAACCTGAATGTAAGCGGCCCGTGCAAGTACCGAGACTTCACGCAATGTACACAACCGCGCGAGATCAATAAACTCTCGGATTGCACTAACATTCCCATGATTGAATTCTCGGGACCGCGATTAAACTCGCCGGCGACGGCACGAAGACTGACGACAGACAACCTGAACATCAGTCTCTCCAAGAAAGAAATTCAGAGCCCAGATTACGGGGTCGAGAGCGACATGAAGACGGAATCGCGCGATTCCTTCTACGACTTGATCCGCGAGAATGAGGACGGCATCAAGTTTGCGGACGACGATGACGAGTATATCGATAACAGAGCGAATCTGTGAAATCTACGTTGTAATTACTATTTATGGGAGCGCAATAAAGATTATTGCTATTTTACGACTGAGAATATTGTATCGGTATGACGATGGTTTGGGAGAATCTAATTGGACATGCTTTGACACGTTAAACGTTAAACATTTAGCAATCGTACGAATAATCATGCAACACAATGGCATTGTAATATTATAAACGTTTCGTTGTTTTATGATTTTACAATCATAAAACAAATTAAAAATTATAAACAATTACGGACTCGACGATTGTAAAGATTTTTTTTTTTATGAATAACGATTAACCTGTCAGATCGTATCTTAATTATATATAATTCTTTTCTAACACGGAAGAAGATGGAAAAGCGATCTGCTGTAATCGCTATTTTTGTAAATGTGTAGAGTATCTTGCACGAGATATGTAAATATGCTCCGTCCATCACATTGAAATGTAGTTATTTCGAAAATTCATAACCCTGCCTCAAATACCTCGCTATTCTTCATTATATATTTCTTATAGACTTTTAAGCAAGCTCTCTGCATTCGCGACTGCAATATCCTACAAATTAGGCAACATTGTCAATTAACTAAATTAAACTTTGCCATATTTTTATCTCTAAATAAAATGTCCGGAATATATTTAGTTTTGCATACAAACGCGACGCACTAACAGTTAATCGCACTATGTATTCGTTGTAGTAATTTCTGTGATACGTTGATGTTCTGTGGAATTATCGCGTGTACATAAACGTGTAGAAATAAACATTTCTCGTATATAACATACAGTTTTCCATCAAATTATCACAATCACAAAAGAAAAAGTTATTTTGGTATTAAAGGTAAGTAAATCTTTTTATCTAGTAATATAAGAATAGAAAAATTCTTATCTAACGTCGTAAAATATCATAAGCATAATTTCAAAATATTATTTCAAGTATAAAAAAATTACAAAAAAGTCTTGTAGAATTGCAAATTTCAAATCTCATATTGTAATGATTTTTATTTGAATGGTTATCATAACGTTTCTAAACTTGCTAAAGATATCTATACCTTGGGGGCGTTCGACATATCAGCAGCATCAAATTTCATGAACCTTGTAATCTCTAATTATATATCTGGTACTATACTGGACAGAATTAGTCGACTCAAAGTCGTTGGTTCGTAACGACCAATATGAGAATACTAAATGTGTACGGATTTTTTGTTATTCTTTGCATCAATTCCAATCAATTCAGTACGTAAGACAATTAATACATAAAAATACAATAATTTGCGCGATTACGTATTTTTAACAAGTTCAACAAGTCGTAAATATGTTATTCAATATTTCTGTCTAAAATAATTTTAAAAATAATTTATTAGTTTTCCTTTTAAAAATCATTTAATAGAAAATATTCAAATAAAATCATTTAATCTACCGATGTTACATTAGATTTATTAATTATAAATTAATGTAAATATCTCATTAATATTTTCACAGCTTTTGCTAGCATCATACACGACGATTTAGATACAGTGAGACAAAACTGCAACAATTTAGAAGATTTGTCGCCAATATTACGCCTTAAAAAACATCTTTTTTGCGATTATGACCGTGTTATTTATCCGAATTTTCCTGAAACAACCAATGTCAGCCTGAGCTTAATGCCGAAGCTACTGAGTTTTGTAAGTGTATAATCATAAGAAATATTACAATATATAAATTTAATGATATATTGCGATATGTAAAAAAAATTAAATTATTTTATTTACAGAATGGAGACAATGCTAAATTGTCGCTGCACAGTTGGATAGTACTTGTAAGTGCATAATTTTTTTCGACTTATTACGTCCTGTTTTTTTGCTCTGATATTAAAAAAATAATAAATTTACTACAATACACTACTATAATATTTATATTTGACAGTCTTGGACTGATCCGCGACTTATTTGGACGCCGAGCGATTACGACGAGATTACTTTTATTCATGTAAAAAGCTGGGAGATTTGGTTACCTGATCTATGTATTAACAATTCGTAAGTAGATTTTTTGTTAATAATTAAATAATTTTTTTTTTAAGGAAAATTAATCAATCCTCTTCATTTTTAGATAAATTGTCTTTTAACAATTTATAGACTGTTTCTTTTCTTTAAATAGTGGCAAAGTGCAACAAAAATTTTTTATATCACGTTACTTTTTAAAATCTTTCATCCGTTTTTGTATTTTTTTTTTTAGCGCTGAAATGTCAAGTGACCAATATGAGCTACCTCTACGCACGGAGTGCTTACTCTTTAGCACGGGCTCTATTAATTGCGTCCCCGCGGTGGAATTTATTTCAAAATGCAATGCTGATTATACTTATTGGCCTTACGATAAACATCAATGTCCTATCACATTTATTTCATGGACACACAAAGGGGAAGAAGTCAATTTACTGATGGATGGAAATGGAGTATGCGCTTTAGTCGAAAAGTTGATTCTCTAATTATTTAATCCGTCATTACTATTACATAACATGTAGTGAATATTACTTCTCATCTCCTCCGAATAAATTTCTCTGCACTCAAGTACTAATTTGATAAAATTTTTAAAAAACTATGCATTGTAAAAATCAAGTTAATATATATAAGATTAATACGAGATACTTATATATATTTAACTGTATATTTAATACTTTTTATTTTTATTGTAGTATGTGCTTATCTACGTAAAAAAATTACTATTTTATATTGAAAAATATTTAATCATAGCTATTCACATTCGTTTGACAAATATTCTTAAATTGATATCTTCTTTCGCAGATTAATATGGACGATTTCATAAACGATACGCAGTGGGATTTCAAATATATCAGTTCGATGAGGGAAGTGAAAAAATATAAATGTTGTCCGAACGACACGTTCCCGAAGATTAATTATAATTTCTTATTGACGCGCCATTATGGCATACATCACTCGACTATTATCGTACCGGCTATCGGTGAGTATGTGCTCTCAAAAGTATAAGAAATAAATAATAATATGTATGATTTCTTTGCAGCTATGATTCTACTCACTTTAACAGTGCTTTGTCTCGATTTAAAATCGGATGAACGAATGGCGGTAGCGAGCGTGAATTTTGTTTGTCATTTGCTCTGCATGCATATTGTGCACTGGAGTATACCATATAACGGCAGTAATCCACCTAATATATGTAAGTAACAAAATCTTAAAGAATACAATAAAAAGATATATTATGTAAACAAATTGTTTATTATGCAATAAGCATTAATTAGTTGAATTTTATTTTATTAGTTGAGCATTAATTAATTTTGAGTCCGATTTTAATACTAATTTAAATCTGACTAAAAAAAACATAGTTTTAATTATTATAAAAAATTTTAATTATTTAACAAATGCATAAATTATTAAAAAATTTTAATTATTTAACAAATTTGTGCAGTTTACATTTATCTTGCAGTGATATTTTACCGTGAATCTTTGGCATTGGCTACCTTCGCGATAATTCTAACGGCTTTGTTACGCAAACTGGAAGATATGAACACAGAATTACCAAATTGGCTCTCGTTTACTACAACATTTGTTTTGAACAACAAAGCTGGACGTTTTCTGATCCTCAAAGAGGACGAGTCCAAAATGGCAAGTAGAGATAATGTGACTGAAGAAAACTCGGGTATTCCTAAATCTGAAATAAACATGAAGGAATCGGCTTGGAAATACTTTGCTGCTATTATTGACTGGTTATCTTTCTTCTGCGTGATTCTTACTTATATCATTATCTTGATTATTCTAGTACCTGCAGGTTAATATGCAATAAAGAATAATATTAATATTAATGTCGAAATATCTTGTATCATATTCTCTATAATATTTGGAATATTTTTTTATATTATTAAAATATTGTTTTGTTCACGATCTAACGGTAATGCGTAACTCACGGTAATGCGACTAAGAGCGATTTAATTATCTTAATATGATAATTATGAAACTTTATTAAATCCTCCCGAAATGAAAACGATGCATTATCGCGTTTCTTCATTAACTTAAATTCGCCGAGAAATTTGAACGTCGACAATATTCAGATCGACTTTGCGCGATACAACGTGAGTCGATTCAGTAACCAATTCAACTGAGCAAATCGTCGAAAAATATGTATGTACTTGAAACATGTTTGCTATAGCAAACTAAATATCTATAATTCAAACGTATAAATTCTACGAGATTCAATGCAATTAAACGGTCGACGTATCATTGCATTCCGTTACTTGAATCATTCGATCCACGTATTTTATCATATAAATCGCACAATCCATCGATTCGTATATTAATTGTCTTAATATGTATAATAGTACTCCACGCTCTCAATGCAAAAGCGATAGCTATTATTTCCGAATTAATGAAGAATTCAAAGCGCGACGCATTCAAATTTAACTATCCTTCAAGAAATCATCGTTAGATAAATCGTTATTAAATCACAATCGAAATGTTAATCTAAAACTCTGATTCTTTCCTCATTCTAATCTTTATGAATAAATCGCATGTGATATCCGGTTCGTGATTACCAGTGCCTCGGTACGTTCGCGAGTAGTGCGAGTCAATCAGTCGCGTAGACGGATAATCCGACAATTAATAGAGAACAATTCATCTGTCTGGTTCTTATAGTATCATCGTGACACTTATCGCGACACATTACGCGGCGTAAGAAAAAGTTATAATATTAAATTAATTAGACGGATAATTTGACAATTAATAGAGNAGTATCATCGTGACACTTATCGCGACACATTACGCGGCGTAAGAAAAAGTTATAATATTAAATTAATTAGACGGATAATTTGACAATTAATAGAGAACAATTCATCTGTCTGGTTCTTACAGTATCATCGTGACACTTATCGCGACACATTACGCGGCGTAAGAAAAAGTTATAATATTAAATTAATTTTCGTAAATAAGCAATATACAATAATTTCTAATTCAATGTTCTAAGCATTCATAATTTAAAGACTATTAATATGAGAATACATATAACACTCCCTCAAAAATTGATTACTAAATCACGAGAAATAAAACTTACATTACGTCTTAAGACAAATTAATAAATTTTTCATTACAAATGACATTACGAATATCAAATTGATTAAATTGTATCAAGTCTTAAAACTAGTTTCAGTTGAGTTCTCCAACAGTTATACAGATTATAAGTGCAAATTATAATACATTCTATATAATGATATTAATAAAAAAAATATGTTTTTCATAAAAAAGTGACAAGAAAAAAAAACAAATTAGATAATAAATGCAAAAAAAAATTGCGCCAATATATGATGAGCAAGATATTTATCTCACACATCATTTTACGCGTGAAATAACAAGAAAGCTATAAGCCTGAAAAATTGTTAGAAGCTGCAAAGAGTTTTATAAATAAAATTTCCATAATACTATTAATAGAAAAGAGAATACTTCTGCTATTTTCAGAATATTTTCTTTTTTATTTTAATATTATTATTATAATATCTTCTTTTCTGGGTAGCTATCCTGTATTATAAAAACCATAATTATAAAGAGATATAAGTGTAAATATACATAAGGACAATTATTCTTATTCTATAGCTGCCTCTCTCTTCAAAATAATTAAAATAATTTCTTTCTCTTTTTTTTTCTGTATATTTTCCCCTCTAATTCTATAACAGCCAAGTACCGCGAATTTCTTTATAAACCGCGAATTCTAGCTTAGAATCGTTGAATCGACGATGTTCTTTCACCGATAAGCGTTATCGCTGTGCGTGCTAGCTCCGCAAGAATCTTCCTCTTCGAGTCTAGCGTTTCCTACAATAAGAGAGTAGACTCTACTGTTCGAGAGCACCGCGAAGAATGGTCGTGCATCCATCGCTCCTCGAAAGCCGAGACCAGACGAATGCGAAGTCAACCCAGACCCAGACTGTGCGCGGTCCGATCTCTCGCGGGCTCTTTCTCTCTCTTTCTCTCCCTCTTTTCTTCATTTCTTTCTCACCCTCTCGGGTTCGGCTCGGCCTCTCGACCTCGACGCCGATCGAAGTCGAAGCGTATATAACGCGCGCCGCGGCGCGCGGCCGTGGCCGCCGCCGTCGCCACCGCCGATATATTCGGGTCGTTCAGATGGTCGCTCGAATCTCGGAACGAGCACAAATCCATACTGCGCCACGCGCGCAAGAGAGTCGAGGATCGTACTTGGGCCGGCTTCTCTCCTCTCTTTTTTTTCGGCGAGCGCCCCGTTCGTCGGCATTGAGAGGGGGAGAAAGAGCGGGTGGTGAGCGGACCAGCGGGGTGGCACGACGAGAAGAAGAAAGATGAGAAGGAAGAGGGACGACGGGGAAGTTACAGAGAAGAAAACAGAGGGTAACGGAGAGCTCTCCGCGGGGATGAGACTCGGGGATCAGAGGAAGCGAGGGGGGTAGAAGAGTCGGAAAGCGACCGTGTGTGTAGCGCCGTATGTGTCGGGGATAGGCGGTGGCTGGAAGAAGAAAACAGAGGAGAGAGAGAGAGAGAGAGAAAGAGAGGGAGCGACACGGAGAGGAAGAGAGAGAGAGACGGTTAATGCGACTTGTGGTACGAGAGAGACAGAAATCGTAGGAGAAGGAAGAGAGAGAGAAGGGAGCGAAGGAAGCTGGGGAAGAGGCGAGCGAAAGGGGATGAGCGACGAGGATCGCGGTTGTATGGACGAAGGGTTGAGGGATACAGGGTATGGCACGCGAAGGGGAACGATCGCATGGGGGAATGGAAACGCTCGAAGCCGCCGTCCCCGGACGGGGAGCGGCGCGAGAACGAAGATGGCGGCTTGCGCTCGATGACGCCCATCACCTTGTCATCAACGTTCGTTCGGCACGAGACACAGAAATCCAGATATACTGGATGCTGCATGTCGCCAAGACGATCACAAACAGAGAAAGATGGACGTTCGTTGGAACGTACCCTATTAATGTCGTCGGTGCTCCCGTAGGAAAAGGGGAATCGCGTTGCCACGGGGCGCGAGAATGAGGACGCAGGTGGCGCGACTTCCGCGAGGAGAAAGAATCCGCCCTGCAAATCTCTTCCCGCGGGGACGAGGGTGATAGAGAAAGAGAAAGAGAGAGCGGATGGAAGTTCTCGATAGGAGAGATTGGTGGAGAGAGAGAAGGGAGAGAGAGAGAGAGAAGGATGAGCGCGCACCGTGAGAAGGAGAAGAGTAGTCGAGGCGGATAGACAAGCAGGAAAGAGATGGAATGGAGAACGGGAGATGGAGTAGAGGACGCAAAGAGTGGGCTCCGGAGGGTTGTCGGGGGCTGGCGAAAGAAAGGGGAAGGGAGCGATAGGGGTGGACGGCGAAGGGGTGCGTGGTGCGCGCGCTCGGCAGCGCGACACGGAGGGACACGATCCGCGCGAGAGAGAGGGCGCTCTCCCCCGAAGTTTTGCGACGAGTCTCTCCAAGAGGGATCTTCGGGTACGTCCGTGTAGTACAGGAGCTAGCCGATAACGAGCTAGCGCGCAGTGCCTGGTGTCGGCGCGGATCGCGCTTCCGCGGTGTTTCTTCTTTCCTCTTCTTCTTCGTACGTCGTGTCGACACGCGCGCGCGCGCGCTCAGCCCGCGAGCGAGCGAACGAGCGAGCGAGCGAGCGAAGAGTGGTGTGTACATGTTGTGTGTGTGTGTGTCCTACTATTAACCTGGTGCGCTCGCCCACTGTGCTCCCTGTCGTCCTTTCCTATGTCGCCGGGCCCGTTCCGACGTACAACCATCGTCGCCGTCGCCGTCGTTACCGTCACCGCCGCCTCCGTCACCTCCGTCGCCTTCGCCGTCCTTTAGAGCCGGGATAGGAATATATAAGGGGAGAGCACCTCGATGTAACATCCGGATACATCGGATCCGCGTCGTGCTGCCGCGCAACCCGACGCACCCGACGCGGGTCTAACCCTCCCCCATTCGGGGGGGCGCGAACAGAGTGGATTCGCCGTAACCCTTTCGAAGTCGTCGTTTGTGTCGCGCGAACAACACCCCCTACCCCGTCTTTTCCTCTTCCCCGCGCCTCTTCCTCTCGCGAACGTCTGCTCGCGATCGACATACTCGATATTTGCGATCGTACATGATGATCATCGAAGCGTATCAAGCGAGGGGAGAATAAATAGCTAATAGAAGATTAGGTACCGCGAAACGATGATATTGTATCCCAGAGAAAGAAAGAGAGGCAAATGATAGATAACGAATACATCAATTACCAATATCGATCAGTAATTCCGACGACGATCGCGCTGACGAGGAGGAACGTGCTTACGTGTACATATATAGAACATCGCCTTTCCCTTCCCTGCATGTGCTAAATGGTCGCACGTGTGCATATTGGTATTGTAAGCGCATTAAAGAGAAAAAAAGGAAAGAAAGACGAAGCAGTCTCCTAAGTAGATAACGATACTCCAAAGAGACCCTATTGAAAAAAAAAAAATGAAATTGATAAAGACAACGTCATGAGCAGCGAGTGATTCCACAATTTATCGAGAACGAGAAGAATCTTTTCTGCAACACGAGAGCGGATGTCATTAATTTTGACTTTATCATCATCGTCGCTATCGTTATCGTCGTCGTCACCACGTTACGAGCTTTTCGACGAGGATCCGTCCGAGCGGAGCGTTATTCTTCGGTAGCGCGTGCCGCCGTCCATCGCCGAGATCCAAGAGTGGAATCGTCGGGCGCGGAGGAGCGCCGCGACAAGGCTGCACACACGGGGGTGACAATGCGCCGATGCGACGACGGTGGTGCCAGCAGCAGCAGCAGCAGCAGCAGCAGCAGCAGCAGCAGCAGCAGGGTCCCGAGCACCACCGCCAGCACGGAGCGGCCTCCAGCGCGTACCTCCAGCGTCGCGGCAGTTCCCACTATGACGACGATATCCTAATCCTAATAATACCCCTTCGTACGTTTCCCCGTCGCGACCACGAGATATCCGCTGGTGTCTGCCCATACTTATCGTCATCGCCGTGATACTTTCGTCGTTGTCGTCGTCGTCGTCATCGTCGTTTTTCTCATCGTCCTCCATCGAAAACGTAATCGAGAACCGTGGAGGAGAGAGAGAGAGAGAGAGTGCGCGCTCCGGTTTTGCGCGTGAATCCTCTGTACGCGTAATTAATTTGATCGTTCCGTCTTCCGGGTGTAGGCGAACGCGAGAGTGGCGGGGGCGATGGTGTGGTTTTGAGTGGTGAAACGCCATAACCTTCACTCTTTCTCCCTCTCTCGCCCAGGAACCACCGCCGAAGAATCACTGTGACATCAATGTCGCTGTGTCGAGTTGGAATCGCCGTGTGTTCATCTCCCATCGTCGCGATCCCGACGCGATTCGAGTGAGTGCGCCTTCTTCGTATCTCCATTAGTGACGTTCGGGTCGGGTTGGTTGATCGGTTACCGACACGCAGTGACCTCGGGATACGTCTATGAGATCTCGGGTGCGGCGATTTCTGAATAGATTGCCGCTGTCGTCCGCGTCATCTTCGTCACCGTCGTCGTCGTCGTCGTCGTTATCGTTATCGTCGTGGTGGTGCGTACTGTCGTGCCACCACCGGCCGTGATCATCGGCGACGACAGGCAGCAACAGAAGGTGCAAGGAGAAGAAGGAGGAGGAGGAGGGTACGTAGCCGGGCGTTCAGGATGCAGCATGAACCTCGGTGCCCCGCATTGGGAGCTCGCGAGCCTCGGCAGGGGGACTACGACGACGACGAAGCGGGTGTTGTTCAGGTGCTTTCGCATCAGGTCGTCCTCGATACACGCAACGTCGTCGCGCGCGTCGAGAACTGCCGCCGCCGCCGGCGTCGTCGCGCTCACTCGGAAGTGGCGCCCAATATCTGGCACAGCGGGGACAGCAGCAGCAGCAACAGCAGCAGCAGCAGCATCAGGGAGAGAAGGCACCGTCAAGCCGACGAGAGACACGAGGTGGTGCAAGAGGTGCAGGTGGCGCGGCAAGAGAAAGAAACGGAAGCGGAGGTGGTGGATTATTACGAACGCGTTGCGTTGCCGTTGTTGCCGTCGCCGTCGAGAGAACTCGTTGCCGGTATCGTCGTCGTCGCCGCAACCACCGCAGCAGCCGCGACTGTCGCAGTCGCCGCCGTTTCGGTCGGCCGTGGTACGCTGGTCCAGGGGAACTTCTAAGGGCCCCGCCAACCCGGGCCGCTCAGGCAGGCACCTGGGCGACTGGTCCGGGATACGCACGAGCGGGGCTGACATCATCGAACAGCGGGGATACCCCGGCGAGTGGTCGCTCGCTGACAGGTCGACGGGGTGGACGACAACGCGGATTATCGTGGCGCGAGTTTGCCCGTCACCGCCAAGACGAGGAACGCGAACGAAGAGAGAGATACGAGAGGATACGAGAGAAGAGCGTTCCGGTCGCGAGCGGAGATACGTCGAGGCTCGATCACCCGTCCAGGAAGCCGTTGACGTGTATCGCTGCACAGTGGAGAGGGAGGGTGAAGAAAATCTGGCGCGAGTTATCGAGTGGCGGAAGAATATCTCCGATATATCCCCGAGGAGGAAACACTCGGAAGTCGAGTCGCCTAAACGGTCACATTGCGCAGCATTGCCGGTATCGTATCTCAGCAGACGTACCGGAAATAACGGTAGCAGCAGCAGCAGCAGCAGCAGCGGCAGTAGCGGCGTTCCAGGAGCGCCAAAAGTCGAGTGTCGGAGAACAGAGCGCGTGCCGAGAGGCGGGCCTCAGATTTGGTGGCAGCGATGCGGGGCCTCCTGCAGCAGCCCGGCTGCGACACGGATCATCTACGCAACGAGTCCATCGCGAGTCATCTTTTTTGTCATCGGCGGCCGGCGTGCGCGAGACCGAGGGAAAGGAGGCAGCGGCAGTCAAGAGATCGGTCGAGGATTGTTTTGGTGGAGGAGGGCGAAGCACGTCGCGTCGTGCGGCTACGAACGTACCAAACGCCAAGCAACATCGACGAGGAGGAGCGCGACGACGACGGCAGGACGTCGGGGACGTTAACGTCCCCGATTATCCCGTCGCGCCCATGCGGCTCGACCCGTTCGGACTCACGGGACCACCTACGTCGAAAAAATGGAGAAAGAGGAAGAGAAGGGAGCAGAAGGAGGAGCAGTCGCTCTGGTTATCGTCGTCGTCGTCGTTGTCATCGACCTCGTTTACGGACCGCGCCGCGTGTCGTTCGTACACGTCGTCCAGATCGTTCCCCAAGTCGATTCGCGATCGCGTCGTCGACGACGGTAGCGTATCCGCCGCGCAACACCATCACGAAGCCCGACGCTACGAGGCCGGGCACGGACCCGATGAGAAAGCCGGAACTGCCACTGCCTTTCGCATCTCTCGCGATTCTGTTTCGCGCGGCGAGGTGCGCGCGCGCACACGTGATCGCACCCACGAGGATCACGAGGAGGACGAGGAGGATGATGATAATGATGACGAGAGCGACGCGTTGCGCGCGCGGACGCGCATTCTTCGCGCTGATCGCCCGTCGTCGCGACGACGGCGAGCCCCGCGATTCGCTAGAAGAGCAAGAAGAAGGTCACGAAGAAGACGGGGGAACGGAGCGATCTCCGAGGAAGTGCTTACCTCGGCCGTTTCTTTCGTCGACGTGCATGCTTACACTGCCTATAGCGATGACAGAGACGACGATGACGATGGAGAAAACGACGGTGACGACGACGATGACAACGAGGGACAAGCGCATTGCGAGCGAAGAAGAGTTCACGGTGGGCCCGAGGCGGCCCATGACGAACACGAGCGAGACGATGACAGCGCACGTGTTAGTGTTTCGAATAATCCGCGCGACGAATATGAACATGAAAACGCGAACGAGAACGCGCCTCGCGAGGACTACGTCCGCACCGAGATGGATGCGAATAATCGTGGTGTATCCAAGAGTGATCAGTGGGCATCACGATTCTCTTCGTTTGACGGGAAGAAGGATTGTGAACGCGTTAATGGCTACGATTGCGAGTACCCGACAGTGGACGAAGTGTTCGACGAAGGGCAAAGACGAAGAAAGGGAGAAAGATGTAGCGAGAGGAAACGTACCGATAACACTGCCTGGTTCCAAAAGCCAACCACTAGGAGAAAAGGAAGAGACGGAGAAGGAAGAAGAAGAGCAGGGGACAAGCCGCGTATACGTAGAAGCTATTACAGGCTGCTGCTGTTTGTGTTGTACCTTCTGGCGTGGCCCCTACTATGCTCGAGCAGTCCCTCAGGTCACCTCGCATCGACTTTCGCGCAGAACCCGACCCTCGCGCACGCCAAGAATCCCGCGCAACGAGATAACGCCACGCCGCCGGACACATCGTTGCTCTCGTCGTCGACGGTCATCGAGCACCAATACCAGCATTCGCAAAAATACGTTCAGGGTAGCGATCACAATACCGATAGCGAGCGTCATCGTCATCACCAGCAACAGCAGCAGCAGCAGCAGCAGCAGCAGTATCAGCAACAGGAACAGTCGGATCAAGAGGAGTCCGAGCAGCGGCACCCCTACAACGAATACATAGTGCGATTAACTGTTAGTGCGTCGCGTTTGTATGCAAAACTAAATATATTCCGGACATTTTATTTAGAGATAAAAATAT
>JAJVSH010000238.1:28693-53491 GCA_021460005.1 Tetramorium alpestre
GATGATTCCTCGATTATCGACGATTCGTCGGGCTCGAACGATTGATTGTCGACGTACGAACGATACTCCTTTACCCACTCGTCGAACGTATCTTTCGTCATCACAGGCTTCTTGAACAACGAGTACACCGACGTATCTTTGATCTGACGAAGGAACAATAACGATTCCTTTCTGGTACACTGTAGCGGACCATTGCTCAACCAGTACGAATGAATCTCCAACAGAGCAGCCTTCATCTCGTTACCCTTGCGCACTCGGCGCACGCTGGTATCCGTATTTCGATGATCGAACAGGTACTTCGATATAGTGGCGATCAATAATCTGATGTGACGCGTTGGCGCGTGCTGTGGATTCCACGTATCGAGGAATAAATCGTGCAGCGTTAAAAATACCATTGCCTCGATCCTGGAAATTTCACGCTCCACGAGAATCTCATTCGGAATCGGCTCATCCTCGAACAGATCTCTGGATCGAGTTTCGGACATCGCCGCCTCTTCTTCCAATCGATTGATAGATGACATCTTTACGTACACACGCACAACTCTCTCTACTTCTTTTCTCAAAACTGAGATTCAAACAACGTTTATATATGAATCGTAAAGGATACTTCTCACCGCAAAAATAGCGATTTGTAAAAAGAACGATGATAATTTCAGCGGACGGAAATATCGCGTCCGGAGGCACCTATGTCGTTTCCAAATCACGCGTGACCCACCATTGGTACGACAAAGAAAAAACATGAGAATGACGCAATGATAAAAATGCATGCTGAAAAAAAAACATTCGGAAACGTCTGTGTTATTTCCAGATCACGCGTCACTCGCCATTAGTAAGACAAGGTGGAAAAAAACATGGATTCCTTCTCTCGAAGGCGTGAGCGACCGCCCAGCCAATAACGATAAGGCCGGTGCGATAAGACTCAGTCAACACCCGTCCCTGTGAGTGTTCGAAATCAGGAGGGTCCCCCCACTCCTACGGTTGGAGGGGGAGGGAATGCCGCCGACACACGCCGACCCCCCGCGCCCATCGCTTACGGCATTCCCCCCACGTTTCCCCCGATCATCCCGACCCTCCGCAACGTACCCTGAGGTCTAGACATACTTACTATACCTACTACGGATAATTTTGAAACGTTGTATTTCTCTTAAAAAAAATCGTACGTATAATTATTTTTTTTAATTTAAGGGGAAAGATCAATCTTCATGGTTCCGTAAATAAAACTTACCGAAAAAATTTGACTAATTCTGTCCGTCTCGCTGAATTATGCAATTTTTGATATTAAAAACACGTTTTCACTTCTATAAAAACAGTGGGGTAAAGATAACATAAGACAAAAATAACAAAAATTGCTTCTTACAGTAAACACTTTATTCTTCAAATTAAAAAAAATGTACGATAACTTTTCACGAAGTTATGCTATTTTAAATTTTACTTAATTTCGCCTATAATGTTTTGATGCCATATTTTTTTGAGCAGGGTATTTATTAAATGTAACTTCAAAACATATAATGTGACATAACTAAACTCTAAAATAAACTCATTAAAATAAACTCTAAAATAAACTCACTAAAATAAACTCAGAATTGTTCCAAAACAAAGAATCAATGATATTAAGTATAATATAGTTATATTAAATATATATATCTTAATATCCTAAAAAATGCATATATATTTTTATAGGAACTTATGTGTGTGAATAATTGAATAACAATAACCTTTTTTTATCTGTAATATAGACAGTCTCAAATTACATAAGATATGACTATATTTGCCAAAAACATAAGAGATCATTTTGTTGTAATAAAAAGAGTAACTAAATGTACTTTTAAGTTAACAATCTGAAACTAAAACTCTATGAACACAACTTACGTTTTACAATATTAATGTTAGTATCACATCTTTTGTACTTTTAAATAAAAAATTTACTTTCTTAACGTAACTAAAAATAAATTGTTTTCATAAATATATAAAATATAACGTGTTTATACTTATACTCTGTTTTTTATTAATATCTTTTTAGCTTGTTTTATAACGCTTTTCTAATAAAGATAAAAGTCGCTCTCTCTGGGTATAATTTTCTTCATGATGCCTTTCTCTCTGTTTTATTAATTCTTCCATCCAAACAGGTGTTTTAGATTTTCTTTTTCTTATTCGTTTGTTCTGTAAAATGTTGGTCGATGTTGATGCGATATTTATTTCATTTTGTTCGTTTTCTTTACATTGTTCCTCATCAGATGAATTTTTATTTATTATAAAACCACGTAAATTTGATGCAATAGACAACGGTGCAACAGCAGGATTTCTTCCTAAGATGTCATTCAGAATATCAAAGTACTCCCAAGCTTGTTTTCCTGTACCAGTTTGATTCTTTGCATCTTTAATAGTTTTATACTTTTTCTTCATACCAGTCCATTTAATATAACAGTTATCTGCAGTTAAATTATATCCATGAGTATTAATGGATTCAGCAATACTTTTCCATACTTGTTTATTCAGTGAACTAGATTCTTTGTGTATCTAGACTTCTGCTAATAGTAGCTTTATCATAGCATCGGTCCACTGGACTCTGCTGTTAACTAAATTAAAAAATATATTTACTAATTTAAAAACACAATAATAAACTTATATATAATTATATTTATTAAGAAGACATATACATACCAACATCGTTTGTTTGTGTCGTACATTTTTCTGTATTTGCAGACATTTTCTCTATAAAACCTATTAAAATCAGATTTCATAAATAGNTTAGAATTATAATTGTTTCAATTTGTAAAATTTTGCGAAATTAATATCTTATATCATACCTTTGATATTATTGCTGCCAAGTAACCTAACTCAACTCAACTCAATGGCACCTCAAGACAGCATTGAGTTGTCATAAAATATGATGATATTAGATGGTTGTGCCTATCGTATACTTCGGCCCTAGTGGAACTAACTCGAATTATCGTAAACACCCTTTATAACATCGATAGTTCTTAAACCAGCCAATCACAGCCTTGTCCATTCTTCTGAGGAATGGTTACGATTGGTCTGCTTGACAACTACCGATATTATAAAACCCGATTAACGGTGCCGTGTAAACGTAGTCCATGTCTTAAGTAAGAGAACATTAAGAGCTCTTTTTGTTATTATCTTGCTGTATAGGCTCTGTTGTCGTACAGATAGGTTGTAATCACATCTATCCATTAGAGCAGAGCTATTTTACACTCTAACGGTAAGATATATTGGGTCTGGGAAAAAATTCGTTCATTTTCTCCATTTTCAAACGCAAACAACTTTCCAACCACTGTACCAATTTCGATGTTTATACACTCAAAGTAATGCTCGAAGTGTCACCTTTCCAACGAGCGTTTAGTGGTGTCGCTGTGTTTCCTGAGTTATTTGTAATTGACGCCAACTATCGGGAAAAACGCCACGAAATTTTTCCCAGACCCAATAAATGCACCCATGTGTACATATGAGTAGTAATGCATTCTATTAACATGATTCCTTAGAAGTACACAGGGTACACATTAATGCTTGTCTTTTTGTTATATAAACGAACCAATACAATGCTTAGTCTTTATGTCTATCTGAGTAACAGCATATTTTTTATCATGATAATATTTATAAGTTTATAACTGTCATGTACATATGTCATTATTTACATAAAATGCAGAATACAGGTAGATGAACTTATTATACATGTTGTTTACACAAACTGCGACCAACGCAGAATGCATTTATACACATTTTCTTCATTACTGCGACCAGCGCAGAGTGCATTTATATATATTTTCTTCATTACTGCGACCAGTGCAGAATGCATTTCTTCAGTAATCACTGCGACCAGTGCAGAATGCATTTATACACATTTTCTTAATCACTGCGATCAGCGTAGAGTGCATTTATATACATTTTCTTCATTACTGCGACCAGCGCAGAATGCATTTCTTCAGTAATCACTGCGACCAGCGCAGAATGCATTTCTTCAGTAATTACTGCGACCAGCGCAGAATGCATTTCTTCAGTAATCACTGCGACCAGCGCAGAATGGACTTTTCAACATTTTTTAATCATAACAACCAAGGCATTTAGTTTTTTTAAAATAATATTAGTTTCTATATCTAACTTTTCTATGAAATTATTTCAATATTTATCTTTCATGATTTTCATGAATATTTATTTTTTCATTTTTTCTTTTTCTATCATTTTTTGCCTTTTTGCTTCAATTACATATTTGGGATCACGGATTGGCATGTTTCTCTCCACTCTTGGATCAAATAATTCTGGTAGTACGCAGTCTTCATAAAATTACACCAGTTTACAAACCATATTTTCCTTCCAGAAAACATCACGTTCAATTTTTTCTATTTTTAATCCTAATGGTGTCTATAGTGCGAAGATGCAATATTGTCGCCGTGTAATATAATTGTCCTTGTATTTGATAATAATATGTATGACTGCGTTTCATTTTGTCATCTTTTTCATTCTTATACAATAATTGTAAATTCGAAACATTTGCTGCTATCGCATCTTCTGGTATTAAGAGTCGTGCACCAAAAGGACACTTTATCTCTACAATTCCATCTCCTATTAAACTATCTGGTGAAGCGCCTAGAAATAGTATTTCACAATCTATAAATAATCCGCAACGGTTTATATTAATATTCAATGCACTTTCTACACTTTTGCGTTCAATGTCTTCGGATTTTCTCCCGTATTTCACTGATTCCACATCTAGCTCTTGTGGATATATTATTGATTTAACTCTTGATGCGCAAGAAGTACTCTTTCTCATTTTACATATATGTCCAAAGTTAGAAGCTGTGATCATTTTTGTGCGATAATATCGCCAAATACCGCTCGCTGCTTGTTCTCTAGTTTCTTCTTCTATTGCTACTCGTCTTATTTGTCAGTCTCGTAGCATGTGCATATGTTGAGCTTTTCTTAAGTTCATTTCGTCTGATGTTGCATCAGGTTTATCAGCCTGAGGACCATAGTCCCTGTCTGCTGAACGTTTCTTATTTCTTTTCGTTGTTTTTTGATGCCACCTTGTACACTATTTTCCTTGCTACTTTCGAATATCGTAGCTATTTCTCCTGGTTTTGTTCCCAGAATATTACTTAAACAAGTTATAGGCTTACTACTGTTAAATGCGACAACTGCAGCATAACAGTGTTTCGTATGATCCTCTTAGACCGTAATTTACTCTTTTTCCCCCAATAAGTTTTGCTATTATTGAGTTAAAAATTTCTATTCTGTTACTATCTTTATCTTGCAATAAACTTCTGGCATTCCAACTAATATATTTCAATGCATTTTGCAGTTTTTCATATAATCCATACTTTTTCAATTGTGGAACATAATTTTCTTCGTTTTCTTTTTGTGATCCATCACAGAAATATTTTATGTTTGCGCATTCATTATATTCGCCAAAAACGTGACTTATTACATTATTTAGATCCATTTTTAGATTTATAATTTTTTGCTGCATCGTGGTCTGTTCTAAACAGTATTGTACAGCTTTTGTTACAACTGTTCTAATTCGAAGTACACGACTGCAATAATATTTTTTAATTTTCCAAAACGTCCTTTTGTTTTTTGCTATTTCTTTTATCTTTGTTGCCAAATTGCGCAGTAAATTATTTCGACATTCTATTTTTTCTATGAAAACATTGGAGTATGGATTAGCCTGTATTATTTTTTTTATATACGCTGCTGTCTCCGTCCGCTATGAATGTAGAATAAATTAACCCGCGCTTTTCTATGCTTGTCTTAAAGCCCTCCACAATCGCGTCTGTTTCCATGCTTGTTGAACTGCAATCTCTACCCCAATTTTTATAACATTTATGACTTGCAGGTTCTTTGTTAAGCTTTTCTGCTTTTACACAAACTGTACAATATTTATTCCTTACAGACATATGCAGTACTTTACCTGTTCGTATTGTGCCAACACCTGATAAAAAATCATATCTTCCTGTCCTATATGATCTTTTCATCCAACTTTCATCAATTGTTACCACTATATGCGGTATTCCATTTATTATTTCATTGCATTGTAATGCTAACTGACGTTCTTCATTTGCAGCAGCATTCATGCTTTCTTCAGCAGCCTTTTTAAATGCTTCAGCAACAATTTCGTGCGTTTTTTTCGTTTTCCTTGACATGCACTGAATAGTCATAGTAGCGCAACTTTCTTGTAATTGTGAAACCTTTTCAAAAATGGTAAAAAAAAAGTGCCAAGTGTACGCGCTCAGAAAACGCCTAAAAAAAGAATTCTTGTACAAAATTATTTTAATTTGACAATACAAAATGTATGAAATCACTACAAAATTATCTTTGTACAAAAAAGAATAAAAAATTTATTTTTCCTATAAAAATAGTGATATCAAGATAGTGCGCCAACTATAAAAATAAATTTTTTTTAAATACTTGGCGCTGCCAAACCGAATAAACATCTTAAGTGCTTTATGTTAGCAATAATTTCTTATAAACTAAATTACATATTAACTTATTCGGTTTGGCAGTACCAAGTATTTAAAAAAAAATTATTTTTATAGTTGGCGCACTATCTTGATATCACTATTTTTATAGGAAAAATAAATTTCTTATTTTTTTTTGTACAAAGGTAATTTTGTAGTGATTTTATACATTTTGTATTGTCAAATTAAAATAATTTTGTACAAGAATTCTTTTTCTAGGCGTTTTTTTAACCTTTTTTGAAAAGGTAATTTTGTTGTGATTTCACCCATTTTGTAGTAATTAAATTTACGAATGTATATAGTTTCCAATTTATAAAGTTCCATAATAAAATAAATCTCTAATACATTGAGCTTAATGAAACTTTATAAATTGCAAACTAAATTTATATACACACTTAAATTAAATATGTCATCAACAGATAATATAATTTTCATATAAAATAAATTTTTAGTATATAGAATTCAATCCTTGAAATATATAATAAATATTAATATTTAATTTAATAATCACATTCGAAAAGATGTCACGTGATGGCACGTCACGTCGGACAACGGCCACGTGCAATCAATATGTCTTGATCTTTTTGAACGTACACACCTACACATACACAGTTAACCTACACAATTAAATGTCTTTCTTAATGACACGTTGAGGTTATGAGTCGGTTCGCGTTATAGCTGTCAGTGCAGAGCAGACGCTGCGTAACAGTGCGCTCTTGCGGTAAAAAAGCGAACCTGGACATTTTTCCGGGGCGACGACGACGTTTTTTAAATGAAAATTGCCCATTTTAGATTTTTTTAAACTTTACATCGCGATATCTCCGCTCGTAGTTCACGTAGAATAAAAATAAAAACACTTTTCTGATATAAATCGATCCCAAGCTTTCGATTAAGCGTACTTAGAATTCGATCGATTCAGTCGTTAATGAGATCCGATAATCGAAGGATTTCTCATAACGACGTCTCGCGTAATAGAGGCACGGCCATGTCCCGGCGCCCTGCTGCGCGTAACTTGGCGCGCGAGACACTACCGTGCCTCTTGATATCCTGCACCTAAGATAGCACTTAAGATAGCACTAGCCACTGCCCAATTTGTATCAAGACTTTCCTCGGGGGGGGGGGGGCTCATTCCAAACAAAACTTTCAAAATTGCACATTCGGCATTTAAAATACAATTTATTTTTTAATCCGTGCGCCTTGTAACCGATAAAAATTAAGTCACGAAAACTACATTCTATTCCACAACAGTGATTATCAAATTTTTTATGTAATTGTTCGAAAATATACGTAAAATCTGTAATACATTTTCCTGGCATACATCCACTATTTATACGGTATGCATCTATATTACTATCTATCACTAAAGTGTCCTCTTCATCAGTTTCACTGTCATCTTGTAATATTTTTTCTAATTCATCATCATTTAATGTGTGTGTCACTGTTTCATCATAACTATCTATTTTCAAACCTATTGCGGCTTACATAATAATTAATTAATTCGCCATACATAATAACATCTTGAAGAGCTTGTTCATCTTTATCGACCTGTATTGAACTTTGATTTGTATTATCTGCATTATCTTTATTTTTTAATTCATCATTTAATGTGTGTGTCACTTTTTCATCATCACTATCTATTTCTAAATCTATGGCGGCTCTCTATACATAATAACATCTTGTTCATCTTTATCAACTTGTTGCATTGTTCTTTTATTTGTATTATCTGCATCTGTATTATTTTCTATTTCATCATTAGTATTCATTATCTGCATATTATCATTAATATTTTCATTGCTTGTTGCTTCTATTTGTAAAAAATTTATTTGTTTCAATCTTTTTTCTTTCCTATAAATAAATATATTAATACATGCTTAGATATAGGGATATGCAATATCATTATAAATACCTTATTCACAGAGTACATTCAACCACTCAGCATCACACACAATCACACACAAAACATTACAACAATGTTGTAATATTGCAGCAACATCGTAACAATATTGCAACATTGTCGCAGTTGCTATATTTTATATTTGCTGGATATGTAGATGTACATATATAACATATTATTAAAATGTTTTAGTACTTTAAAAACTCAGTACGATAGAACTTTATAAAATTAAGAAAAGCAAATTTCACAGCATAATTATATGTTTCTTGAAAAATGCTATTATTCATGTTATACGCGCATAAAAACACATAGGACAACGAACATTACATTACGGACAACAAAAACGAATAAAATTTAGATAGATGTAAATATGTACTAGTTACTATGTAGAAATAAGTATTTGATTTATATTGATACTAAATATGCCTGTATTTTTTAATATATTCGTATAAAATAATAAAGTAAATGAAATATTTTTACAGAGATATATATTAGAATATACGCACGTTTCATAATTATTATAGAAACAGTTTTTTTATATGCTGGAACAGTGTATTCCACAATCTGCACATTTCGGCCGATTTCCGAGTCAATACCNATTGCTTCCCCCTCCTCGTCTTAAACTCTTATTCTTAGTTTGACAGTCATAAACAAAATGCGCGGCCTCAGATACGGCGCAATATGGTTCCATACTCTAAAACTGCTAAACGTCATATATAAATATAATTAATAATTAATAAATTTAATTAAATAATTAAGAATTAAAACTTTGTTCTCTTGAATTAATTTTAAAAAAATTTTAAAGAAGTGGCGTTTAAATTTAAAGCATTGACGTTTAACAGTCAAGGAATATGGAACCGTGTCGCGCCGTACCTGAGGCAGAGCGCCGCGCATTTTGTTTACGATTGTCAAACTAAGAATAAGAGTTCAAGATGAGGAAAGGGAAGCAATAGGTGTTGACTCTTGGAAATCGGCCGAAATGTGCAGATCATGGAATATACTATCCTAGAATGTAAGAAGATTTTTAGTTTTTACGTTCTCACGTTACCGCTACTACAAACCAAAAATTACAAAAATGTATTAATTATAGCATTAAAATATTGAACATTAACGAAAGATCATTTTTAAAGTTTTATTTAAAATGTTTGTTAATTTTTTAAAAAATCATTTTTAATTTTAACTTTTGTATACAAATATTAAAAAATATATGTATTTCTAAACATATGTTAAATACTTATTTCTACGTAATAAATAATATATATTACATTGAAATAAAATAAAGAAATAAAAAAATTGACATGGCAAATTTCGAAACTGCGTTCTTCGTATTTATAGCCTCGCGTCTTCTTGCTGCGTACATAACATTTATCAAAAATTTTCTCCCCTTTTTCTTTATTTGTCATATCGTATACTGCCGAATGCTCTCAAATAAAAAAATTGTATTACAAGATGATTTATTATTCGACAAAACGCACGAACACAATGAGAATACTTTTCGAATATAGATTCACCGTATGTAAGAAGGTGAAAATCGATAAAGAATTAACCATGATGCCTCCTGGTAGGTCTGCAATCATTGTAAATAAAATCTCGTATACAGGGTGTTAAGAAAAGAAAAACCGCCCACTAAGTACACTCGTGGACGCAGAGGTTGCGATAGATTGCAATACTTTTTTTAGTGCTAAACTTGACTGTGTGTAATACGCGGTCAAGTTCAGCATTTAAAAAAAAGTGTTGTAATCTGTCGCAATCTCTGTGTCTACGACTGTACATAACGTTATATCTAATGAAAAATTGAGTCAAAAAATCATAAACCAATTTTTTTTATTACGTTTAATAAAGCAGTAATTATTTTGTAAAGACAATGCAATCGGTATCGTCCTTTAGTCTGGAGAATCTTAATGAGCCACACGTTTGGTAGTGTGCGTGAGCGATTTGTTGCTAAATTCGCCACGCATATTATAAAACATGGCTGACAGACGTATTACAGGCTAAAGAACAACACCGATTGGATTGTCTTTACTAAATAATTACTGCTTTATTAAGCGTAATCGAAAAAAATGGTTAAAGATTCACTTTAGACTCAATTTTTCATAAAGAATAACACTATGTACTTAGTGAGCAATTTTCTCTTAACACCCTATATATTGTGCGTGATATTAGTTCGTTATAATTATACATTGCAGACGTTGTTGCAATGCCGAAATATTAATTGAATCAACACGAACAATTAAAATTGTCTTGAACAATTACACATTTTCTGTACTGGAAAAAGTAGAGTTATGATCGCTTTTGCAATTTTAAAACGCATTGTATAGACCAGTACTGGGATTTATTTGCAAGATCAGATTTCTCGATTCACGCCCGTTACCCCCCCTCCCCCACCCACGTGCCCCTCGTAACAAATAAACGCGGTGATCGCGGCGGAAGAGAAAAAAAGAGAAGGAAGAAGAGAAAAGAAGAGAACAAAAAAAGAAGGAAGAAAAAGAAAATGAAATAGTAAAGGAAAGGTTAGGACACATGCTTTTACTTTTTTTAGTATTTTATACATTTTTAATAATTTATCCCGACAAAAATAGTATGTGAAATCCACGTTGCCAGGTGGAATACACGTTTGTACATGGATCTTACGTGGCAATAATGTGCATTTCACGTACTATTTCTGTCGGTATATTATAATAAACTGCATGAATTAATTAGGAGACTGGAATGAGGAGAAGAAAGTAAGACTAAAAAACGAGACGAAAACTGTATGAGTGTTGAGTATGAAAATGATGGGGAAGAAAGTAAGGATGAAGAAAGTTCCAAAAAGGAAATAAAAAGAAGAGGAGGAAGAAGATTAGAAGAACGAAATTATAAGTAAGATTTATTGCAAAAAAATTACAAAGTTATTATTTTTTTTTAAATTAATTTATTGGTTTGATTTTTTGTGCAGATACTATATGTTAAAAAAACAGAAGGAGAGAGACACAGAGGAAGAGGAGGAGCATGGAGACGAGGAGGATGGAGAGGAAGATGGAGAGGAGGAGGAGGATGGAGTAGAGGAAGAAGATGGAATAGAGGGGGTGGATGGAATAGAGGATGGGGAGGAGGATGGAGAGAACGAGATTGGAGGGGCATGGGAAATTATTATGTATTCCACTGCCAATGAAATAAATTCATAAATAGCCCATACCCAGTAAACAATTTGTCAGCAAATTGTAACCAAATTGACACCAAATACGCGCAAAACTTGTCGACAAAACCGGTGCGATCTGTGTCCGCAGTACGCTTGTGTTTTGCTAGCAAAGCTTGTATACATGACTTGACACTAAATTGACGCCAAATATCGAGCAAAGCTTGCCGATAATCTAACAGCAAATTGTTGCCAAATTGCTGTTCAATCAAAATTTGTTGACGAAACCCGATGCCAAATTGATACCAAATATCAAACAAGTAATTTGAGAACAATACTTAATAGCCCACATAGCAGATAATATAATAATATCGCAGAAATATTATTATAATATAGTGTACAGGCTGTTAGATAGGAAGGCTCAGGCTGATATTACATTTGTCGTACGACAAATTTTTCAATCATGTTGATTGGTTGTAGTATAGAAATTTTCTAGAGATTCGAGAACGTTACTGTTTTATAGCCAATCAATATACTGTAAAAATTTGTCGTACGACAAATCACACATATAATCACACATATAATCAGACATATAATCAGCCTCTGGAGCCAGTTTGCTATAAAAAACGTTACAATTAGTGATTACGGCTAACAGCACAGCTGAGCTGCAGAAAAGTCTTTGTAAGAGCTATGCTGGAGGTCCCCTTCTTATAGGGACCGTGGATGATTTTCACATGCGAAAAAGATTCGCCGCCTAGCGGCAGCGCCTTGTATGCTTAAGTTATTAAGCTTTGCTCGGTATTTGGCGTCAATTGTATACCCATGTTTTGCTACGTATTTGTTAGCAGTTTGTTGACAACATTTGATAAAACAAACTCTGATGCAAATTTGTACTATATCTGAAACCAAATTTGTAGCAAGTATGTGGCATTATTTGTTCGAACAGATTTGGCTATCTGGCTTATTCAGAATAATGCTTCTAAAGATGTTTGGCTATCTGGCTTATTCAGAATAATGCTTCTAAAGATGTGAGCGCATTCTGAATATGGGCCAATAAATATAAATATATATACCATATATATATATATACATTTGTGTTTTTTATGCATATCCCCTACCTATATAATTATTAGATTATGCATATCCTCTACCTATATAATTATTTGTGTTTTTATGCATATCCCCTATATAATTATTAGAGTTCGGACGTGCATGATCCTGTGTCGTACGTGGAGAACCGCTGCGTGCAAGTGAGTCGGGTGCTCGCTAAAGTGAGATAACAATGGCAGTCGTCGCATCTGCTATTATTACCTTACTCTAGCGAGCACCCGACTCACTTGCACACAGGGTTTCTCCGCGCACAACACGATTGAGAATAGGCCCCTCCAGAGGCGAAAAATTGCACACTGAATCCCTGCATGGTACCATCAAATAAAAAGATATTTGGAAGAAAATACATTATAAATCGCTTTAGTATACTTGTGAAAAGTACAGGAAATATCCTTTTCCCAATATAGTTAAATAGCCGTAAAAAATGTCATACAAAGCGTACTTGCAGTTTGATAAATGTCGAAAAAATTAAAAATATGTCTCCATATGTAGTATATTTCTTGCTAAATCTTACTTTTCGGTATTTTATAGTTCTATAAGTACATATCACAACACAAAACGAAGAATTGAATTATTAATATAAAAATACAGCAGCGGCCTTCAAGTTCATAATAATAAAAATTTAAAATATAATTAATTAATTGATTTATTTTTGTCAATTTTATATGTTATTAATTTATTAATTTTATCATATTTAATCAATTTCAATCGTATATTATTACATATTGTACAATAATAAATGTGCTAAATATCTACATTATCTACCGAAATATCAATGTATTACCTACATATTAGGAAGTCTCATGCAGCGCCTAACGTTGCTAATCGATGAACTATCAAGGCGAGAAAAGTCACGTGGTTATCAGTTATCTAACAACATATTGCAACCTAATTTTTCCATGCAGATTACGTGTTAGTGTTTGCTTTATGGTAAGTGCTTTGTTGTGTAATGTATTTTAGAAAGCTTGCAAATGTGCAGGAAACAAAGATTACCTAGGATTACACAACGTCGAAGATACATTTTCTATCTCTTCCAACAGCTGTCAAATGTCTCCATGTGTTTGTGTGTGTGTGTCTATATGTGATTACGCTTCGTTTCATGTTCATTTTACGGCTGTTTATTAACCGAGGGAAAGGGATTGTTTCCATTTTACAAGTGTGTTAAAACGATCTGTAGTGTGTTTTTATTGAAATATTTCTTTATTTCACAGTAATTTGCATGAATTGTCATCGTAAAATTTCTCTCTTCTGATGTCATGCATTCAAGATGGCCGCGGTCAGTACCCAGGAGCCTTAAATACTTTCTATATTGTCTTTTCGGCAGAGGATAGTCGTTTTCCATTTTAAATTTTGATTGCAGATGATGGTATCTAGGATTCAAAATCTTTTTGTAATGGTCTAATTGTAAAGATTCACAATAAACACATCCAGTTTTTTGGTCTTCTATATCAAAAGTCTGCGTTGTCATAATAAACAACCGCGATACTGTTAGCGAAATTGTCGCGCGCCACTATTGGCTGCATAAAATTCAAATAAATATATCATTGACAACGTTTAGCGAAAAAAAGATGCTTAGTAATAATAATATAATAAAATAATAAGCTAATAATAATAAGGTTATATACTAAGTTTATTAAAATAGTATGGGATGCGCCATTTGAAAACAAAAATCTATTTTACTTGCGTCGCGCCTTTACAGGGGTACGTTCCACTTAACGCTCGCAACGCTCGTGGAATCATTTTATCCTTGTTGTTCATCAAATATTAAACAAGGATGAAATAATTCCGCGAGCGTTGCGAGTGTTAAGTGGAACGTACCCCTATAAAGGCGCGACAATGCCTACCTATAGAGGAAATTATATCAGTTAGCTTGAAAATAAAAAGTAGAATAGATTTTTGTCTTCAAATGGCGCATCCCATACTATNNNAATAAACTTAGTATATAACCTTATTATTATTAGCTTATTATTTTATTATATTATTATTANTAAGCATCTTTTTTTCGCTAAACGTTGTCAATGATATATTTATTTGAATTTTATGCAGCCAATAGTGGCGCGCGACAATTTCGCTAACAGTATCGCGGACAATGCCACCTATAGAGGCGGGAAATTATATCAGCTTGAAAATAAAAAGTAGAATAGATTTTTATCTTCAAATGGCGCATCCCATACTATTTTAATAAACACATTGATATTAAGTGGAACGCACCCTAGATGGCATATAGCTGTCGCGCGTGTGTGTGTGTGAAAGACAGTCGATGTAGCCGGGAAAGACAAATGAACGGTTACATGGAAGATTCCAGTCACAGGAAAGGACAAGACATTTCGGACTTTTGACAAAAATCATATTGTGTGATCGTAGTGAATTAATTTTAATTGGATTGATGCTGTTATTGACGCCGTAATTGCATTTTTTATGCTATTTGTGATTCTTATTAAGTGTAGTGGCAATGTAGTGTAGCTCGTAGTTAACATGTGGTGTTGGATTAGGTTGTGACCGGACATCGCGAAAACTTTTAACAAATATTGCGTAATTATTCGTAAAGTCAATAAAACTTACGGTCGCCACTTGTTTTGCCCCGTAAATAAGAAGGGCATGGTCTGAGATGTGCTTCCACGTCCTCAGCTCACAATACGGTTGGAACTTATGTCGTCGTAAAATTCCTCGACTAGGATGACTTCTTCGTCCTCGTTGTTACAAAGGTATACCACCGAATACACATATACAATATATCACCCGTTTCTCTCACACGCCTATCCAAATAGCACGTGGATGTCTTCTGGATGTCCTAAAGACGTTCTATTTTACCTGCGGGATATCCAAAGGATGTCCTATTATATTCCTTATATTTTTTTAGGACGTCCTGAGGAATAGCAAAAGAGCGCCTCATGCTATACCTAAAAATATCCACAGGACATCCTATGCCAAAGTCTTAAGGATGTTCATAAAATGTCCGTAAGACATAGTAATTTTTTAGATGTCCATAATACATTCAGAATATGTTATTAAGGTACTGTATATGATATTTCAAGGATATTTTAAGGATAAATTTAAATTTATACATATATATATATATATATATATATATATATATATATATATGTTGAACAAATATTCGGATAGTGGATTCGTTTCCTGGATTTGTCACTGCTCAGACTTTGTGTTATCCCAGGTAGCAAATACAAGTCATTCCCTGACTACTACCCGAGGGAGGCCCAAAAGGCGGACTTCTGGATACGGCAATGCCGACTAGGACTTAAGAGATTCCGCTCGAGAGACAGATATCAAAAAGAAATTGTTTCAAGTCATCCCGCTGGCAGTTCTTAAGTAGCTTCGCACGTAGCATTTTGAACGCGAGTTAGAAACTAGGGCCATAAGTCGCGTAGCGGCGGCGCCTTGAATTATTCCGCGGGCACGCGCGCGATGTAGCGACAGGCCGCCAAACAAATGTTTCAGAAAATACATCATATAAAAATTACGTTTCATTATAAAATAATAAATTTTACACAATTATCATTAATTACTCTTTTTTTTAATTATTAAAATTATTAAATTAATTATTTATTTAAAATTTTTATTTTAATAAATTTTTATTATACTTGATATTTTTTATATAAAATACCTAAAAAAACATTTTATTTGTATGTGTAAACTATGAAAAGTCTTAGATTCCGTTTTGGAAAAAATTCAGACCTCGTTTTTTATCTTTGTAAATATTTATAATACATATGCAATAAAAACTAATATATTTTTATTTAGTATTTTAATTTATAAAAATAAAAACTTTTTAAATAAAAAATTCACCAATTTAACTTATATAAACTAAACTGTATTAATTATTAAAAATTAAATACAAACAAAATATAAACTTTTATTATATTCTATAACAAAAATAGAAACTTTTTTAATAAACTAATATTCATATAAACTAAAATATACATTTTTCTCTTAATTCTAATAAAATATATGTAAAATATACAATATGAAAAAAATAAAAAATTTTGTATCTTCAAGTTCTTCTTACATCGATCTTTCATTCATATCATTTGACCACCATATTTGACAATTTTTCAATTTAATAAAATTAAAAAATAAGAAATATTTTATATATAAAAAGCACAATAAAATATATTATTGCACATACATCCAATGGACATCCAGAGCATTTCTAACGGATGTCTAGTGGAGCTTTATGGGACATTTGTAAATAATTACATGTAAATTGATTTATATTTGTTTTTAGATTAAAAAAATGTCTCATCTAAAAAAATTGTTTTATATATTATAAGTAGTCAGTGTATGTGCATTAAATTTTTATATAAATATTTGTACAAAAATTCAAAACATCTTATAAAACTCCTAGGATATCCTGGACATATTCAGGATAATCCTGAGGATGTTTTGTGCCATCTGGGCACACACTCGTTAATATCGTGTAATTACGATAAGACGTCCGGATGACGTCACAAAGCAGGCTCGCGTGCTTGTATCTCGCGTCGCAATTGACGCAATAACGTATATCGCGCGTCCGCGGTAGTCGTACTGTATAGTCTCTGGCTTGTAATGTCCGGATAATTCACCCGCGACACGTAATTATGCACACGACCACGGTTTAACCCTTTGCTGCTCTGGTTGTTCGTGATTATCACGCAACATATACGCTCATATCGGATTACGCGGGTTAATCCTACGAGTAGCGCACGTCCGAACGCTCTCGTGTCCGTAGAATAACTTCTCGGGCACCGTTACGCGCTCGAGCACATTCCGGCGCGCTCCTATTCACGCCCGACCAATCACACGCTCGCGTGTTACAAAGAGAGAGAAACATTCCTCCTCTTTCTCGCTCACGTACTGTTGGCGGTAAGATCTCATCCTGTTACCAGGTATACTCGCGCACTCTATTTATTGTCTGCGCTTACCCCTTAACCATTTACCTTGCTTTTAACAATTAACCCTTTCATTAACGGGTTTGCAAAATAAAGGAAATTATAAATTAAATTCAACGCGTAGGAAACTGTAATCCCTCTAGTTGCGTAAAGGAAACTGTAATATCTCATAGAGAAAGGAATCTGTAAATTTAAATCTGAGTATAGGAAACTGTAGTTCCACAATTTCGGTATAGGAAACTAAAATGATAAAATTAAAGAAAACTGTAATTTGGATATGTTGCATAGGGAACTGTAATCCCATTATCATGCTGTAGAAAATTGCATTTATCCTATATAAAAGAATCTATAATTTGGACTCATGAATACTTTTATCTCTTTGTTATTAATTATTTAAAACTTGCCTCTGAAACGCTTCTACTGATTATATAGAATATAATGAATATAATTCATATAAGAAATCTTTATTATAATGATTAAATCTTTATTTAAATTATCTTAATTAAACGCGAGATACATTTATCTTAATTAAAATAACATGCATATTTCGGCTCGTTCGCTCTAACTGTGGTAATGGTTAAAATATGAAATCTTTATTTCTCATTATTCTATGAATCTCGTTGGATCCAATCTGTTTGGACATATCTAAAGCCCTTATAACATAAAATAAAATATTCATACCGCAGAAAGCCACACAGGTGTCACTCATACTCAATCCGCTACCACGACTTATTCCGATGGCTTATAATATCACTATTTATATCACTTTTTAAAATAACTTTATTAAATGAATACTAATGTACTTTTTTTCCTTTTCAGGTTTCTTTTTAGATTACTCTACAGGATTCACCCTCAGGTAATTATAAAATATTGCAAGTATAAAATCTGTAATTATAACTATTAATGACTTTTTATTTTCAGGTACCTCTCCGGATTACCCTTTTGTTTTTGCCCGTTGATAGTTAATATCTGAATGTATATCTTAGTAAGAAATATAAAATTAAATCTTTCAATCGATTTTTTATAATCATAGCATGCACTTGTGAGAATTGTTAACCCTTTGACTACTAAAACTTTTATACTGCAAAATACTTGAGCTAACGAATTAAATATCACATAACACTTTCTTTTGTGTGTCGTTAACATTAAAATAATATCTTTTGCCTCAATCTGGCCTATGTTATGTACACGCATGTATAAAATATAGAGGATATCAAAATACAAGTAATGTGGTAAAGTCATGTTTCGACTCATCGACCCTGAGAATATATCATATCCCTGCTGAAAATGACCGATTAAATCGGATAAAAATGGATTCAATTCGTTTTAATACTTTTTTGAATCCGCATTCTTGCTCCGTAATTTATGTATTAAAAAATAATAGAAATGGATACAGACGAGACAGGTGTATTTGAATCCGTTTTAATCCGTTTTTATCGTTATTCGAATTCATTTTAATTATTTTCTGTTATTTTAATCCAATTTATTCATTTTTAATTGTATAAATACTTATATTCATTTTTTATTGAATTTTATTGTTTCAATCTGTTTTAACATTTTTTTAATCGTTATACATTAATCCGTTTTAATTGTCTTGAATTGTATATTTTCGTATTCATTTTAGTTTCAATAGAATTTAATCGTATGTTATACAAAAGCCCGGTAAAAAATTTCTTATATAGAATTATACAAAAATGATCATATTTACAAATTTATATACAAATTTTATCCATACGTAAGTAGATATGATATATATTTTTGTATATTCTTATGTATGTTGAATGAAATTTATGTTTTTAGTTTATTTGAATTTATTTCTATGTTTATAAATGTTATAAATGTTACATCACAAGTAGGAGATTCCGCTCGAGAGACCCAAGTGTCAAAGTGAACTCCTCCAGACAAAACAAATTGTTTCAAATCATCCCGCGGGCAGTTCTTAAGTAACCTCGTTGCATTTTGAATGCGAGTTAGAAGCTAGGACCATACGGCGCGTAGCGGCGGCGCCTCGAACTATACTGCGAGCGCGCGCGCGCGATGTAGGGACAGGCCGCATGTTTCAGAAAATACGTCATATAAAAATTATGTTTCATTATAAAATAATAAACTTCACACAATTATCATCAATTGCTCTTTTTTTTAAATTATTAAAATTATATAAATTAATTACTTATTTAAAATTTTTATTCTAATAAATTTTTATTATATTTGATATTTTTTTATATAAAATAGCTAAAAAAACATTTTATTTTAATTATATGTATAAACTATGAAAAGTCTTAGATTCCGTTTTGGAAAAAATTCAGGCTTCGTTTTTTTATCATTGTAAATATTTAAGCAAAATGTTCCGAAAACATTTGTATTCGAGCATAAATGATAATAAAAGCATAGTATTCTTCTTCTGTAACATTCGTTCAACATTTGAATCCTAACTCTTTAAACTTACAATTTTTCGAAATGTTAGCTGACTGTTTGAAATCAAGTAATAAACATATTTAGACATATATATAATTATATATAAAGCTGAAAGATATCCAGATATAATTATACACAAAATATCGTGGACATTATACAATATATAAGTATGCATATGTTCACTTATATATAATTCTGCTATAACACATCATTTATATACAAATATATATAGGGTATCCCAGAATTGTTGTACAAAATTTCATGAGCCGGTAGAGCGGACGAAACTGAGTAGAAAAGTCCTCTACCATTTTGCAATTTTCGCAATAGTTAGCGAGATATTAATGATTAAAAATAACCGTATTAGCTCGGCCCTCCCGAGTACAAGCGCACGGCGAGATATGACCGCCTAGCGTTATTGTTACCAAGATCGCGCGAGGAGTTGTTTACTACACGCCCGAATACAAGCGCACGGCGAGATATGACCGCCTAGCGTTATTGTTACCAAGATCGCGCGAGGAGTTGTTTACTACACGCGGCAATGTCTAAAAGAGGCGGTTTTGAGCTGCGATTGTTCCCCTGTTTTTTGTCATTTATAGAAAACAACTCTTCGCGATCTTGGGAACAATGACGCTGGGCGGTCGTATCTTGCCGCGCGCTTGTATTNGGCGGAGGGNCGGGCTAATACGGCNATTTTTAATTATTAATATCTCGTTAACTATTGCGCAAATTGCAAAATGGTAGAGGACTTTTCTATTCAGTTTCGTCCGCTTTGCCGGCTCACGAAATTTTGTACAACAATTGTGGGACACCCTGTATATAACATTTCTTACATCATTATATATAATTATACAGGGTGAATTTTTAGTTCCCTGTCACCGGTCATGGGAAGATAAAAGGAACTGAGATAAATTAAAATGTCCTATACCATTTTGCGATGTTTGCAATAGTTAACGAGATATTAATGATTAAAAATCGCCGTATTAGCCCGGTCTATCGCCGAATACAACCACGCGGAGAGATACAACCGCCCAGCGTCATTGTTATCAAGATCGCGAGGAGTTGTTTTCTACAAATGACAAAAAACAGGGAAAAAATCGCAGCTCAAAAACCGCAGCTTTTAGGCATTGCCGCATTTAGTAAACAAAGCATGTAAAATCAAAGCATTTAGAATGTTTGCAGCGTTTGGTTGCGCGGAACGAGAGTTGTACGGAACGGATGAAGCTGCCTGGTTAGAACACGTTCGACCCTGCCATTTCCTTCAAAATAAATCAGTGCGACAGATAAAAACGCAAACAACAATCATACTCTATGTATACAAATGTAGAGGATACTACTGTTTCGTGAATTGATTGTTAGTGACGTGTGGTATTTAATACTGTTCGGGGCTGCACGGCTGAAGTTCCGACTTATAAAAGATTTATCGCTCAATTCGCAAAACTACGATTAAAGCGGATTCATAATCAATATGTGGAAAAAGCATTAAAGCGGATAAATACATATTGTATTAAAGTGATATTCAAAACTATTCGTTTTAATTCGAAAATTACAAACAAAAGTAGATTAATCGCTCAATATACGAAACTACGATTAAAGCGGCTTCATATATAATATTTATATATATCTACTTTTGGTGTATTAAAACGAATAAAATAAATTGTACATAAATCTGATATTAAAACGGATTAAAACGAATGGATCTTAATTCGTTAAAATGGTATTTATTCGCATGCAAATTCATTACGCATTAAAATGAATTGACCGCTCGCGGATTCAAGTCCCGTCACCGGATTTGAAGACTAAAAACGCATAAAGTCGGATTTAATTTGAATTCTTTTTAATCCGTTTTAATCGGTCATTTTCAGTAGGGATATGAAATATTTTAATCTGCAATACACTACCTCACCAATACATCTACAATATCACTAACTGTTGCAGTCACAACTGAAAATATGTCTCTTGTGTTTCAGCCTCCTGGCTGTCTGCCTGTGGTATCTTCACCTGCTGCGAAGACTCCGATGCTGTATCTGCATCCTGCGTATCCATCGTCTCCGTCACCTCCTGGTTAACGGTCTCTGCCGCTGTTTCTGTGTTCTCCATCGCATCCGGACGATTCTTATCGTCTTCCTGTGATAAGTTAGGCGCCTCCTCCCGGCTGCTTTGCTGTGAGGCTGACATGCCCATGGTGTAGGTATGCTCGAAACCGCTGTCCTCGTTACGGCTTCTCTTCGTCTCCCGCGTGTCCTCCAAGCGTCTGGCCATCACGACAGGGATCTTGGTGTTCTGCACGGATAAAACAGTCGGTTTCAAGATTTATATCTGACAAATCGGAAGTAATGAGATCTTTGGAATTTTTTGAAAATTATGAAACTATCAAACTGGAGAAAAATAAGGAGTATGAAGTGTTCTGGTCCAAAGAGGACGCCGACACTCCGAAAAAGCTACTTCGAAAAGAAGGAAAAATTTTACACATAGATAATATTAAAAAAGGAAGAAATAACAAAAACCTATTGCAGGATATTATCGAGCAGTGCTGCTACAATCTGCTGGTAAGTTTTCTTATATTCTTATTCATATAAGTTAATTTTAACTTTATTTTGTAAAGTAACTTACATTGGTTTACTTTATCATCAGAAACTGTTGAAGAATTAGAGAAGTCCCTAAATGAGAAGCGGATGCCCATTCTGAAAACAAAACCAGGCATCAATTTACAAGTCGAAAAAGTAAATTATTCCACACTTAATAAATAATAATAATAAATAATAATAAGTATAGTATAGTTTTGTAACCTTATGTATATGGATTATATAGATTCCA
The DNA here is from genome assembly GCA_021460005.1 of Tetramorium alpestre. Classification (NCBI taxonomy): domain Eukaryota; kingdom Metazoa; phylum Arthropoda; class Insecta; order Hymenoptera; family Formicidae; genus Tetramorium; species Tetramorium alpestre. The sequence continues at coordinate 51,401 of JAJVSH010000238.1, forward strand.
TACCATATATCCCATACAGCACAGAAAGTTGAAATAACATTGCTGAGACGTTGCAATGTTGAATGTTGAAATATCAATATCTTTCCAATGTTAAATTTATGTTGATTCTACTATATTGATTCCTTTATGTTACTACAACATTGAGGAAACATTGAATAAATTATAATATTTATCTTAGTTAAATTTCGACTTTCTGTGCTATATGTGTAATTATATTATAATATTCAAATAGAAGATTCAAATGCTGCTCTTCACATTTTCACTTTCTTCATAAATATACAATTGACCCCCTAGACTCTGGGCTCTAGCTAGTTTGGCCGCAGACATCGCTGTTTGGAATTACTGGACTCAATTAGATGAATATTGATGTAACATTGGCTGCGTTTCTGTGAAAATGAAATTTGGAGCGTAAGTTAAATGTAAGGAAAGAGTAATAGAAGTGTGAACAAAACGTCTAGGAAACAAAACACCGGAAACATCGGAGCGTAAAAGTGTAAAAAAAAATTTAACGCTTTTACGCTTTGGTGTTTTAATTTTCGCTCCCTAGACGTTTTGTTCACGCTTCTATCACCCTTTCCTTACATTCGACTTATGCTCCAAATTTTATTTTCACCATTTTCAGGAACGTAGCCAACGTTACATCAATATTTAATGTTTTTTCATTATTGAATTGTAATATCTACAGAATATTGCAATTCAGCGGACATTAGACGTTTCTGCAACGTTTTTTCAACATAGAATATATTTATTTTATACATTTGACAATGTTGATGCAACATTGCAATATTACAACGCAACATTTCTGAGATGTTGATTCAACATTTGTGTGCTGTATGGGTATGTATTTATTTAATTCTTTTGTGTACAATTATATTTTTTAATGTTTTAATGTCTTAATGGAATTGAAATTTGCTGAAATATTTTTTTCTTAATTATTATACAGTTTCTTTCTAAATTTAATTTTGCAAATATATTGCTACATGATGATCAAGAGACGCGGTAGCGTCTCCCGTCAAATATGTTTTACAAGGCAAAAGTTCTTTAAGACATTAATAAAATACATAAACGATACATTTTCTCGAAATTGTGAGTGAGATGTTATAAGCGAGACGCTACAGCGTATCATTTACAGGAAAGAAGACGCTTCTCAAAAAAGAAATCAATGTTTTTTTCAAATAAATCAGTATTATCAAAAAATGCATATATTGATCAGGAATGTAGATTTTTACAACTAAAATTATATAACAATGATATACATAAATGCACTTAACGCAAAGATATAAAATATGCATGCATTTTTTGGCCGATTTATGTCATTCAGATACGTCGTCGTCGTCGTCGTCCTCGTCTTCTTCGCAAAATTTTTCTTGTCCATTATGTGAAAACAGTTTTTCGTAAAAAGAAGGAGTGATAGACGGTGATTTGTATCTGAGGACGAATTGTAGTACTCGCAAGAGTGGTTCCGTAAAGATAGATACTAATCCTCCACCCTTCACCCTTTTCTTCTTAGCAAGGGTTGAAATTTTCGAATTTTAGTTACAGTTCAATTCGTACATAGTTTGTTATGATTCGGGTTTTTATGTAGGCTCGAATTCGATTTGCAACCTCTAAGTGGCCTATAAACGGATGAGAAGGGATGAAAACAATATTTCGTGAAAAAAAGGAGTGATGGGCGGTGATTTTTATCTGAGGTATAATTTTAATTATTAGATTAAAAAAATCTATTTAAATGTATTTATAAGATATTTTATAAAAATATCTTTATATTTAGTTTAATTAAATATTTATAAATATAAAAATATTTAGTTTAATATATTTTAATAGATTTTTTAAAGGACCCCGTACAATTTATATAAAAAAAACTCAATTTTCTTGAATTTTTTATATATTGTGGTACTTATAGAGCTAATAAAAAATTACCATTTGTGCGACCTTTCTATGGCTGGTTTCGGAGATAAAAATTTTTAAAAATTGCTATTTTAAGGTTTACTGCGTGCGTTTGCACTTGTCAACTTGCTCGCATATGTATATATACACATATCTGCATGTACAAATGTTTGTGACACTCGTGAGTGTGCGTGTGTGTGCGTG
>JAJVSH010000238.1:146683-157221 GCA_021460005.1 Tetramorium alpestre
TCAATCCACAGAGAATTGTTTCCCTATTGCTAACAATTCCTAAGCAAATTGTTAGCTGGAAAGAGGTAGTAACCATTATTTATACTCATTAAATGTGTTTAAAAATGTGTAGAGCTATAAAAACAATGGTAAAACTTACCTTTTTGCTGACTATTCCATATTTGCTGTCTTATTAAGTCTTATCCAGCCTCCAAAAATGTTTTACTACGTTATGTATTATAAGTCTTCTTATTTTCTATTTTTTACTGTAGGAAAATGGTCTCAACTTCTATCATATGTCGTAGTGTGTAGAAGAATTTCAGATATAGCCAAAGAAAACGACGATAATCGTTTATATCCATGGGATGTATTTTTGCTGATTTAAAACACACTGTTCTTTTGTAAATACGTCAAGCGCATATATAAATTATAATTTATAGTTTCACGGAAGTACTCGTGTAATTCTCAATGTATTTCTATTAAGACAATTTATCTGTAATAAAAGAAAATTTCATGCTACAGATGATTAAGGCATTCCCCACTTGTACGAAAATTATCTTACTTACTATCGTCGTTTTTCGTTCAACACTCAATTGCGAATGATCAAATGGCATGCCGCCTCTGCTCTTCAGATTTTATTAGGATCTTGAATAAGTTCTCGCTGTTTTCCAATTGATGGTGTTATCAGAACTGCTTGCGTGTAGTTTAAGATGGTGACGTATCTATATAGAAGTACTATAAGCAAGCTTGAAATTCAGTGTGTCATTTCGCGGAAGTGTAAACAACTTTGTTTTTCATAGTGTTAAACATGTCAAATTTCGTGCCAAAAAAGAGTATTTGCGGGGAATTTTACTGCATTATTTTATTTAAAAAATCTGCAGTTGAGGCACACAGAATTCTTGTTGAGAGTTATGGCGATCATGCTCTGTCGAAAACAACATGCAGAGATTGGTTTAGACGCTTCAAAAAGAATGATTTTAATGGTGAAGATAAAGAACGCTCTGGCGCACCGAAAAAGTTTGGAGACGAAGAATTGAAGGCATTTCTTCATAAAGACTCATGTCAGACGCTGAACTGAACTTGCAGAATCATTAGGAGTTGACTTTTATTTATTTTTTTAAATAAAGCAATAATTTTCACGAAAAAACAGCGAGAACTTATTCAAGGTCCTAATAGTTATTATTAACAATGCTAGATCAAAAAACTTCCCGTGCCTTCTTTCCAAGCGAACAGGAGAGCTATAAATAATTAAACGAAGTGTGACCTGTAAATAATTAAACTTAATAAACTAAGTTTAATTATATAAGATAAAATCATTTACCAATTTTTGGTTATTATTCCTGTTTATCCATATTCCAATATACAAGATACAAAATCGATATGTGCTCGTTCCAATCACTGTCAAGTACATACTCTTTTTAAGGTGCTATGGTTCCGGTGAGCATGTAGCAATCAAGGAGACTCTTCAGCACACGCGAACGTCTCCTCGCCACAGCGGACGGCACCGGCGGCGGGCACACGTACTGCACACGCCGCTTAACTCTTCCTTTACGTATCTTTTTACCGCATCGGGTATTCTCGCACGCGATTTCTCGACGGCGGCGAGAGAGGAGAACCTTTTTTCTCACACGCGATTCTTCGCGAACGCTTTTCCCGTACCGTACCAACCGCGCGTGCCTACTAAGTATGTTGAGGATAGCTCATCGTGTTCCGCGGTCATGCATTTTGTAAAGCGTGAGCAGTAACGACAGCAAGCATGCTTTTCATGCCTGCACTGCGTGATATACGTTCGATCTTTTCAGTATGCGCTCCCCATCCAAGTCAGTCTAATTCAGACCGTGTACGCACACGTATGAAACGCTTTCTTTCCTAATTATAAGATATTTGGAATAAAGTACGTTTAGATTCTTCTATTTCGTCTTGCCTCTAGTCAACCCTACAGTGTCTATTCCATTGTTTTTAACAGGTTATGGGCCTAGGCACGATAAAGTGCACAGAAATAGTTGCTTGACGGCAAAAAGACAGGATAAAGATTTTGCAAAGTTACACGTGTTGCACGTGAAGGGTGTTTTCTCATCGCATGGCATCGACGCCATAACGTGAAACGGTCGCGACCGCGTGGAACGAACCTTTTCTCTTGACGAAGTGCTGGTTAAAGTGTGGTACCAAGGATGACGGACGATATACCTTTGAGGCAAATCACGAAATTTAATGAAGAAAATTTTCAAATGTGGAAATTTCAAATGCGTTCTGTGTTCGCAGCATACGCGATCGACGATGTGGTCACCGGTATTCGAGTGAAGCCCAACCAGGCTGCACCGGATGCAGCGAATGCTACGGCTGTCGCGAAATAAAACAGTGGGCAAACAAACAGGATTAAAGACAATGCGAGAGTGATGTTCCTGATCTCCTCCACGATGGAATATTATCAGCTGGAGTGCTTAATTACATGCGCTACCGTGAAAGAAATACGGGACAAATTAATTGCGATTCACGAGCGCATCAGCATCGAACAAGCTCCTCCTCATGCAGAAATTCCACGAATACAGGATGAATTCAAGTGACTCAGTGGTTTCGCATGTAGCAAAAATTCAGATCATGGCCAGACAATTGAGAGACGTCAATGAGACAGTATCTGATGTCGTCATCATGGCGAAAATTCTCGGAAGTCTTTCATCGAAGTACAGTGTCCTCGTCATTGCTTGGGATAGCATGAGTCCTGAAATGCAAACAATTCAAGATCTTCAGAAGCGTTTACTTAAGGAAGAAACGCGACTTGGAGCGGAAGATGACACGAGTGCTTTGGCAACTGCAAAGCAGCAAAAAGAAGCCGGAGAACACTAGAAATTCTAAATCTGAAATAAAGAAAAAGACTATAGAGTACTTCTATTGCAAAAGAAAGAATCATTTTGCGCGAAATTGTCGCAAGAAGAAGCGTGACAAAAAGGACGGTTCAGATAATTATGCGTTCGTTATCAAGTTTCGGTCGGAGAGCGAAGTTAGCCAACGTAAATCACTCTCTGATCGAGAATCGGATTTTGGCAGCCAGCATTGAAGACGTCTGGCTTACTGAAAGCGGTGCGTCGAGGCACATTACATTTCGACGTGACTGGTTATTTATGGATTTCAAGCACAGTACAGGCGAGACGATTTCCCTAAAAGACAATGCCACCTGTGAAGTTCGCGGCTCAGGAACTGTGCTAATCGAAAAGTATGTGGACAATATGTGGAAAGAAGGAAGAATTGAGGACGTCCTTTATCTCCCGAGAATTCGAAAAAATCTCTTCTCAGTCGGAGTGTGCACAATAAAAAACTATGAGGTCAATTTCAGGAATCATAAAGTAACAATTCTGTTGGACGGGCGCGCGGTCGCGTAGGGTGTTAAACAAGGAAATGAGATTTTTCGGATGCTCTTCAGAGTGAAGACTGAGGAAGCCAATGTGTCATGTAGTGACCTCAAAACGTGGTATGATCGTCACGTCAGCAAGAGAACAATATCCCAAATGGTCAAGAACAGTATAGTGAAAGGCATTCACCTGAATGACGAAGAGGATGAAAACTTCTGTGAATCATGCCAGCTTGGCAAGCAACACAGGTTACCGTTCAGCAGGGAAACATTTACGGGTTAGTACCAGCCGGGGGAAATGTTCCACAGTGATGTGTGTGGCCCCATGTCAGTACAAACGCTGGGCTAGATACTTTGTGCTGTTCAAGGACGATGCTTCGGGATATCGTCATGTGAGTTTTATTAAACATAAATCAGATGTGTTTGACAAGTTCAAAGACTTCGGAAAGGCAGTCGTTAATAAGTTTGGACGACCAATGAAAGTCCTACGGGCGGACAATGGCAGAGAGTACAGTAGCAGTGAGTTTAAACGTTATCTTGCTTTAAGAGGAATTCGACTCAAGAATACGATCTCGTATACGCCACAACAAAATAGCAAATCGGAAAGAGACAATCGAACAATTGTCGAATGTGCAAGATCGATGATCAAGGCAAAAAATCTGCCGACATTCTTGTGGGATGAAGCAATTAATACAGCCGCCTACATCCTAAATCGGGTCCTCTTCAGCCAAACAAAACGAACTATCCCGTACGAAATGTGGACGGGAAGAAAGCCAGACTTGTCGCACACGAGGATTTTTGGATCAGAGATGTTTGTGCATGTGCCAAAACAATTGCGAGACAAGTTGGATGCAAAAGCCAAGAAGATGTTACTTGTCGGATACAAAGGTAGCTCTGCTGGTTACAGACTCTACGATTCAGCAACAAAGCGCGTTTTGGAGGCAAGAGACGTAACTTTTAATGAAAAGCAGAGCCACTCATCAGTACCAGTTTTCGATTCAAGAGTCTCGTTGCCGGGAATCCTAAGAGGTGAGAAGGATGTGGAAAGAGAACAGGCTGAACCAACAGATGAACCAACAGGCACAACTGCTGGAAATCAAGATGTCAACGAGAGAAGAAGAGAACGATGAACTGCCTGACGAAGAGCAACTTCAATCGACGGCTGCTCAGCAGCATCAATTGCGAGATCGCAAGTCTATCAAATGGCAAGATACCAGGTAAATATTGCAGAGTGGGAAACACCGACTTCCTTTGAGGAAGCTGTTTCAGGAGAAAATGTTGAGAAGTGGCGGAAGGCAATACAAGAGGAGTTGCAGGCCCACGAGCAGAACAAGACGTGGACGCTCGTGCCTGCAAGGAAGGACAAAACTCCATCGACTCTAAGTGAGTGTTTAAAATCCAATGTATGGCTTCCGGAGATATCAGTTGCTTCAAGGCACTGTGTGCGAGAGGTTTTCTTCAAAAACCCGGTCTCGACTACAGTGAAACGTTTTCCCCAGTGCGATATGATTCCCTTCGTATACTACTGGCTCTAATTGCACACGAAGATCTCGAAATGATACAATTTGACGTCAAGACGGTTTTTCTCTATGGGGAACTCGAAGAGGTCATCTTCATAAAGATTCCAAAGGGTCTAGACGTCACAAGTGAGTCGAAAGGAAGTGTGTGTAAATTACAGAAGTCTCTGTATTGGCTCAAACAGGCCTCCAGATGCTGGAATGAAAAGTTCTCATCATTTCTGAAACATTTTAACTTCAGTGAGAGTGAAGCAGATAAGTGCGTGTTCCGTGGCGAAGTTAAGGGCCACAAAGTATATCTAGCGTTATACGTCGACGACGGCATTGTCCAAGTCGAAAGCCAGTCTAAACTGTGTTATTCAAGCCTTGAAGTGCTTATGACATTACGTTAGGAGATACGAGTGTGTTTGCAGGTATGCAAATCGAAAGAAATCGTGTGAGGAAATTGATTTTCCTGCATCAGAGAACGTACCCAGAAAATGTGATAAACAAATTTAATCTGGGCAACGCCAGAACCGTGAGCGTTCCTGCAGATCCTCAGTCTTGTTTGCAACCAGCCAAGGAAGAAAGATACTGTCAACCTGAGGTACCATTCAGAAAAGCCATCGGGTCGCTTATGTTTCTGACTGTCGTATCCTGCCCAGACATAGCATTTGCAGTGAATGCGGTTAGTAGACACTTAAGCAATTACAATAATAGTCATTGGGAGGCTGTAAAGCGAATTATTAGATACTTGAAGGGCACTTCAAATCTAGGTATAAGATACGAAAACGGCGGGAGTGTTTTTCAGCTTGTAGGTTTTTCAGATGAGGATTTCGCGAACGATATTGAGTCTCGCAGATCGACTATAGGCTATGTTTTTACACTGGACCGGTGACCTGGTCTTCACACAGACAAAAACTCGTAACGCTCAGTATGACGAAAGCCGAATATGTTGTGGCAGCTTCCGCGGCGAAGGAAGTGATTTGGTTAACCCATTAACGTCAGACTTGCATGTGTTTATCTCTGCACTTTCGTTAGCCTGGAATTGTATGAAATCCATCGAAANAAATTATAACAAATACATATCCGAGTATTTTTGAGTNTGCTCTTTCAAAATCCATGGTTAAAAAATCGATTTGATGCATATTTAACAATAAATTTTGCAATTTAAATAAAAAAGACGAGAAATTTGTGGTCATTTTTTGAAAAGTCCAAATTTTCATCCTTATCCGGCAATGCAGTACGCCTAAAACTAATGAGAATCATGCATAAACTATTTTTCCTAAAAACCTATGCAATTCGTTTTGTAAATTTTCAAAATGGAGGATCCAATATGGCGACCGAAAATGGAAAAATCTCGAAAATGCAGTAAATTAGATTTGATTTCTTTACTTCGCGATGCTGTTGTCTTTTCACCACGAAATTTCGATTTGATATGACATTCGAGTATGTCTAGAAGATATTTGATACGAATAAATGTCGGAGAAAAAATGGTGTCTATAAGTCGAAAATGATGAAAATCGGACATTTTTATACCAAATTTTAAATAGGAAAAATAGTTTATGCACGATCCTCATTAGTTTTAGGCCTACTGCATTGCCGGATCAGGATGAAAATTTGGACTTTTCAAAAAATGACACCACAAATTTCTCGTCTTTTTTATTTAAATTNCAAAATNTATTGTTAAATATGCNTCAAATCNATTTTTTNANNATGGATTTTGAAAGNGCACACTCAAAAATACTCGGATATGTATTTGTTATAATTTTTTTCGATGGATTTCATACAATTCCAGGCTAACGAAAGTGCAGAGATAAACACATGCAAGTCTGACGTTAATGGGTTAAGAAAACTTCAGTGATATCGGATGTCAGTATTTTCAGGTTACTACATTATTCGTGGATAATCGAAGTGCAATTCGTTTCGTAAAAAATCCTGAGTTCCATAAGCGAACAAAAAATATTGACATTCGCTATCACTTAGAGAATAAGTAGAGAAGCGCGAATTAACTGTTCTTTTTGTTTCCTCGAACCTTCAACTGGCATACATTTTTACGAAAGCTCTGCCCAAAGACAAGTTCAATTTTCTTCGTACAAGTCTAGGAATTGTAGATAAACCTGCGGAACACTCAAGCGGCGGGAGTGTTGAGGATAGCTCATCGTGTTCCGCGGTCAAACATTTTGTAAAGTGTGAGCAGTAGCGACAGCTTTTCATGCCTGCACTGTGTGATGTACGTTCGATCTTTTCTGTATGTGCTACCCATCCAAGTCAGTCTAGCTCAGACCATGTTCGCACACGCATGAACCGCTTTCTTTCCTAAGATATTTGGAATAAAGTACGTTTAGATTCTTCTATTTCGTCTTACCTCTAGTCAAGCCTATAGTGTCTATTCCACTATATATACTTAATAAAGTACACGTTCGACATAGGTTATGTAGATCGAAATACGAGTATTGAGAATACACATGTCATAACGTAGGACTGGGTGCTTCTCATCATGCATGCTGCGAGTGTCACGTGACATCACTGCTTCATGGATAACCAATCGGTGTAGCCGAAACGATGTCACGTGATACCCGATTTAGGTTACGTTGCGCGGTAACGCGATGCGTTCGCGAAGAATCGCGTGTCGTGGGTAAGTACTGTCGCAAAGTCAAAGTCACGGCGGCTACATGCCTGTGAGAAAAAAGGTTCTCCTTCCTCGCCGCCGTCAAGAAATCGCGTGTGAGAGTACCCGGTGCGGTAAAAAGATACATAAAGGAAAAGTTAAGCGGTGCGTGTGCCCGCCGAATGTTTCGGCGCCGTCCGCTGTGGCGAGGAGACGTTCGCGCGTTGAAGAGTTACCGTGTGCAAAGATCGCCAACGTGTTTGGTTGCGAACGTGTTCGACGTGTTTCGTCGCAAGAGACCAAGTGCTATCAAAGAAAAAGAAGAGGAAGAGTGCGTTTGGCACAATGTTTCTTGTATTTTGTGAGGAAGATCATTACTATCTTATCGTTCAAGAAAATAAAGCGATTTTTAAGGATGGTGTCCTTAAAAGGGTGATGAAATCCAATTCTATCATTGCAACAAGTTATACATGGGACGTATAATCGGACGTTCAGGTAAGATATACAACTCAAATAAATAAATGTATAAGTTTATGTTGAATTCTAATGCGTCGTCTATAATGAATAGTATAAGATCGTAGTCGTAAGATCGTAAGCAAATCGACCAACCACAGTCAAGTTTGCTTATGTGTTCTTGACTGTCGTTGGTCGATTTACTGTACAACATTATAACTACGACCTTATATTACTCATTGTAGACGACACATAAAAGTCATTTAAAATTTTTTAAATTCAATATAATTATGGTTATGAATTAGTGACTTGTTTTGTCGCTACATAGGCTGCGTTTCGATATTTACTGCTAGTACTAAAAATCTATAATTTACGTTACGTACATTATAGATTTTCAGTACTGGCAGTGAATTTAGAAACGTAGCCATAGTTTGATCATGAGTAAAAATCAATGGAGATACCATTGGCTGTTTTCCGATATATAAAATGCCAATACTGAAAAATTTTCTCTTTATAATATATGTAACTTGTATCAAATTTTCAGTACTGACAGTGTGTATATTGGAATATAGCTATTATTATACCAGTGTGAATGTAGCTAAATTAATTGCAATCTTTTTCAAACATTGTTTCATAGATGATGAAAATGAATTAGCAATGTTGAGGAAGCAAATAATAGAAAAACATAAAAAGACTGTTAAACCTTCTAACCAGTTTGTGAATATTCACCAAAAAACAAAACCAAACGACAAAGAATTTGTTCCAGTTGATATTCGCCACCACTAGATGCCGGAAAAAAATTACATCTCATTAAAAACAAAAGGATAGAAACAAGATTGTAAGTATACAATACTATGACTTATGCATGCTTTCAAAATAAAACAGTTTTGGAAGAAAATGTATCTCCTAGGTGATATATATATATATATTGTATACTTTAATATTTACTTATTTAACCCATTAACGTCAGACTTGCATGTGTTTATCTCTGCGCTTTCGTTAGCCTGGAATTGTATGAAGTCCATCGAAAAAAATTATAACAAATACATATCCGAGTATTTTTGAGTGTGCTCTTTCAAAATCCATGGTTAAAAAATCGATTTGATGCATATTTAACAATAAATTTTGCAATTTAAATAAAAAAGACGAGGAATTTGTGGTGTCCTTTTTGAAAAGTCCAAATTTTCATCCTGATCGGGCAATGCAGTAGGCCTAAAACCAATGAGGATCGTACATATAAAACGTCCTGCCTCCGACTTCGTTAGCATGCGCGAAATAGCTCGATGGTTCCAAGGTTCGGGGCAGACCAAGACAGAACACGGTTTTGAGAAAAGAGAAAGAACAAAACAGTTTATTGCCGATATAATATTCTAGTAATTACAATGAAAAGGAACTTAGAAGCTAGAGAAACTAAAGCAAAAGAAAAACGGTAATGAAATTGTCGCGTTCCGATCGCGCTTCTGATTACGCTGGAATTTAACATAATTCTTCTAATACGCAGATAATAACGCTACGCTATAACGCCTAACGAAGACGTGACGTAGATGTGCAGTTGACCATTGGCGTTTCCTTCTCGACTACTGGCAGGCCAGAACTTCTGCGCGAGCGCGTCGTAATTCGCGTTACAATATTCGTACGGCGAGCGTATGATAGTTCCTATTAGTCGGGTGATTGCGCGACGTGTCTCGGCGGTTTCGTACTTTTGATTCGTCTCTGACTACCGACCATAACGAGTGCCGGCAAGCGTCGGCGACGCCCTTAGACGGACCGTCTCGACTACCACGCCCGGAATGGGCGATGGCAAGCGTCGCAGACAGTGTCGTCAGAAACGTCGTCGCGACTACCGGGCTCGAGACAGGGCGGCAAGCGTCGGAAACGGTGCTTCCGGACGGATCGTCCCGACTACCGAGCCTGAGACGGGCAATGGTAACCGTCGGAAACGATGTCCGCGGCAGGTCGGACATGGCAAGCGTCGGAAACGGTGCTTCCGGACGGGTCACCCCGACTACCAAGCCCGAGGTGGGTGATGGCAAACGTCGAGGACGATGCTCGTGGCGAGTCGCCTCGACTACCGAGCCCGAGAGGACAGTGGCAAACGTCGAGGCAATGGTCGTGGCGAGCTCGAGCGTGCTTCAGCGCGTTGAGACTATGTCTCAGCCTGAGACTCTCAGAACAAGCACAGCCCGACCGACTGCGGCCGTTTTCCCAAAAACCGCCCTTTTTATACCTGCTGATTGATGATTTCCTCCTAGCTTATGGGTGGGGGATCCACGGCGCCGGTGCATTCGGCTAGTGTTCACGTCCGGCGGGAACTCGGCCTGTCATATGTTCGAATATTTCGGCGATTTTTGGCGCTTTGTCGGAGATGTGCTTTGCTGCGAAACGCGGTCTCCCTGGTCACCGCACTTGACGACGCTGCAGGTGGTTGCGCTAAGAAAGAAAAACGCATCGCGCCTTGTTTTCGACTGTTCGTTGGCGGCGGTCACCGCTCGTCTGTCGCCGGAGCGATGCTCTCGCGGGTAGCATTGTTTACATTGTTACACATAAACTATTTTTCTTAAAAACCTATGCAATTCGTAAATTTTCAAAATGGCGGATCCAATATGGCGACCGAAAGTGGAAAAATCTTGAAAATGCAGTAAATTAGATTTTA
>JAJVSH010000238.1:218733-239230 GCA_021460005.1 Tetramorium alpestre
TACTCGGTATCTTACTTGAAATATTTCCTCGTCCCTGTCGTAAATCTGTCATTTCACGTAGCTCTCTTTCTATCCGTAATGCGTCGGCTACGGTAACCTGTACGTCTAAATTTCTGGCTACTCTCTGTTCGATGTCCGGTTTCAGACCTCTGATAAAGCATTTGCACATATCTTTCTCCAAGGGCCCTTTAATGTCCTGATTAACATTTCCTGAATTTTTGTGCGCTTCTAATATATTTGTTTTCCTATTAATTTCACTCTGTTCGCGTATGTGATTACGTCTTCCTCGTTTTTCTGATAAATGCAACCTAGCTCCACTTGTAATTGATAAATGTTTTTTGCTTGACCATAAATCTGTTCCACAAATTTCGTTAATTGAGCTACGCTGTCGAAATCTACATCTTGAATAGTTCGTCGTGCTTCTTCTACGATGCGAGTTCTAATAATTTTTGCGAATTGCCTTTCAGCTTCCGCGGGTAACATAGCCTTTGCTTCCTCGCATCCTTCAATAAAATAACGTATCGGAATGTTTTGGCCATCGAAAAAAGGTACGGCCTCAACTGCGTATTTTAGCGTAGCAAATGTATTTTGTTGCGCCATGCTAGAAGAATTCCTGTTATCGAGATTATTTATTAGGTGGATCGTTTCGTCTGCGGAATTTTTAAGTTTCGAGGCAAAGGTATCGGTTATATCTCCGGATTGGATAACCGAAATTTCAGACTCATTGATATCAAACTTAACGTGTTTCGATGTAGATTTTGGAGGACCGAAAGGTGTGGATGCGTGTAGTGTCGAGGTACTTGGCTTTGATTTTCCGTTATCTTTTATATAAGTTCTATATAATTCATCGATCTCACTTTTATTGGATTGAGACCTCGTAGACATTCTTTCTCTCAAAGATAGCACTTTTCATCCCGGACGAGCCCCCAAAACTCTACGCCTGTTACGTCCGGACCCGCGAATTCGGAATTAGAGGAAGGAACTTGTTAAGATAAGTAGCGGTCGAGGATGGACGAACGGATCGTGTATCTTATCTCGGAGTAGCTCTATGCGGGCGAGCGCTCCGAGCCGATCNCATGCGGATGATTCGGTTTGAGGTCAACGTTCGAGACGCTATGACACTCTAACCGNACTATGCGATCGTCGGTCCTACGTTTCGGGTCAAGGTTAAACCTTCTTACCCTGGGACTGGACCGTGTGCTATCTTAGACTTAGAGGAGGAGTGAGCGAGGTCGGGATTTATAAAATCATTTCGAGACCGATTGAAATTTAACAAGTTAATTTATTCATGTTCGATTAATTGAATATAAATGAGTTAATCTAATGTTAATGGTCTTACGTTTATGTTACGATAATAAAAGGGTAGCGCATCGTGGTCTCGTAAAACAAAAGGATATTTTTAAAAATCTAATTTAATTATTTTATGAGAACGCGGGGATTTGTGTGGGTGTGTGCGTGTGAGTATAGAGCGAGCCGTAGAATCTTTGTTATATTGCTCGTCGTTTCGCGGGCGGTTCATACGAGTCTTCCTCTTTGTCCGATAACACCACGGTGGAGGCTGAAGAGTGGCACTCTTCACTATCTGTCTCGGAGATGAGAATCGTTCCCTCTTCGTCCGAAGACGGAGTGGGTGAATGAGGCGGCACCGACTCGTCCTCCGAGAACAAATGAAGTTCGGTGGGTGAAGGTGTCGGTGGAGGACTGTCGGGTCCGATTCTACCTGGTGGAATCCGGTGACGGAGGCCTAACTCCGAATAACTTTTCGAGGTCTGCCTCGTTGACCCGACTGAAGAACCGATCTAGGTCCTCCAAAATTCTCGTTAATTCGCGCTCGATCTCTTCGGCGTTTACCCGAGGATCCACTAGAGCGCGGTTTTAAATGACTCCACGATCCACCGTTTGGTTAGTACCGGACGGAAAATATCTTTGAAGTAAAAGGTACTTACTACTTCGGTGAGACTTGAGGTTTCCCCGTGGAAGATTGGTCTACTAGAGGTCGTAGAACTGGCCGAGTTCTTCCGGTTCCTCGGGAAATCTCCGACACTCACTGAATCTACGTGGTCGACTTTAAATTTGCTCGCAATAAAGCACTCCCGGCTGGAAGAACTGCCGAGAAGAAGAAATAATAGAAGTAGTGGTCGTAGTTGAAGTCGAAGTACCAAGCGCCGCAGTTCCGCCAAACCACACCTTTTATACCAGATTTGGGGGTGGTAATCTTTCCAAATTTTCATGTGGTCCATCTTGATGGTGATGACTTAGGTCTCCAAATAAGGAGATGTCACAAATTTCTTATAATTTCATTGGCTGGTTAAAGAACCAGTGCACACGGCTCGCTATTATTTTGTAGTACTAATAATTAATTTAGATAGTAATTTCTATCCGACCTGCTCTCTAATTGTGACATATTTATTAGAGCCGCGAGCTCCTCTTGACCCGAGAGAACAGAGGGTCATTGATGCGAATTTCGAACGAAATTAAAAGAATCGCCGAGACCACGATAATTAGGCTACTCTTATCTGACCGCTTTTGGAGACCCGATAATTATGTATGCCTAGCGGATGGAAGGAATCGTGGAGTCTACCGACGTAACAATATCTACTTATGTATCGACAAAATTCATGTATAATTAGACATGATCATTTTTATATAATTCTATATAAGAAATTTTTTACCGGGAGTGTGCAGAAATTACTTTTAAAATACTTACAGGCCTGTCGTTCTCTGCTATCGTGCAAAATTCAATGAGTGTAAAATAGCTCGTAGAGCTCGTCGTAATTTCCGTGATCGAAATGCGAGATGCAAAATCTCTTCAATATGGCGAAAGCAGAATACTGAAAAGGGCTCGAAATAAGAGTCTTGGGATCCGCGTTTAGCAACCCACGGACTAATATATTATGCCTTTCATAACCTTCATTTCACTTATTTATACTCTTGCATCGACTATTGCACACGTTACTGATCACGTGCTACATATACGTTTCACATTAGACGGCCACGGGCATACACGGGCAAATTGCAAATGACCACGACTTCTCGTAGTTATTCGGCACGTAGACCGGGTTGAACCGAGTGACCGGGTCATCACTTCACCAGTGTCACCTAGAATACCTCAAGTCTATATCCTATGCGCAGGCGCAGCGCACAGGAAAACAGGCTCAATCAGGGACCTGCAGTAGCGGTGCAGTAGCGGTGGCGCTAAGCAACTATGACAAATAAAATAGGCAAAACCGGGCTACGATTGTAAACGAGTAATTTGATTGCATTTATTAAAAAAAAAACAAATATATTTTTTAATTTTTATTACATAATTGGACAGAATTTAGAAAGATAAAATAAAAGAAGAAAAAAAATTATTGCAAAAGTTATAATGAGTTGCACAGATTAATTCAAAATTTATAAAAATTTGACGTGCAGACGTGTAAAGTTTTATAATATTAGATCACATACTTAATTAACATAATTTGAAACAGTAATTTTTTATTTCTTTTAAATCAAGGAATAATTTAATGCTTTTTATCTCGTAAATCGAATTAATGTCGAACCAATATCAAATTATTGATGATAAACAAAAAAAAATACTGAAAAACCTGGAAAGAAATTGTATAATGTGATGTTATACTGTTATTAATTAGTTTGCAAAGTTATCATAACATCTTGAAAATAATCTTGAAATTTTTAAAATTGTCGAAATTGTTTAATGACTTGATATAGAAGCATCAATGAGATTTGATAAAATCGACATCATATTGATATCGATCCGATGTATCGTTTCTCACTGGGTCTGGTACGATTCTTACTTCGAAAGGTGATTCGACTTCAAAAGATGAAGACTTTGAAAGATACTCAGAAGACTCAAGCATTTCTGTTATAAAAAATTACATGGCAATACTTCTGATATATTAGAAGACTGATAATAAGAAGAGTTTTGATAATTCGTACAAGGAGAAAAATGAAACAATTATGTTCGAAGCTGCTGGTCTTACAATTTGTGATGTACTGATGATGATAACTGGTATCTATCTTCGATACAATTTATCAAATTCTGCAAAGCACGCAATAATTAATCTAATTAAAATATTAGCTTGACCAAAATTTGCTGAATGGAATATTAGTAACTATAGCATGTTACAACAATGTAGCCCACCTAATGATAAAATTTTATATACATTTTATTGTACTAAATGTTACACAGAATTGATGGAATCTATTACAAAAGATAATTTTAGAAATCAAACTCGATTTTGCGACACATGTAACAATCAACATAATGCACTTTTAATGCAATCTCCAAACTTTATAAACATTGATATTTCATATCAAATTCAAATGTTATTAGAAGATAAGAATATTCTACTAAAATTATTAGCAAATTTAGATTTAATTAATAATAGTAAAAATTCAGAAAATTTTTCAATACATGACATTTATGATAGTGAATTATATAAACAATTGTTTGACATTGAAGGTACTCAATTTAAGACATTAACATTCAACTTTAACACCGATGATGCAGCCTTATTTCATAGTTCAAAATCATCCATTTGGCCAGTACAATTAATTATAAATGAATTTCCTACCGAATTAAGATTCAAAATTATTATACTTGCTGCATTGTGGATTTCAGAATCAGAACCTAAACTTGCATTTATGAATTTATATTTGTCAAATTTTGTGAAATCGGCGAAAGAATTATTACAATTTGGTATAACATTTGGTATAATTAATTTGGTATAACATTTGGTATAATTAATCAAAATCAATCGATTAAATTTAAATTTGTACCTCTTTGTTCGTCAGTCGATTCTGTTGCACGACCACTAATGCAAAATCGAATATAATATAATGCATTTCAAGGATGTAGTTGGTGCTACGCGTATGGTCGTTATGTGAAAGATGCTATGCGTTATCCAATGTTAGAAAAAGATCCAGAATTGAGATCGCATGAATCTCATCAGAATGATATTCATGAAGTAATAAAATTACAGAAAATGGTTAAAGGTGTAAAAAGTGAATCTGAATTAATGAAAATACCATTGTTTGATAGTATTTGGAGCTATCCCGTTGTTTATATGCATTCTTTTGGGAGTAACTAGACAGATGTGGCATATTTGGACTACACCTGGTCATAAATTTTCTTTAACAGCGAAAAAACGTTCAATTATTAATGATCGATTAGTAGCAATAAAACCGCCTCATGAAATTCATCGAATTCCACGAAGTTTAATTTCTAAATCAAAGTGGAAAGCTACGGAATGGCGATCTTGGTTATTATTTTATAATTACCCATGCTTACATGGGGTTCTAGAAAATGCATATATACAGTCTTTCTTATTATTAGTACAAAGCCTTTATATTCTTTTAAAAAACTAACATAAGCGAAGAAAATTTATTGCAATGTGAATTAGATTTATTAAAATTTGTGGGTGAGTGTGAAATCTTATATGGAGAAGAAGTAATCACTTTCAATATGCATTCTTTACTGCATTTAGTACAATCTGTTAAAAAATCTGGACCATTATGAGCTACATCAACATATCCATATGAAAGCAATATGTTTCGTTTAAAGCAATACGTAAATGGACCTAAGGGCCTGCGAAATCAAATAATAGATAAATATTTAAGATTAACGAAATATCGACATTCCATAGCCACTGCTGCATTCATTACTGTTGATAGTTACCACTATTGTAAAAAGGACTCCGCACAAAACCAATGGAAAAGGCCTTTCGGTCAAATCATCTGAAACTTTGGGAATAGGTAGTAGAGAGCATACTGAACAAAAGTCCCCATGGACATACTCCCCCTTGTAGGGCTTTTAGGCAGTAAAGCCGTCAGAAGGTTGGAAAAATCCATTTTCGGCCATACGTGATTCCATCGATAGAAATTAAATTCTTGATCTTATATTAACTTAAATTATTGTGTTTGTCGATGCCAATGTGAAAAAACTATAATAGTTTTTTCAAAGGCCTGGTAGTCCACCTGTGGGTCGTCAGTCGCCGATCCCACGCTCTTAACGTTATGAATTCGAGGGAGAATAGTTCATTTTCTCCCCCATTGTCCGGATGGGAGAAATCGCGGAGTCCGCTGGACGTAACATTATCATAAATTCAATTTATTTTTAGTTTTCTTGCTCATGGAGATAGCGTAGCCACGACTTCTTTATTTTTTCGTATAGAAAGATCAACTCTTTATAGTATTATTCCAGAAGTATGTAATGCTATATGGGAAATGTTACATCCAATATATCTCCGATGTCCAGAAAAAGAAAATGAGTGGCTAAAAATTGCTGATGATATTAACGCTCGCCAAGCCGCCGCGGGCTTGCGCCAATCAGGGCCTTAGGCAATCTATAACGCGGTCGTCAACCACCGGAATCAAATTCGGCACCGTAATCTTACAGTTCGACCAGCCTGAAATTGCATTCGTCCCGAATGTTAAACATAAAATCAACCAATAACAAAAATTTGCATTTTCCCGCAGGACGGATTCTTCTTAATAAAACGCTTTATAAAATAATTTTCAAACAAATACAATAGACTTAAAAATAAATCTTACAAGGAGTATAATACGCTTAATATATAAGTATAGGATTATAACTAATGCTTATAGAAAAATAATACTGAATTTTCAACTCTTTGGGATAAAGGATATACAATATGAGAGTATAAACAACTGAAATAATACTAATTGCTTTCCTTTACATTCAATTCAACTATCGGTTTTATCCATGGTTTAATGCGATCTGGTAAAATTGAGTTGTATGGACGGGAGGTCACATTATAACCAGGGATATCCTTAATAACGGTTCTTGTTCAAAACCTTATCAACTTGGTAAGGACCTTTATAAGTAGGCTTAAGCTTTTTGCTTTCACTCGGTTTAGAAGACGCATCCCTAATGAGAACTAGGTCTCCCGGATTCTATTTGGACGGTTTCAAATGTTTCTTATCGTAGTATATTTTATTATAATTTTTTAATTTTTCCGTAGCTTCGCTTGCTACATTTCGACTTATCTCACATTTTTCGTTCACGCATAATTCGCTCTTAACGAGTGTTATGTTTGTACTAGAGGGGCATCTACGTGATTCCTCTGATCTATCCCTAGTAGCAGTTTAGCAGGAGTCGACTTGATCGAGGAGTGGAAGGTATTGTTTATTATATATTGAACAGTACTCAATTCGGCGACCCATGAATGTTGGTCATCCACTAACTTCTTTAGAGTAGATTTTTAAAAATCTGTTCACTCGCTCTACCATGCCGTTAGCCCAAGGAGCTGCTATCGCTACCTGCCGATGCTTAATATTTCTACGAGATAGGAAATCAGTGAACTCCTGAGAGGTGAAGGCAGAACCCCGATCTGACACTAGTATAGACGGATTGCCAAACATCCCGAATAGTCCGGTAAAATGCTTAATTCCTTAGACTTTGTTGTTTTAACAGCAAACAACCATGTAAATCTTGTAAAGGAATCTATTACCAACAGAATATGCTTAAATTTACTTTTAGATTCTAAAATGGGACCGAAATGATCAGTATGCAGAATTTGAAAAGAAACAGATGGACTATCGATCAGCTGCATTTCACCCTCTCTTGAGTTAACACCATGATTTGCCATTAGACAAATAATTGCCAATGTGTTCTTGGACCTTTTTGCACAACGATGGATACCAATAATTCGCACAAATTCCCTGTATTGTTTTCTCCGCGCCCACGTGACCCATATCATCGTGATACATACGCATAATCTGCCCGATCATCGTTTCAGGGAGTACAAATCTGGGCTTATCCGGGCCCTTCCTAAACACTAGTCCATCGATGAGCTCGAATTTGTCGTTCTCATTGAACTCTAGCTCCTTTGCGATTGCTTCCAACCGTGAATCACTGACGTGATTCCGTGAGCTGACGGATTTCTAACTCCCGTTCCAATGGTATTGCTTCTGTTAATGCCACAATACGGCTAAGCGCGTCGACATGCGCCATCTTTCGACCGGCGCGGTGTATGATATTAAACTCGTAATTTTGTAGCCAACGTCCAGCGAGTTATCCGAGGGTTGAGGTGCGCTTTGTTTATCGCGTATACTAATGCGTGACAGTCGGTGATGATTGTAAACTTTAACCCGTATAAATATATGTGGAATCTTTCCACAGTTTTCACCACCGCCAACATCTTGAGCTCATAACTATGATAGTTAACCTCAGCCTTGTTAGTGACTTGACTGTAGTAGGCTATTGGGGACCATAGCCCAGACTGTTGTTTTTGCAACAATATGGCTGCGAGAGCAAATGCACTGGCGTCGGTGTGAAGCTCAGTTTCGCTACGAGGATTATAAAGATTCAATAAATGATATGAAGTTAGATCCGACTTTAATAATTCGAATGCCTTGCGACAGTTATCACCGAAATAAAATTCCGTGTCTTTACGAAGCAGATTATGAAGAGGTTTGGCCTTCTCGGCATAGTCTTTTATGAAACGTCTAAAATAATTGGTCAACCCTAGGAATCGCTGAACCTCGACAACTTTACGGGGCTGTGGGAAACTCCGTACTGCTTCCACGTGTCGATCACTTAAAGTAATACTTCGGCTGAAAGGATATATCCGAGGTACTCAACTGTTTTATGTAAAAACATACATTTCTTAAAATTAAGCTCGAAAGCATGTTATTTGAGCAACAACAAGACTTCGCGTAATGTACTCAGGTTATCATCTACAGTTGAGGACGCCACTAAAATATCGTCCATATAAACTATTACTTTGTCGTCCCTTATTAAGGGTTGTAGAATTTGGACTAGCCGCCGCTGAAATTCAGCGGGTGCTTCACAATACCCGAATGGAAGTCGATTGAACTCAAATTGCCCATCAGGCGTAGAAACAAACGAAAAGAGATATGTATGCTCTGGATGGATCCGAATCTGATGAAAACCGTCTCGAAGATCTAAAAGAGAAAAAACCTTTTTGTTGCTCAATCGCGCTAGGCAGTCTTCAATGAGAGGAAACGGATATTTTTGCTTGACTACCCTCTTATTCAACGGACGCAGATCTATACACAATCGAAGTGGTCCATTTTTCTTTCGTACCGGAACCACCCGCGCACAATAGGGCGAGGTACTATGCTTAATTATTCCTCGAGCGAGAAGGTCGTCGGTTATTTCGCGAATTTGAAGTCGCTCGCCCCATGCAAACCGACGCGGAGCATACGCATAAATTGATTCGTCTTTTAACGAGACTTTAACGCAATGATCGTCTTGGATAGGAGATACCTGTGAACTTTCCACCTCCTTTAATATGAGTATTAATTTCTGTTCATCTTCGCGCTCAAAATCCGTCTGAATATTTTCCAAATGCGATAACGAACTATCCGTGACGTCTAAGACGTCTGCCGAAGCTACAAACGACAAAAGCTTGAGTTTATCTGAATCAGTTTCTACCGGATCGTATAGCAATTTAATTCGGTGATCATTAAGAAAATCGCGACCGATAATCACATCGATCTCTATAGAATTACACGAAAAAATATGGAACCGAATTTTCGCCTCGAGATCCTTAAGGGGCTCGACTTTAATTCCGGTAGTCACGGTGCCCAATATTGGAATAGGCGTATTATTTATAGCTTTATACGACCGATCGGAAATGTCGACATTTGTTTTAGGATCGAAATAAGCATTGAAAACTGACGATTTTATAAAGGAAATGGGACTTCCCGTATCTAGGAGACCCAAAAGATTACAAGATTTTCCGTTAATGCTCACGATTTTGACAGACGAGTCACAAGTTTCGATCGTCCTGCTCTCTGCTACCAACGCTATTACTGAATCGGTGTTCGGTTGCTTTTCCTCGACGGCTGTTACCGGAAAAGACGTTGAATCCGAAGAAGTGGGTTGCGATCCTTGCTCCTTCTTCTTCAACTTGAAGCAATTGGCACGCACATGGCCCTTATTCTTGCAGTAGACGCAAAACTCTTCTTTTCTCGATGACTGCTGTTGAAGATCACTTTTAGCCGATGACTCAGTCATCCCATTTTTATTGGCGGCTTTCTGGCGAGGGATTGGAGACTTCCTGCCAGAGTCATTGAATGCGCGCGTGATGTCGTGCATCTTTTCCAGGAATTGATCGATGGTTTCAGTCTGCAAGGCCGTAGCGGTGCCCCGAAGAGATTTACTGCCAATTCCGGAAATGAGATATGAAATAGCATCCCGATCCGGGAGCTTGAGCCTCTGCATAATCGCCAATTTGTCCATGGCGTATTCTTGGAATGTCTCTTTTGCGTGAAGCCATCGTCGAGCTTCCACCTTGCACATAAGTGATTGAAAAGATACTGTTCTTTTGAAACGCCGTGTCAACGCATCTTTAAACACGAACCATGATTCGTTGATTGAGCCCGTGCTCAGATCGAACTACTTACGTGCGGATTTCGATAGCTTACTTGTCGCGGCAAGGAGAATAACATTGTCCGACACACCGTGTATACGAGCCACACATTCCACTTTTTCAATTCATAGATCAACATCGCAGTCTTCTGATCCGGAAAAATCTGGGAGCTGATTGGCTAACAGCTTGACAGCTTGCGCCGGCGATCCCGTAGACAATGACGTAACGCTCGTATTTCCTTGCGAACGAGGCAGTAAAGGGGAATCACCATTACTCGCATGCGGAAACAACGTCGCGGTTGCCGGGGTCGGCGGTCGTGCTGTATTTCCTTCCGCATCTAACTTTAACAGCAATTGCGTGAGCAGAGTACACAGCTGAGACATTTCACTAGGCGCCGGATTCACTGCGCTACTTGACGCGGCGGACGGTCCGGGGCCCGAAGAACCAGCCTCTCTCGTACTGTCTCGCACCGTATTCGCACTCGGAGAAATAAAAATAGAAAGAGACGCGTCATTCGCGGCTCCTTCGCCACTACGCGCAACATTGTTAAGTCCATGGCTCCATCAATATGCGCCATTATTATGTCGATACAGCCGACCTGACTTTTCGCAGGTTTAAGTCCATAAAACAGCACTTCCTCGCGAAGCTCTTTATACTTGAGCGATTCTAACCGCTGCCGTTCCATACACTTCGCCGGGCACGCGCATGTTCACATGACCAAGATGGCGGTCGAGAGAGACAGCGACGCCGTGCGACGCCACGAGATGAACGGTACGGAAAGCCACTGAACGTACACGTGATCAAGATGGCGGTCGAAGAATCTAGAAACGCGGGATTCACCAAGAGAATTATGCGCCACTATCACTGAGAGTACACTGAGCCGGCATCCCACTTCTGAAGTTGAAAACGTAATGAAAACGTAAATGATGCTAGCACGGTATGATAATTGATAGGTGAATCTTCTGTTTGCCCCTATGAATCTGGCCGACGAGGAAAGGATAATAAAGTCCGTGGGCGAGATCGTAAAAGAGCACTCACATCCGTACGAGTAACTGTCTTTATTCTGCTGACACGTATGCACCATGAGATTAGGCGCGACCGCATACACACAACTACAGCAATTCAACCGGAACCACAGTGAGCTCTGAACTTAAGATATCCGCCGTACAGATCTAATTCGCAAGCACACGTCTTACACGCTTGCCCTTCTCGTCACGACTCACTCCTTCGCCCCCTTACAAGCTACGCTCGCCAAGCCGCCGCGGGTTTGCGCCAATCAGGGCCTTAGGCCGCAATTTATAACGCGGTCGTCAACCACCGGAATCAAATTCGGCACTGTAATCTTACAATTCACCGAGTTCAGTTGTTCATTATTATTAGCAATTTCAGAATTATTTTCAAAAGATAATTGTGAAGGAACTACAAAAGGATTCAATGCATGCTTTGTAAAATTTACAAAATCTTCTTTTTGAAAATGATCCTCGCAAACATATTTATTTCGACAATTTTCAGTCAAATTAATGCCACAAATCTTTTTCCATTTTATGTTAACGACTGTGTTTGTTGGGAATCTATAAAAATGTTTATTTTGTATTTTTTCATGCACACTTTTGGACTAGTAATATCCATTACTGCAGTTAGGAAACTGGCAAGAAAATTTCTTATAAAGAGGCATGATAATGAAGATATAGTCAATAACTTTGAGTAAGAAAATGATTAGAAAAAATATTAAACAGAAGAAATCATAACGTTATGACTGTTTTTTATATGAAATGACTCGTACGTATGCAAGAAATCGGAACATTACATACCTTATATACTAATATAAACATATATAAATTACAACAGTCTTACTCATTTTTTACTTATTGCACGTAATAAGTAAAATCTATCTATCCTTTCTCTACCGTGTGATCGAAAGAGATCCCGATCCATTTTTGATGATACCTCTTTGTTGGGCCTCTCCGATAGTAATGATGTTACCGATATTGATATCTTGTACTTCTGTCAAGAGCTCTCTTCAGCGCATAACGAAGCAAAAGTTCTATAATTTTGGTCGTAATAGTGTGATATGATGTAATCGTTTCAAATACAGATAATTGGCAGCTTCGAAATACCATCCATAATCTAAATACACCATCCAGATACATGATCTCATGTAACAGATGATCTCATATAACCTAAAAAATGTGAAAAAATAAAAACGTATATTATGTGTATTATTATTAAATAAATATAAGTAAATGTAAGTAAAAATACATTATAAATAATTACATTTATAAATTAAATGATCCTAACCTCAAAAAGAGGCATAATAACATAAACCTTTAAGAATTTAAAACCTTAAGAAATTTATAAACATAAATTCATACTTACAAACGTATATGTACAACCATGAACTATAATTTTGCCTGATTATCATACACAGGAGATTAATGTAATTGCTAAACATTAGCTCGAAACTGTAAAATAGATATACAAAATAGCGGAATTTTATTCGATTCGCTTCGGTAACAATCGTAAATAATCGGTATCTTCCGACTTGAAAACTAAAATGGCGTCATGCGCACGCATATGTTTATCCCCATTTTCGCTTGCACATAATCGGCCATATTTATTTCTATCTTTCGTATATTGGCTTCACTCCTATGGAGTCAATACCCGACCGGACATCGTAGTCCCGAGTCGACGGAGACGGTATAGCCTCTTCGAAGTCAGGTATAGCCGGCGTTTGACGTGCGTCTTCCGCCCCGGGGCCGTCGGGGATGGGCGCTGCCGCTCCGAAGCCCAAATTCCTGAACCCGTTACCTGGGGCGACGGAGACGAGGCAACCTACCGAGGTCCGACTCATGGTGGAAGCTCCGCAACGATACCGCGCGTTTTGCACACCGACCGACCGACTGGTACGACAGCTACCGGGGCTGATCGAACAACCGAACGGTACAATGACCGACCGACCGACCAACTAGTAAACTGGAACAATCCGCTCGATACCGAAAGGACGCGTCGACTGGGTTCCGCTCCGCTCCCACGAATCCTAGTTCCGACGAGCCAATCCGTGGCACGAAAAAATAGCAACGTTACAATTATATACAATTATGTACCGTAATTATGTATGGTCGTATATTATCTATAATTCTTATATAATTGTATATAAATATCATATATTATACGTATATATCATTTATTATATGTATATATAAATATCTATAATTCTTATATAATTGTATATAAATATCATATATATGATCCTATATGATTATATATAAATTTGTTTTCCCAGGATTTTATTTAATTGTAACATTAAAAATTCATATATATCTTGTGCTATCTGGGTAAATACAAACCTGCTGTTCCTTCCATATGTACATACTGTCTCGTATTTTTCCCATTTTAAGTTTACTTCGACACAAGATTTAATCAAATTGATACGTTGTGCTGTATTTACATCAGATGGCCAATATGTATATTTCTTGTCATAACCATTGTTTTGGTATTGTAACTAAGCTATCCTTCAGTAAAACTATGTAAAATTTGTCATTTTTCTGTATTTTTTCTGGAAACAAATGATAAAAATGTACGTACATGCTAACATTTTGCTTCCAAGGCTATTTTATGCAATGTAGTATTTACCTATGACACTCATAATGCTGATTGATTATAAATACATGGAACCGTATTTCTAGATTTTTTCTTTGTCGAACGGAATTTCACTGTGTATTACTAGTCTATGCTGAACAACGTGTGACTACGTCATTAGATATTATAAATACGTGGCACCGTATTTCTAAATTTTTCTTTTATCAAACAGAACTGCTTTAAACAAATGTAAGGCGCATATATATCAATCGAAACTTTTGTGCTTCTCGTAGCAGCCGAGTGCAGTGTTGTCTTTTACCAGCCATGCGCTGGCCGCGCTTGTCCATGGAGGGGAGCTAGGCAGCTCAAAAGAGAGAAGAGGTCTGTTCTTTTTAGCTTTTTAGCCAGTTCGGCTGCACTAGTTTAGAGGTTATTTTTCTCCTTCCAACACGGAGGAAAAGGATAATCATATTCCCATAGAACGTGATGGGACCTCTCGACAGAGCCTGTGGTCTATATGCGGTGGTTTGGTAACGTTTGATTTTTAATTTCTTGGTGTTAGCCTTCATCAGACTGTTCAGAAAATGCAACCCTTGGTCGGTCAGCAAGGCCTTAGGGGCGCCGTACACACATATAAATTCGTTGGCAAACGCTTCTGCTACATTAATTGCGCCGGATTTCCTGAGAGGGATCACTAACGAATATTTAGTGAACAAATCTTAAATAGTAAAAATGTAAGAATTAGCCAGTTGAAAAATGTAAGAATTACCAGTTTGCGTTACGGGTAGCGGCCTCATGATATCCATGGATATCTTGTCGAAGGCTGCTCTATGTGTATCCTCAGGATCTGACCAGAAGTGTGCGGCGGAAACGCGAAAACGGGGCGATTGGGCACTATAACCGACGGCGGTGTTAGTTGTTATTTGAATGAGGGAAACGTGGAAGTAATTTAGGATAGTGGTCAATCGCGAATCTCTCGGAATCAAAATTCTGCAAAAATTCCCACGTATTTTAGAGACAAAATGCAACATTTTTTCTAAGTAAAATTTTTCTCGAAAACTCGCTCTTACTGAGATAGTTTGAATTGAAAAAAAAGCGTTTTTTTTTTAAGAAAACGGCGTGTACGACCTTGTAAAAAGGCTTGAAAAAAATTTTACAGAGATGATTTTGAAAAGTCTTGAATCAAGCTTTCAAATTCTTTTGGTAAAAACATTGTACGATCTCTGGTTAAAAAACTGTACTGATTTGAAAAAAATAAAAAAATTTTTAATATTTGCATTTCTGTTTTCCTGTTTAAAGGAATGAAAAAATAAAAAATCGAGTGTATGCACTGCATATTTTGAAAGATCTTGATTCAAACTTGAAAATGAGACCATGTAGGTTTCTGTAACTCAACTGTGACCGAAGTTATAAAACTTTTTGTAACGAGTAAAATTGACTTCATGTGGGCAAAAGCTATTGACCGGTACTGTACATATATACATATATGTATTATATTTATTATATGTATATATACATATAATAGCCGCAGCTTTGGTTCTTCTAATAGTAATTTTTACAGAGATCTTTGAATCCAGAAATAAAATAGATGATAAACTTGCGTGGCACTGAAGAGATCTGTACGAAATAGTATGGTTTACAATGTGATAAACTTGAATAATTTCAGCAACCACAATCTTCTCTTCTTCAGAAGTTAATATCTTCGTTCAAAAATTGTTGTAACATTTGATTTGACTTCACGTTCCGCATTGATGCTCCGATCTAGCACAATGTTTTTTGACACCATTAAGTCTACCATGAGAAATACTAAATGATTTTTTACATAATTTACAATGACTTTTGTAATATGAAGAATTATCTTTTTGTATAAAATCATATTTTTCCTGCCATTCTTCTCTATAAACACACATTCTTTTCATTTTCTTTTTCTTTTCATCGAATATGAACTAGAATAAATAAATAATTTTATGGTAATGATAAATAAATAATTTCCAAAAAATTATGCATAACTACCACATATATTTAAAAATAGACAAAAAAGTGGCAAGGGATGGCATTTTTTGTAATTAATTCTCCTATACTTACAAATACGGTTGATTGCTTTAGGAATTTCTTTCGTAAGAATGAAACACGTCCGAACGCGTTCTCGGTTTCCCGTGATCTCGATTGTTAGCAATAATCTTACACGGCGCCGTTAGCAGCCTCTAAAAAACCATTGAATATCTCGTGCATTTCCGCGCTATTGACACTACTATTGAAACCTTTGGCCGAGTTCAGAAGCACGGCCACTCACTGAGCGTTCAGTGAGCTCTCGCGTCTTATTGGCATATTCCTTTAGATCTAAAAATGTACATCAATCAGACGAAAGTTCACTGCGTGAGCGGCCGTGCTTCTGGATGCACCCATTGTGTTTTTGATACAAAAATTTGAACAACCGACGCTTTAAATATTTAATATTATGATAAATCGTGACAAATAGCATCCCGCCGAAGGTTCTTTTGGGACGGCTCTAATGAGAGTCAAAAATCGGGATGTCCCGCAAAATTCGGGACAATTGGCCACCCTAGTTCCGGTATTTGCTCAAGAATGTTTAGATATTTCGATATTGACGCTTACCAGTGTCGCGACGGTGTCTTCTAATCAGCCTTGAACAACCTCGCGCTTGTCAACAGCGTATCAATCTTCTTGTCTATTTACTTTTGAGACAAATAATACGTCAGCTCGAATAGCCTGATGCAACCGTCGACATGCGTAGGTTCCTCTCCCTTAAAAGATAACATTCCTTCGAATGGAAGAAATCGTGGAGTCCAAAGGACGTAAAACTAAAAATTATTATATTTCTAAAATGTTTTCACGTATATTAGAACAACAAATTCCAGTGTTTATTTTTTCGATTTGAGTACTCTATATATTTCTTTTATTATGGGAGCTTGCTTGACGATAAGCTGGTCTCCCCCCATTCGATTTTGATTTCCTGCTAAACGGTTTGAGCAACATAATCGGGATTAGAGCAACTATTAGCACATAAATAGCACTAAATTTTTTAATAGGTGAGGATTTTTTTGCAATAGTGGGGAGACTAACTTGATAGAAGTGATCTGCTATAGGATAGGAGGTGAGAGCGTACTCCGCTCTCGCCGAGGAATTCCCAGCCGATAGTGACCGCTCAAACACGCGAATTCTTGGGTGCTGACACGACTCCGAAAGTAAGAGAGTTCCCCGCCAAGTGTTCCCGGCATCGAGATCCTCACCGTGTGCTGCACAAAATAAGGGGGTCAGAGAGTTCTCCGTCACTACTTTAATTCACTTTTGAAATAATCACTGCGCATATCGCAGAATGCACTTTTATAGTAATTACTGCGAATCAGCGCAGAATGCATTTTAATATTATTCTGAGTGTAGAATTAGTTTCTTAATTTTGTATGTATTGCGCCCTCGGAGGAGATTTGCTCCAACGTTCGAGCGCACTCGCGGGCACTCGTAGACTCGCGGAAATAAACAACGCGAATTTTCAAAAACAGGAAAACGGTTTATTAGAATAAAAATACACAGTTCGCAAGATCGTCAGCGGCAGCTCAGGACGTAATCTTAAGCGCGACCAGAATCAACAATTCTGGTCGCTAGGACAGAATGCGCTTCGCCTCTTCCAGAATCAGCGGCGCAATTCAGCCCAATATACAGAATCGTTTCAGCGCATCCAGCACGGGCGCAACAGTATATTATTAAAATTTTTGCATTATTTTAATGTTATTTTAATGTTTATTTTCTGTCATTTTTATATTTATCTGTCTCTTTTCTTTTTCTACCATTTTTCGTCTCTCAGTATATTATATAATATATAATGAAATTAATTGATTGATTATTTATAATCATTTTGTTTATCTTTATGTATTCTGTTACGTCCAGACTCCGGAGATTTTTCTTTTTCTTTTCGGGAGATCGGGAAGCGAAGGAAAGGCTTCCCGAGGATAATGGAAGGGAGGGGATGGAAGGACGTAACGGACTCTCTTTTGTTACCTCGCCCGTTTTGCGGGCGAGCCGAGGACACGTTTAAAGGACTTCGAATTTGGGTCAACGTCTGAGACAGACGCTATGACTCCAAATGCGGAACAACGCGCTCGGGGTCCTTTTTTAGATAAGAGAATTCAATCTCTTTTACCTGGGATAGGATCTAGTGCGACTCTTAACGGGACAGAGTGGGACAAGATCGAAGGTTCTAAAATAAAAGAAACACTCGGGTTTGTTAGATAAACTAATTACATTATTTATCAAATAACAAAATTAGGCGATACATTAAAATTACAAATTAATATAAAAATAAATATAACTAAGTATGAGTTGATTTACTATTGCCCATAGTACGTGGATTAATTTTGTGTGAAAAATCTTATATAAAGCAAAATGCATGGTTATTTATAGAAATAAACAGGAAGTTAAGTAGAAAGAATTTTATTTCTATGAATAACATAAGAATTTTATTACAGGACACCAAATACGAGTAATACATCAATTTGTTAACTATTCTTATTCAAAATACGTGCGTGCGTGCGTGCGTGCGTGCGTGCGTGCGTGCGTATGTGTGTGTGTATAAGTATACGTGTGGGGCGGGCGTGCTAAGGTCACAGGACTTCGTGGAGGGCAACTGTGGAAGGGGGAAATAGATAGTAAAAGTGGGATACTGGGACTAAACGGGGATTAGTATCTAAAGAGAAGAAAACAGGGATGATTTGGTCGGGAGGGGAGTCTTGGATGATCTCCCAGAGGATATCGGGATCGACGGGATCCGGAGTAAGAGCTATGGGATGTGGGGGAAGAGGACCGGAACATTCCAGGAAGGAGAGCAGTGAGTTGGCAAATTCCTCCTCAGACAACCTTCGAGCCCTGAGAGGGGGAAGAAGGACTTCTTCTACAAACTCCACGCTTGAAATGGAGTCTGTTGGGAAAATGGGCCTGGATCGATCGGGCCCAGGAGAAGGGGAAGATTCTCCTAAGCATTCAATACTCGATTCGATCGATACGGCGGGAGATACGGGCCTGAGGGCCTCATCTGCGAGCGGTATTGAGGAATATGAGGGAGATATGGAATGGAGATACGCGGAATACGGAGAGAGGGGAGAAGAATTATCTTTAAAAGAAGAGCAGGAGGAGAAGGGGGAGAGCGAGAGGGTTCCAGTGTGTCTGGCCATATGAGGGTTGCGACGGAAACGGGAGAGGGAGGAGGAAAAGGAGATATAGCACGCGCCAGAGGTGAGTGTGTACGTGGGGGCGAAGTTGGGTGCGATTCGGGGACTTCATGGGGCTCTTCGGCGCTTCCTACTCGCGATAATATTTCCGTTAGAAGGTCGGAGACGATCCGGTGGATACGGCGATTCCGACGGTGCCGTTGGTGTTTGCGAGCGGCCTTACTGATAGTGTGCGGGGCGGCAGCGGGGCAATCGGTCACTGCGATTTATATCGATATGAATTATAAGTATATTCGGCAGGCGGTTGATCGGGATTTTCCACCGGTCGGACTAGTGGAGTGGAAGGGTGGCTCTATGCAATCCGCGCCCGAATCGGAAGGCCTCGATGCTACCGGTCACCCGGTAAATCAAAGTTCCGCGATTCGGAATGAGGAAGGAAAGAATCGGATTGAAAATTCAAATCGAGACTTCTCGATGCTTCCAGTCTCCCAGAAAATCAAGAATCTGCGATTCAAAATGAGGAAGGAAAGAATCGGATTGAAAATTCAAATCGAGACCTCTCGATGCTTCCGGTCTCCCAGAAAATCAAGAATCTGCGATTCGGAATGAGAGAAAGAAAGATTCGATGATTCCCGACTAAGTGTTTCGTGCAACGAATCGAACCGAGTAGCCGAAAAAGAAGAGGTATGAAGGGGACTCACTGTTAAATTTTGAGTCCAGGGCCTCACAGTAGAGTTGTCCGGTCAACTTCTCCGTATGGTGGTGTGTCACGGCGAGAAGTTGTCAATCAGAAATGACGGCTGGTTGGCTGACACAAGTTGTCGATCAGAAACGACGGGCGGTTGGCTAACACAGCACTGATTTTAATTTCGAGATTTTTGGTCGAGCGAACTGTAGCTAATGCCCGGAGACGGTCTGTGATCACTCGCGGAGTAAAAGGCCGAACTTCAAGAAAGCCAGGAGTGTCGCGGTCTTCGAAATCGCGGGTTTATATTTGGAAAAATCGAAGGGTGGGCGTGTCGGGGTGTCGGATTTGCGCTCCTGATTCGCTGAGTGCTTTTCGTCCTTCTTAATTTTAAGTGGAGAACCGGCTATAAAGAATTGTTTATTCGTTCCTATAGGCAGATTGATCGTAAAACCTGGTTTTACGACTCGATCAACCTACCTCTTTTCTAAAAGTTTAAACTAACAATAAGAATTATGGGGTGATTCTTCGGAGGGGGCCCAACCGACTTTTTTTTGTCGCGACTTTTCTCGCGACAAGAGAGTTAATTTTAGAGCGGTCGTGGATTGTATCCGCGGTTTCGTGACTCACTTGGGCGCCCTGGGAAAATCTCCGATTAGATCTAGATTGAATCGATGCCCATCGAT
>JAJVSH010000239.1:2118-20049 GCA_021460005.1 Tetramorium alpestre
GACTGTTTGTGTACGGATTCGGATATAGTTATTTAACATATTTTGTATTATTTATCGCTGGAGTCGTGCACGACCTCGACCTTCGACGTTACAGTTTGTTTGTTTCAGCCTTGCCCTCGCCGAAGCGGATTTTTATATTTTTAAATACATTTTTGTATCTTTTAAATCTTTTTTCATATCTTTTATATACTTTTTTAAATATCTTTTTTCATGTCTTTTTATATTTTTTAAATATTTTTTTATATCTTTTTCATATTTTTTTAATATCTTTTTTCATATCTTTTTTTGTATCTTTTAGTTTTAAGAATAAATTTTAATTTTTAAATGTATATATTTTTTCTCTTCCATTCCCTTTCTTATTTTAGTTAATAAGTAGTTATAATAAATCGTATAAGTAAAATAAATTAATATAAATGAAATATAAAGAATATAAAGAATATTAATGAAAAATATAAGAATATTAATAAAAAAAATATAAAAATATTAATAAAGAATGTAAAGAATGTTACGTCCAGTATTCCATGATTTCTCCCATCCTGATGAAGAGGGGGAAAAACGAACTTTTCTCTCTCATGATCTTAAGATTAGAGGCGTGGGATCGGAGTCGGACGATCCGCGGATGCATTAGTCGGCCCTTGTCCTTTGAAAAAATAAAAACGAAAGGGTTACAATAAAACCGCGGAAATCACCAAAAAAGGGACACTCGCAGCCGTGGTATCGATCAAAAACGATCCAGATCTTATCGGTGATTTTCCCAGAAGCCCACGCGGGTCACGTAGCCACGGACGTAATAATTGTCCGCTCTAGAATTGTCACTCCTGTCGCGAAGAGAGTCGCGACACAAAAAAATCACTTGGGCCCCTCGAAGAATCGCCTCATAATTCCAGCGTTAATTTAAATTTTAGAAAAGGTTAGATGTAGACAAGCAGTTTGATCGAGTCATAAAACCGAAAGAGTTTTACGATCAAACTGCCTATAGGAACGGCTAGATAATTTTTAATGCCGATTCTCTAATAAGGATTAAGAAAATCGAAAAGCGTTCGACGAATCGGGAACGCAAATCCGGCACCCCGACATTCCCACCCTCCGACTTTTTCGAAATATAAACCCGTGATTTCGAGAGCTGTGACACTTCTTCTTCAAGTTCTACTTTCAATTTGTGAGCTGCCGCTAGTTCCAGTCCAGGAATCTGTCGAAGTAAATCGAATTTTAGTCGCGCATGAATGAAACCTCCTGTGCTCCAACTCCGAAGATCCGAGTTGCCCGGTACTAACCCGCTACCGACCGGAGAAGCTCAACACGCGAGCCTGCTCCCGTACCCGTGGTTTCTCTAAAAGAAACCTCATCACTCGAAAAAACCTCATCACTTGAAGAAACCTCATCACTCGAAGAAACAGTAAGTGCTCCACTCACGGAGATATTTTTTATATCGCGATCGGTCCCGGCCAACCTTATCCATTTGTCATCGCATTAATCACTACCGCCGCGAATTCATTTCGGAACCGCTCTCTTTCTTTTCTAGTGGAGAACCCCGATTTCGTTAACGACGAACAGTTAAATTATCGTCTCCTCGACGAAATAGAAGCAATCGATTGGGGGTTCCTCGAAGCGGAGGCTCCTCCTTCTCCTCTCCTCCCTCATAATCTTCTCGAATATCACATATTCCCCGACACCCCTCCTCCGACTCCTTCACCACCTCCCGACCAACCCCACCAATATGTTCATAGGTGGCCCTTTGATTTAGAGCCATCATACTCTTCCACTCCACCCTCCGACCTAGAGGACGACGTCGAGGATCTCAAGTCGGAATATCGGTTCCCCGACGAATATTATCCAAAGGAGCGCGATCCCGAGTTCTATTACCCAGAAGATAGCGACTCTCAAGAAACCGGCGCGGAGGATCCTGGTCCGGAAGAATTTGAATCGGAACCTCCACCATTGGAAGACCAACCGGGCCCGAGCGACAGTTCCATCCCGTCGCGAAACAACCGCTCACACACACGCACACGCGCACGCGCACGCGCACGCGCACGCGAACACGCACACGCGCACGCACACACGCACGCGCACGCGCGCGCGCGCGCGGATACACACCCGCACACTTAAATTATACCTACCTGTAATATCTAAGAGAAAATACTATTAAGAGCAATGTATTATACGTATTCGATAACTACCTCTAACCTCGTTATATTTTTAGAAACGAAATTTTTCTCTCTAAGTTTCCTCTACATTTCGGTAGGAAACAAATCGATCTGTATCTGTTAACATGCCAAGAAATAGAATAACTAGTGTCATACACACAGCTCTGATATAGATATCATAGTAATAGATTCCGTCATAATAAATCGTATATTTTTGTCATTACTTTTCCTTCTCTAATAAATAATGTAATTTGTCTATTGCAAAACCATGACTCTTTTATTTTAAAAACCCTCGATTTCACCATCTCTTTCCAGTATTTTCCCATTGAGAATCGCAGTGGGTCCTATCCCTGGTAAAAGGGATTGAATTCTCTTACCTGAAAAAGGACCCCGAGTGCGTTGTTCCGCACTTGGCGTCATAGCGTCTGTCACAGACGTTGACCCAAATTCGGAGTCTCAAAACGTGTCCTCGGCTTGCCCGCATAAACGGGCGAGGTAACAAAAGGTACCGTTACGTCCTTCCATCTCCACCTTCCCTTCACCCTCGGGAACCCTTTCCTTCGCTTCCCGATCTTTCCAAAAAAACCTTCGGGGTCTGGACATAACACTACCACATCTAGAAAAAGTAGTATTCGAATCAGGTGCACTATTTCTATGCGCCGGACGGGCGCATTATCTACAAAAACCCACTGAAAAAAGAAAAAAAAATTTTATAACTTATAACTTATTTATAAAATATTTTGTAAATATTTATTATATTATGGTACGATTTACTTACAGCAATTCCGGGAAAAAGTAAATCTATTATTATTTCTTCGATTCTATCCATTTTGATCCGTTTGATATTCAACGAGCTGCTCTCGAAAACGAATTGAATACTGGAAATTTTTTTTCCTAAACTTACCCCAGCTCAAGCTACTTTGCCCATACTCGCTATAGGCGAATAGTGGGAAAGTAGATTAGACACATATGGAAATAACTTATATTTTTTTTATAGTCCACTTATTAACCTTTTTCGAAAAGACCTATGTCCTACTCGCTATAGACGAACAGTAGGCTAAATACATTTGGTGACGATTAAATAGCATCATAAAAAAAGATGCCTGTCACCTTTCTTTCGAAAAGGACCCAAACCTATTCATGTTTCACGACTAAAGAGTAAGGGATATGTTCCGCAGGAAAAGCGTATAAAGAAATCACAACGTGGTTATAAAAACTTTTTTTTTATTCTTATTTTTCTATTACATTTCTCTTACATGTTAAAAATTACAGCCAACAGCTCACAATCGACGTAATCCTTATTGAATGAATCGCTGACGTGGATCGCGTTCGATATCTCGTTAGTGCCCGTTAAAGAAGAAGTGGAATGCCAAAACTGTGTGTACTTAGTGTCAATCGTCTCGATTATATTTGACAATGATTCGAACGTTACATCGATGCACCGATCCAGAGTATACATGAACTGCAACGTCGATTCGGTCATCGTCAAACGTACATTCGATGATTCGAGACGTACGAGTTTAGTGCCGTTAATCGCACGGATTGTTAGCGGTCCAGCGCTTATAACGGCGTCTTTACGATCGTTTCGAAGTAAATTTTGAATGTCGTCGCGTTGCTCGCAGAGTCCCTTCCACGTTTCGATGTCGAAAGAAACATCGAGAAACGTCGAGTTATTTGAAAAACAACTAAATACATCGAGTAGTTTTTAGCAATACTTCTAAATACGTCGAATGATTATTTGCAAAACGACTAAATACGTCGAGTGGTTTTTAGCAATACGTCAAAATATATCAAGTGGTTTTTAGCAATACGTCAAAATACGTTAATGGATTAAAAGGGAGAGTGGCTGTGTTGGAACGCGCGCAAGAGTAAAGTACCGTTTCAGACTTTATTGCTCGATTCATTTCGACACTAAAGTTTTTCTCGAATTAATTGCTCGAAAGGTATGCAAGTTTCCGATTTGTTGCTCACTGTTTATTGCATTAAAAGGGCTGGGAGAGTGACTGTGCTGAAACGCGCAAGAGTGTATGTGCATGTGTGCGTTTGAGTGTGTGTATGTGTGCATGCGTACGTGCGTATGTATGTACGTACGTAATATGTTATTATTTATACATATGTAAAATAATAATAATAATGTATATATTAATATATGCGGACTTATTTCACATGACTTTTTAATTTGTTTTTCATTTGTTGTGAGGTCATTGTATTCTACCCAACAATTCCCTGAACGCAGAACAATGGCAGTATAATGTCCCAATGACGTTGAAGTTCTTAGTATGTGGTAGTGTTTTATAATCCACAATTACAACTAATTGCAAGTCTTGATTTGCATCTAAAGGATTTGCAATTGTTTTTGTTAATTGTTGCAATTTTAAAGGTTTTCTAATAAAGTCGTACATACAAATGTCGAATATTATACTGATACCGATAATTAATATCGATATCTCTTCCGGTAAGCTTTCTATATTGCATCGTAAGGTACTACCGCATTTACAAGTACCTAAGTACAGAAAATTATATTTATTACATAAATATACAAAAAACAAAAATCTCAACTTTTTAAATAAAATTATTTTTTATCGTTTATAATATCCAGATACTAGTATTATTAGATATGTAGTGATTTCTAAATCTAAAATCGCATTTCAAACGTATTGCATCCCAAACTTTTTTTTGTAATGAACTCTTGCCAGACTCCTGGAATTAAGGTTCTTCACATTCTATGTTCGAAGTTTCTTTCGATACATACGTTTATATGATTTCTAAGTAATTAACTCATTAAATTCTTCAGTTGGTACAATAATAGTAAATGCAATAGGTAGTAAACTTTTTGACTCTATCGACGATCTATTTTGAGGTGACTCAGTATCAACACTATTACTTAAGTCAGTAGTAACATTTTTCTCTTGCGGATTACTAATTTTATCTCGTATATGTATGTTTACATATATATATATATATATATATATATATATAAATAATAACATATTACGTACGTAGGTATGTACGCACGCACACATGCACACACTCACACGCACACACGCACATGCACGTACTCTTGCACGCGTTCCATCACAGCCACTCTCCCAATCCTTTTAATGCAATAAACAATGAGCAACAAATCGGAAATTTGCATATCTTTCTAGCAATTAATTTGAGAACAGACGTAGTACTGAAATTGACCAAGTAACAAAGTCTTTTAGGATATATTGTTCTTGTCCCGATAGCATTTATACTTTTCACAATTTTTTTTTAGAGATTTTGTTGCGTAATCGATACAAAAAAGAGCAACTAATTAATGACAAATTCGCACTAAAGAAATATTTATTTACTTTTTATTTATTTTTTATTTTTTTGTGTGGCTGTGCTGAGTTTAAATTAAAGTTAGCACAGCCATCCATTTTTTTTTAAATTGGAGTAAGAGTATTTATAATACTCTTACTCCAATTTAAAAAAAACCCTCACTCTTTAGTCGT
Source organism: Tetramorium alpestre (assembly GCA_021460005.1). NCBI lineage: Eukaryota > Metazoa > Arthropoda > Insecta > Hymenoptera > Formicidae > Tetramorium > Tetramorium alpestre. Next base: position 7,742 of record JAJVSH010000239.1, read on the forward strand.
GAGCAATTAATTAGCCACAAATTCGTACTGCAAAAATCCGAATTTGATTTATCCCTTTTTTTTCATGTGGCTGTGCTGAGTTTAGCCTTAAGTCCGCACAGCCACTGTTTTTTCCGAAATGGCTGGAGCAACAAAATTTGCAATAGAGCACAACTAATTAGCAACAAAAGAGCACTAAATAATTATGTAAGTTTTTTCGATTGTGTTGAAGTGGCTGTGTCAGCTTTATAGACGTCAAATGTAGTTTGTAGAACCAAGTTTTGCGTGGAGTATTAGCCTCCAAATCGTTGTTGAAATATACGCTATCTTTGTTGATGGCAGTGTTAGATAAGTAAGACTTGAATCCATGACGAAGATGTTCTTGAGCTTCAATAAATAAATCCGTGTATGAAATTTTGAAGGCTGGTTTAGATCCTCTGACCGCAGCCTCCTTGGCAGCCTTATCAGCCGTCTCATTTCCGGCAATGCCCTTATGCGCAGGAATTCAGCAGATATAAATGTTAATCAGTTTATTCTCCGAAGTAGTTAACGCCCTTTTGATTTTGAGATCAGATAATTATTCAGGCTATTTGAGTGGCTTGTTAATGCTTTTGTTACACTGAGAGAGTCCATATAAATTACCGTCTGATTCCGTTTGAAATCAGTAGCAACAAAAATGGCCTGCAATATCGCCCAGGCCTTTACAAAGAATATGGAGGTTTTGGGAGGAAATTTATGCAACAAGGATTTGCCGATGGAAGGGATATATACACTGGCACCTACTGACTCACTTTGTGTGCATTTGGACCCATTTGTATAAATGGCAATATGATTTGCGGAAAGGACGAAGCCAATTCAGAAAAAAGTGAGAAGATAAGACGAGGGTGATATTCCTTTTTTGCGATTTTGTTTAGTAAAGTATCAACTTTAGGAATGTGTAAAAGTTCTAGGAAGTGAAGATCCGATTTAAGTAAAACCAACGATCTAAATATAGTTTTATTGAAGTGCTTTGCCAATATAAAGCTTTGAATGTCGGGAATGTCGTAATGAATTTGATTTTTTGAGTATGTGACCTCACCGAAATCATTAATTGTGATAGATACTTGATGGAAGGAGACTCGCTTTTTGCCATTGACTATAAATAAATTTTGAGGTAAGCTGTAGCACTCTATTCCGGAGAGGCGATTCTCTGGCTTCTCCTAACAAGACATTAATGGGGGTAGACACTCTGAATCCCAACGCAGCTCTAATTGCACGGTACTGTAATCTAGATAATTTAAGGAATAGCTGAGTTTCCTTTAAATTGGTACACTTGACATCCATAATCTATAACACTTCTTACAGTTGCATTATATAAATTAAGCAGCAAGTAGGGGTGAGACCCCCATTTGACTCCAATTAATATGATGATAATATCTACTAATTTCCTACATTTAAGGATAAGATATCTAATGTGTGGTTTACCTGTTAGTTTCTTATTATAATAAATATCCAGAAATCTAGCCGAGAGAACTCTAGCAACAGGGACTTCCCGAATCGCGATATCGTTATTTAATGTCAAGTTTGCTTTTCTTCTGTTAAAAATTACAACTTGCGACTTTTCGGACGATATTGTTAATCCTTTTCTAGAAATGAGGAGATATCAGAAAGCGTGGCTTGAATTTGTTGCAAGATCTAGATTTTTACTTGCTGAGAATATGATTAAATCATCCGCATACTGTAGTAACCTTTAAATAAACCTTTGAGCCAATATACTATTCAATTTTCCTTAAATATATTAATATATTATCCTTAATATATTATCCTTAAATATTAAAAAGAAGTGGGTTCAATATAAAATCTTGGGGCATGCTTTTGTGAGTTTTAAAGAGACTCGTTAGGACTCAATTTATTACGAAGTAAGTTTCTAACGTTACATTGGCTATGAATCTCCTCATTTGCGATTGTACGCCGATTTCTGCAAGATCTTCTAAAAGAATGGTCAGAATAACGTTGTCGAAAACTCCCTGAATATCGATAAAGGCACATATCACCACTTCTTTCTGGATAAAGCTGTTGCAGATGAAGCTAGTCAGACAGATCACATTATCAACATATGTGTCACGTATTCAGTTTTATTCTTTTTTCCATTATACAGAAAAATTTCGGTACAAGTCGAAAAAGAAAAAAAACCATAAAATATTATATCGGACTCATATAACAAATAATCTCCAGAGCAAAGGACGCCTGCTTTGCTGTTTCAAAGTTTCAAAGAAATCCTATTTAAACAAAGCAATAAATTTTAGTATTTACAATATAATAAAACCTTTCTCGCTTAAGGAAAACGTACGAGATGGTGGGAATCTCTCGGGGGGGGGGGGGGGGTCTAGCCATTTTCGGTATAAATAGGCGGAACCATTAGAACAGTTCAGCACTAACTCCTAAGATGCAATGTCTATCAGTGTCAGTCCTAAGATGGTCACGTGATGCGTCGTAATTCCCCTCAGTCTTAAGATCTCATTCTTATCTACGATGGTATCCGGTGTTACAAAATTTTTCTTTACAATGTTAGGTCCTGATCCACTACATCTACTAAAAATTTTTAATTTTCTATAAAATTTGAGCTTTTTAGCTTTATCGATGGAACGTCTTCTATCTGAGTTATGTTTATTCTTCGGTTGTTAATTTTGATTCCTTTGAAATTACTCGCTTGAGACGAATCTTGATATTTCCCGGGGCCGCCCCTGTCCTCGCGGGAATTTCCTCGTTTCCCTGAGTTTGAGAGTTTTGTTCGTTCGTTATTATTATTGTACATTGTTCGTTGATTATTATTGTACATTGTTTACGGCATTCCTGTAGTGTATGACCGATTTTCTTGCAATATCTATATGTGATTGTCATATTTTGATTATTGGAATTTGAGCTTGTATTTGGTGATATGAATAATTGTTTATTATTATTGTTACTGTTGTTATTACTGCCATTATTATTTCAGGAGAAATCGTATCTATTTCTAATTCTATTCTCCTGGAATTTTTTTATTTGCCAGCATTTATCTGCCGCGTGCCCTTTTTTATGACAATACTGGCAGTTTATGATCTGACCTTTTATGCGTCGCGCCGACGCCCTTTTTTCGGCATTACCGTCTTCCACCAGAACGACGCGTCTTATCATATTTACTGTTTCTAGTTCTTTCTCGGCTTCAATTGCGCGGTTGTCGATTTCCTCGAACGTTCCTTCTTTCGTTATTATCATTTCTTTGTTTAATCCGCGTAAGAAAGTTGTTTTCAGATGCTTATCGATCGAACTTCGGAACTCAGGGCTTATTCGTTTCTCTTTTCTGAGCGTCGAGTATTCTTTTCTCTAATTCCCGAACGCGATTCGCGTAAGCTACAACTTTTTCGTCTTTCTTTTGACACAGATACGCTAGTCGTCCTTGAGCTTCATAAACTGTTTCTCTGGCCATATTTTGTTCTTAAATTTCAACTAACTCTTGCATTTTATTGAAAGTTTCCCCGAAAATTGATCTATGTGCGTCGCCCTTTAATTTATTCCGCACCGCGCGAACCAGGTTTAATTCTTGTGAAGGTGTGATATTGAGTGCTTCTTCGCATCTCTCGACGAAATACACGAACGGAATATTATTTCCGTCGAAATTCGATACTGGTTCTAAGGCATCTCGGATCGAAAAATACAAATAATTACCGAATATTCCGACTGGTAAGGTTGCCATATCTGGGTTTTGTGGTTGATTTTGTTGCAGTTGTTGAATCACTTGTTGTTGAAGCGTTAAAATCCTTCGTAACTCTAGAATTTCCGCGTTTGTTGACTCCAAATTGGCCATTTCGAGAGGCGGCGTGCGCGATGTCATAGTGCTTTCCTTTGAGAAATCCTCGCTCGGTCGAGGAGAATGCATCACACTCATAAGAAATGCCTTTTTTCTTTTTTTTCACAACTTAGCAGGCTATCCCACCGCTGTCATCAAATTTTGTTACGTATTGTCCATCTGTTAGTTTTGCGTCAAAACATTCAAGTTTTTTACCCTTGGATTTTAGGAGGACAAGTATTTGCTTCTACTTGTTGGAGTTCCTGGATTAAAGGAAAAGAGTCGGTACCCGTCGAAATCGCTTGCTTAATTTGGAACTTCCTCTTTATTTGGACGCACTTCTCGCCCCTTTTATTTATCTGCGAGCTAATTATTAAATTCCGAAAATGAGTCGAACGGCTACAATCTATCCGCTACGCTCTTCGGCAGCGGAAAGATAACTAACACCAAAAATAGGCTTTGTAGTCGCTCTTTGGCAGAGATAGGAACCAATCCGCTATATCAGGCAGCGTAAAGTAATCAGTTCGCTACACTCTTCGGCAGCGTAAAGATACTCGACCCGCTACACTTGCTAGCGTAAAGGCCAAGCCTACTTTTTAAGAGATGTTAACTAAAATGTTGATAAAATTTGGATCAATTTCCAAACCAGCAAACTTCCAGGCTTGTCGATTTAAATTTATCTTTATTTTATAGAAATAGAAATACACTGTGATTCGAACGGAGTTAGTATTGAACTGGTCTAATGATCAAAAAGCGATTGCTTCGTTCGGTGATTTTTCGCCCTATTTATACTTAGGTGGCTAGAACCTCCCCTGAGAGTTTCCCACCACCTCGTGCGTTTTTCTTTTAGTGAAGCGGGGAATTTATAAACGAAACTAATTTTTTCTTTTAGTAAAACATTTATGCCACCAGATCCAGACGATGGAAACGATCCAACAATGCTTTGATGTTCAAAAATATGATATAATGAAAAAGAAATAGACTTTTTCGCGATTTTTTTACGTTTTTGCCGCCATATTGGGAAAATGGGGGATGATAGCGAAAAACGGACAAGAAAAAGCGGACAAAAATACAATAGAAAAATGGATTTTTTAAATGATCCAGCGATTTTTTGTTTGAAAATTTACTATATGAAAAAAAGTCAAAATTTAGGTCGTTTCGGTACGAAACGGGTTAAATTCTAATACCAAAAATATATATTATTATAATTTATTATTATAATTATAATATATAATTTCTATAAAGATACAAATATTTTCTATAAAGATCAAAGTTAATCAATGAATTTTTGCATAATTTTAGCATAAATATTTTAAAAGATACAGTGTTTGAAAATTGTCATGGGTGGCAACCACCCAGTGTATATGCGAAGGTTGAAAAAATAAGTGTGTACACGACGGGTTAAGGATGACCAAACCGTACGATTCGATAGCTTGGTTTACGATTTTACCCGAATAGTCGTCGAATTCATTAAACCAATGAGTGTGAAGTTCCCTACAATCAAATAGAATAGGAAAGAATTACAGAAAGCTAAAAGGTTGTTTAATATGTACGCAGTTTTTATAGACAGATGCCTATACACATGTATAAGCAGAAAAGGTGCTTCTGCTATTTTTAAAGATATATCCTGGATTTTCAACAAAGAGTGTAATCGCGCGAGATCTTCTAATTCGATTTTCGAAAAAGATATAGCATTATTAATATATAAATGCCACGAATATTGGGTTGCGTCATATCGCTACGTACATTAAAACTTTAAGATGAAATTGAGAGGATTCCGTTAACAAAGTTTCTTGTAAGCAAATGATGTCCAGATCTTTAGCTATAGATTCAATAATTGTAAGTTTGTTACGGGCCCCTTAACAATTCCATTGAAGAATCTTTAGGCCCGCCCCCTTTATTCCTTTGCTACTTTTAAGCTGGGACATAAAGTGAATTTTGTGCACTGGAATCTGAATCGATTATTTGAGGAGGGACAACACTTGTTAGTGTATTTCCTTTACTTTGAGTGGAATCAATAGAGCTATGAGAATTAATCATTTTAATCGCGAATGCTAATGAAGATGCTTAAAATTGCTTGTAAATCTCTTTTGATGAGAAAAGATAGTAAATCTTTAGCAAGCAAATCGAGCAGCTCTTTATACATTTTTGAGAAAGATGACGATGATGAAGAGAGAAAAAAGAGGCATAATAGGGGAGAAGAAGTAAAGTTTATGGGCGGGGTTGGTGACGAGGAATGAACAGGATGGTGAATGAACGTCACCCCATTACCTGAGGAGGTGGATGGAAGTCTACCATTAGAGGTAATTGCTGAATTATACTCGTTGGAATTAAAATCAATATTGGTTGTGTTATAGTTGCACCTATATTCGTTCGAATTAGCGAGAATCGGACGACCAAGGTCACGAGCCGCTTTGTTATGCTTAGAGAAGGGAGAATTATTGTTTGATCTCTGAAAGGGGATGGAGGCTACGTGTGAATATGGTTGGGGAAAATTATATTTCTCAGGCAAATCGCGCAGAATATCAAAGTTATTACTATGTCTGAAGTTGTGTGGAATCTGTTTATACATGTTACATGGGGGGAGGGGGTAAGATCAAAAGAAGAAAGTGCCCCTGCTTGCTCTCCAGAGTCCTCCACCGTCTGTGACTGCTGAGTCGTCCGTTCTTCTGTNTGGATCCTGACGCTATGGATTCACCAATCCAAGCATTAATCTACAACTCGTATTGAATAATTAGTATATCGGACGCACAAAACGACACGAGACAAATACGCGGTAACTTTAAATTCACGGAGTCGCCTATCCGCGTTTGCAGATGCGATCCCGACCCTGTGCCCCCGCTCGGTCAGGCAAGCCCTTGTGACGGACAAAGTCACGTCACAATATATGTGTGTATATATATATATATATATATATATATATATATACACACATCTAATTTCTCTATTCTCTATTCGTTTAAATAAATCTTAGTACCAGTCCTCTTAATCTCTCAAAAGTATGTTTTCATGCTACTGATACCACGCAGAACGCACAGCAATTCATTATGGCTCAAAGCGAGGACTCGCGCGCCTCCGCAGGGCCATCCGCATACGCACACCATTCTTCGAACGACGATCTCCAGCACTGCACATGAGATCTATCGAAGCACAGATTGATCACGCACGCAGGCGGGACCCATACGAATTAACGCGATTCCTCTAGAGCATTTAGGCTCAATCGCATAGCAAATTTCGCCCCGCTGACCCGGATATACTCGGTTCTAAGTCATATTATTGCACACACGTACGTGCGTGCATTATAATGACTCTCGAAATTAATTATTTCACATTTCTTTTATTACCATGTGTATGAAAGTGAATATTATTATATTTCGACTCAAGTCTCTTTATATGTATATGTATACACATCGCGCGCTCAGCAACACGATGCATGCAAAAATCCAAGCATTGTCTAAAACAAAAGCATGCGCTGAACACGCTCGGACCTGCACATTCTCGCCGTGACCGGCCGGCTTGTTGCCATATGGAACTTCCTTGAAATTCCAATATCTCGCCAATGTTAAGCAATGTTTTTTTTTTATTAATTTTCCATTATGCGTTCATGCCTTTTTCGGCTATCTTGCGAAGAAAGAACTAGAAACATCATCTATTTCCTCTAACTATGCTGAGAATAATCTTTTAACTCTAATGACCTCAATAGAATTAATTTAACATTTGCTTATTGGCAGAGGTGGACATTGTACACTTACCTTCTAATTCCTCTTGTATTCCCACAATTCGCTGGGAAAGAAACGTCTAACTTTCGAAACTCCGTCTTAATCAAAAACGACGTTCCACAATGTTCTCTCTCACGCTTTCTCGAAACTTCTCACACTACACAGTGAACACGTGCCCTGGGCTCATAACCTGATGGACGCTTTACCGTAGGATCGAAGTTCTAAGAAAGAATATGAGAACGATTAACACAGAACGTATATTTATTTGCACTCTTATATACAAGTAAACCGTACAGGCGCTACTCGAGATCCGGGCCAGGGCCCGATGGCGCGTCCGTCTCAGCAGTGCGCGTATTATCGGCGGCAAATCGTTGCCATGGCAATGCCGCTGCACGCCAAGCCTCTGTGTATCGTCAAAGCTTCCCAATATATATATATATATATATATATATATATATATATATATACATATATACATACATAATTAACACTTGTATTCCATTAAGTACAATTGTTAATTTTAACGTAGATGTAAGCCTTCATATGTTACGAATTTTTCAACAAATACTACAGTTATATACACTTGCGTTCCTAAAATGTTATCATTAATGTAAGATTTTATATGATAATTATATCATAACATACCTACTTATTGTTCTTTTAAGTTTACCCTCTCAAAAACTCCTAAATTACAATTTTTCTGGACGAACAAGCTGTTTTCCTTCTGAATAATAACAAAATTATACAATACATAATGAAATATATAAACATACATATAATATAGAAGCCACACTCGACTGTGTCGGTATCCCCGGCTTCCCTTGAAAAGAAAGAAAAAAAGGGGGAAAAGAAAAGGGGACAAGGGTCTCGCTTATCAAAGGTACATCAGTAGGTACCTCGGCACGTTACCCTACTGAAAGACCTGTGTGCCGTTGTTCAGAGCGGTCTTCTGTCTTACGACTTTGCGACGCAGGGTGTCGGCAAGACGGACCTGGCTATGCATTCGTTACTCTCGGCGACCCGAGCCATAAGGGTACCATGCCACCCAACGAAACGCACAGCAACGTAATCCCAGCAGAAAATATTAAGAAATATTGACAATATGCAAAATGGGCAAACGTTGAAGCAAGAACCCTAAGAAAAACTTCCCCAAATGACTCACTTTAAAGAAAAATAAAGGGAGAAGCGCAACCTGAGACTAACGACAGTTACAAAAAAATATATATACAGGGTGTATCAGACCACCCGTGCCAGCCGTTTAAAAAGCGTATAAATTTTTTTTATAAAAAATCCTAAAAGTTTTGATAAGTAAATAAATCGGATATGCTCTATCGAATGATGATATTTTTAACTTCCGGTATTGACCGGAAATAGGCTATTCAGACCGGAAGTCCAATTTTTTAAATGGAACATAGTACTTTCTATTGCAGATTCAGATTACATAAAAAAAAGTAAGAAACTTTTGTTTCAAACATATCTTCTGAAAACGCCTCCATTGACCTTGAAATAATCTTGAAAGAATGCGATGTTAAAGTGAACTGTAACTGCTCTTGACGTTACCTAAGACCAATGACAGACATGGCAGCTTTGATCCCGTGCATGCGTATTGCGTGCGCGTGTGCGTGCGTGCGTGAGTGTGTGCGTGTGTGCGTATGTGTATACGTATGTGTACGCGCGCCCATGTTTGTGTATGTGTATGGAGTCCCGAACCCCACGTCAGGGCTTGTCAGTTCCGAGGTATTTATGGACTCCAAACTGCCCGACATACGGGGGTGTAATGTGTATGTATGCGTAGCACGCATGTGTAACAACGGTGTATCATATCACGTGCCAGGTTTTTGTCGAGAAATTGCGATGTTGCAAGGAAATGGTAAATAATAATGTTTATAAATACTCAAAATGCCTGCCACCATGATTCACACATGCCGCAATCGTCTTTTGACGCTATCAGTAGCTCGTAGGACTTCTACCTAGCTCAGCAACTGGCAGGAATTCTGAATTCGCTCCTTCATATCGCCTTTTGTTGTTGGGCGATGTTGTGTACACATACGAGGGTCATTTGATAAGTTTGGTAAATTTCTATGATATGGCGCTACAATCCATTCGGTGACGTGACACTTCGAAAGATCCACTCTTCGAAGCCCCTCAGGCCAAATTTCAGCCAGAAATGACACGTAGTTCACGTTCGTCATTTAAAGCGAGTGGTTTAGCAGTTTCCGCAAAAATGAATAAAAACGAATTCCATGCAGTGCAATGGCAAAATTACACAATTGGGTTATGAATTGATTCCTTATCCATCCTATTCTCCTGATTTGGTCCCGTGTGACTTCTTTCTGTTCCCAAACTTAAAAACTTGGCTCGGTGGGAAGAAATTCCATTTTTGCGAACTGCTAAACCACTCGCTTTAAATGACTACCGAACGTGAACTACGCGTCACTTCTGGCTGAAATTTAACCTAAGGGGGTCCGAAGAGTGGATCTTTCAATGTGTCACGTCACCGAATGTATGTAGCGTCATATCATAGAAATTTACCAAACTTATCAAACGATCCTCGTACACAAACATGCGCGCGCGTACGCACACATCCTCCAACTCCTCCACCTCTTCCCGAACTTCCTGGTTGGAGGATTTTTGAAAATTCGTATTCTCCAATTCCACCCTCTGATCTAGAAGACGACGTCGAAGATCTCGAATCGGTTTCCGGATGAGTATTACCCGAAAGAGCGCGACTCCGAATTTTACTATCCGGAGAATAGCGACTTGGAGGAAACCGACACGGAAGACTGTAGTTCAAAAAACCACGAACCAGAAGCTCCACCATTCGAAGAGCAATCAGATCCGAGTAACGGTCCCGCCCCGCTGCCAACTAATCACCCCCGACCCCATTCACACGCATATACACCCGCACACTTAAATTACGTATATTCATAATAGTGATGTATCACACATACTTAATAACCAACACAAAATTTGTTGTAGAAATGTAGTCATAGAAATGAAATTCCCCCTGTTAAATTTTCTTTATGTTGCCATTAATGGCAAATCATTTTGTATACTATAGAATGTTAGTTAATAAAATATTCCACATTATATGGATCTTAATAATTCAGCTCTTATCTACTTATATATATATTTTTTTTGCGTTAATTTGTAACTAATGTATTGTCGATAGTTTTCTGAAATAAATAATGTAATCTAAATTTTATAAAAAGGGGACTCAGAGATTCTTTTAATTTAAAAACCTTCGATTTCACCACCCTTGTTTCCCCCGTCTCTTCCCGCCAAGGATCGCACTAGGTCCCAGGTAAAAGAGATTGAATTCTCTTATCTGAAACAAGGACTCCGAGCGCGTTGTTCCGCATTTGGCGTCACAGCGTCTGTCTCAGACGTTAACCCAAATTCGGAGCCTCAAAACGTGTCTTCGGCACAAACGGGCGAGATAATACTAAGGGTATTGTTACTTCCTTCCATCCCCTCCTTCCTCTTCATTCTCGGGAAGTCTTTCCTTCGCTTCCCGATCTCTCGAAAGAAAAAGAAAAAACCTCCAGGGTCTGGACGTAACAATTATTTACCAGCTAACCCATCAATCCATCCTCCCTCTTGAAGCCGACGAGATTGCATTATACACGGGAAAGGAACTTACTCATGTTTTCAGCGTTAATTAATTATGAGTGAACAATTTGGACTTGTAATAATTTGTGTACATTATTGTTGTGCAATTGTAATTGACTAATATGCTTTTCAGAAACCTAATGTATTTTGCGCGTATATTAACCATTATACACTCCCGAACAAAATTAAGGGCCTAATTTTTCCGAAAAAGTGTAAAGTTCAAACTGCCGATAACATTGCGAATAATGGTCATAGAAAAAAATACCAAAGAGCAAATTGAAGGGCAAAATGTCTACTTTTCGACGGTTCTGTCACAATTTTAAACTTTTTTTAAATTTTAAACAAATTTTGAGTAAAAAGAAAAATTGGGAAATTTCAAAATTTTTTTTCGTGTTTAACTGCATGGGCGAAGATAAATTTTTTTTGTAAATGAAACCAATTGATCTCAAAAGCTTAAATCTTAATTTCGTTTTTTATATGACCCTCTAATTTTTTTAACCAAGTTATTAACGTTTTTCGAAACAATGGCATTTTTTAAATTCGAAGGCTCACATTTCGATAACTAATTATCGTACAATTAAAGGGCAAACACTCAACTTTAACAATAAATTTTCAGTCTAAAAAAATACTGACTTTTACTGAGTTTTTTTTTATTTTCTCATGTCATAAAAATGTCAAAAAATTTCATATATAGAAAAAGAATCGTGGAACAGACGGAATCTAGATGGCGCGACTTGGGCTTTTAAAGTTAACACATTACTCTTTAAAACCCACTTTATTTTTTTTTTATTTTGTCATTTTGGCATCGAGATATTGCACTTTAAATATTGATAAGGCAATTTTATTGGAAATTAATCAATTTTTCTCTAAGAATAAAACTTTTTCGGATACATGGGATATCTTTGATAAAAAAACTACAGTCTCGCAATTTGGAAATCCGCACACAGAAAAATGATTACCGTCGGTATCAGCGTTATCCAATGTGCACCGCGAGGAGGTTGTTCGATCGGATTTTGCACATCATCCTTGAAAAAGACTGAATTTAGATGTATTGCATGAAGATGTTGAATGATTTTGAGAGTGTCTGTTTTTATGCGTGCGCGTATCCTGTGCAAAAAGATAGACATATACATACACACACACACACACGCACGCACGCACGCACGCACGCACGCACGCACGCACGCACGCAC
>JAJVSH010000239.1:50441-74332 GCA_021460005.1 Tetramorium alpestre
AGAAGGACGAAAGAATAAGGAAGAGGCTTTGGTGGTCGAAGCTTATCTTTCCTCCTTCTTCAAACTATTCAAGTTTGTAGTGCTAATTGGATCAGCGACTAGCAAATGGAAGAAACTACCCATATAATTTCTCTTACAAATGTTGTGGTGACATCCCCCAACATTTATCTAAGGTGGGTGTTACGTCCGTAGACTCCGTAGGTAATTTCTTCCATTTGCGGATAAGATAAAATAAAATTTATTTAATAAATTTGAATAGCCTATTATATTACGGTCTTTCGTAGCGAGAAACGCGTCATCATCTCCAGATGTGACCGACCATGTACATCCGGGTTGTCCAAATTGTTCTAGGAAACTATTCGTCCATAGAACCAGACGTATCAAACGACAATCCGGATTATTTAAACGATACATGTGACTCGCGATCAGTTGACAATATACTGACCAATAGGAGGCCGAGAAATTGCTAGATAATCCTAATCCGAATTATTGAATATTAATTATCCTAGTTGGAGATTATCTTCCCAAAAGGGAAGGTCTCCTATAAAAACCGCGGTTCCGCGGAACATAGACCTTATTCGTCTTTTTCACGTTTTCCGGCAGTCAATTTTCGACTTGCATCTTACAAACGTACGCATTTTCCCGCTGCATCTTACGATCTCGAAAGATCTCGCTTACGCCCGACAGTTTTTGACGGCATCTACATATTCTACTCGTCCAGTTGACTTCCGCGTAAGTTCACGCAGTTTCTCGAGGCCTTCAATTATTATACGTATAAACTCGCAAATTCACTTCTGTGCGTGAGCGCGTCCACCACAATCATCCAGCTCGAACAAGAGACCTCTCTAGCCTCAAGAACTGAACCAACCGAAAGACCACCGGAGGAAGAACTTCCCGGAAGATATAGAGAGATCTCCAAAGAAGTGAGTTTAAATTATCTGTATTCCTCCCCTTGGTAATCGGAAATTTCGGGTGGATCGCGGTTCAAACAGCGTAACGTTGCTTTTAGTGGCATACCAAAATGCCGTTACTGACGAAGAATACGATCGGTCAGTACGAAGTAAGGTAATTCTACTCGGGTTAATTGGCGATCTAATCGATGAGCCCCCCGCTCACCGAAATCCTCGTCCTCCTCCTTCTCCACCTGTCAATCAACCAACTCATCAAGAATTACCAGATTCTCCTCCCCCGACGCCTCCTTCCTCCCCGCAAATCTATCCATGGATAGACTCGGATGACGAGTGGATATCTTATTCCTCCTCTCCACCTCCTGAGGAATAAGAGACCTACCCCGAACTCGACGATCCAGATTTTCAACCTAACGAACCGAGAGAGTCCGATCAGGGAGAGATCCGCCAAAGTGAATCCCACCAAGAAGACGCGAGCAGCGAAGACGTGAATACCGACGCCGAGCCACGCAATTAATCTCTCGCTCCATACACACACACATACACACACATAAACCCAAAAGAACCGTAATATTCTATATTCGTTTATAATTAATTTCGTTTATTTTTAATTTTTAACTCTTTATTTTCAATTGTATCATGGAAGGTGTTGTAATTCTCTAATTGAAACTTTTCCATTTGTTCTTACACTAAGTTATTATTATTGAAATTATTCCTATATGAAAGAAAATGTTACTTGCTAATATTATTTCGATTATATTTTTTGTAATTGATTATTACCTAATACGTTATACTTATGCATTTCTCTGTTTATAATCAGTTAAATTCCTTTGCAAATTTATAATAAATAATGTAATTTAGCTTAAATAGAACTAACTTATTTTATTTGAATAATTCCGACCTCGATCTTTTTTTTCCTCCCTTGAGATTGCACACGGTCCCTTCCTGAGGTAACAGGGGAAACCTTGACCCGAAACAAAAGGACCGACGGTCGCATTGCTCGACTAAAAATCATAGCGTCTCAGACGTTGATCTTTGGCCGAGCTATCCCTCGACCGACGGGGTGCTCGCCCGAACAGAGCGACTCCGAGAAGACAGTTGACCCGTTCATCCATCCGCGCCCGTTTCTCTCTCTAATAATTATTTTAACTTCTAAATTCTCGGGTCCGGACGTAATACTATATAAATAATATTTATAATTTACACTTTTCGTGATTCTGACTGTAAGTTAAAAAGACAGGATAAAACGAAGGAGAGGAGAAAGAAAAAAAGTTTATTTTTTTTAAGTTCATTTTCGATAGGAAACTTGTAAAATTTGAACATAACTGGTTCTGACAATACATGTGAAAACCAGTTATGTATAAAAAAATAAATATAAATGACTCCTGTGCTCCTCTTTCAGTACGCGATGTAAGTTCAGCAAGTTTAAATTTTAATTCTTTTACACAATATCACTTATAGATAATCATAATCTATAAAAATGAAAAAAGCTGTTAGTAAAGTATCTTCTTAACAATCTTAAAAAGAGCTACTTTTTGAAAAATAAGAATTTGAGTAAAAATAAATGTAGGATAGACTAAGGCGAATCGAATCACTTTTTATTCCATGAGCAAAAAATAATAGTTGAACACATATATTGTTAATTATGATCAGGAAATTATAATCAATAGACATTTGGGTTGCGTATAAACTAGAGAAATCAATAATAATCATAAAAATTTTCGTTCCACAAATAAAAAATAAAAAAGTGAGAAATATCCGATTCGCCTCTAATTTCGGGGTGAATCAGATCAATCATACACTTCTGAAAAAACTAACATAAATCAATTATTATTGACAAACTCTTTGAAAACAATGGACAAAATAAAGTAAATTAAAAAATAGAGAATTGAAAAATGAAAGATTCTGTTACGTCCAGTAGACTCCACGATTTTTCCCATCCTGAGGGAAGGAGAAAACGAACTTCTCTCTCTCGTGATCTTAAGATTAGAAGGCGTGAGATCGGCGACGGATAGTATCCTGAGGGTTAACTATGGAATATCTAAAGATAAAGACCATCTTGAAACAAAAACTTGAAGCTCAAGCGAACCATGACCGACTATTAACGCATAAAAAACAAAAAATTTATATGCATTAAAGAAATATATATTTATTTCCTTTTTATAATTACTACTTATATACTTACTAAGTACTTACATTTTGACTTTGTTAACGTTTCAATAAAACTAGTCATAGTTCCACTTAACACTTGAGTTGTGTGTTTTACACGCGTCTTTATTTTATTTTCTATTATGTGTTCCTTTGTCAATTTTTTTAGTAGAAAGCGTGTATTAATATTTTTATCCATAATCCATGAGGTCTCACGATGCTATTTTTGTTGGTTCAGTGTTTTTGCAGTTTATCGTCAGATCCTTTGTTAATAAGTTGTTTCTAAAACCTTTAATGAGATGTGGAGGATCATACACTGGAAACTTCTGCTTTATCCACTTCAAAAGTTTGATCTATTAATGGTTAAAATATGATTAAATATTATATATTTGTGTGTAACAGAATTTTTCTTGTGTAAAAGTAATAAATTACCTAGTGATCTTTTCTCAAAATTTCTCTTCATATTCGTAATAGCAATTCGTAATAGCAAATGCGTAATAGCAATTCCTTTATCGCTGCTACATTCGTCGAGCCTTGGTTACAAACGGTAGCAACAATGTGGAAGCCTGCATTGTTAATTTGTCTAATATGATCTTTTACACAGCGAATTAACTGCGCGGTATTTGTCTGTTTATTATAAAAGTTGTAAGAAATAGGCATTTTTCAACCTGACTTTAAACCACGTAACATATGTAAAGATTAAAACATGATCGGCTACCCCGTACCCAAGACGGTATCCTCAAGACCACATATAATAGTCTAGTCATTCTAGCAGAATTTAGAGGGTAACCCCAACAATTTTGAAAGGATTCGCGATTTTTGGATATGTTGTAGAGTTCGAGGCCCTAACGAAAAATCCAAATTTGCGACCTCAAAAAGTATATGCGTTCGCCGTCATCTTGAAAAAAAGACGGTCAAAATAGGTCTTTTTGCAATAACTCCTTTCCCGTCACTCATACGGTCAAAGTAAGTATTATCAAAGTTGTAGAGAAGGAAATTTCCTACAACTTTTGTTGCTTAAATAATAATCTTAAAAAACAAATAATTATTGAGTGAAATGATTTTCATCAGTGGCGTTCTTTAACTGGGAATATGTCAGTGAACCGTGCGCCTAGTAGTGTGTGTGTGGGGTAAAGCGTTCACATCATTCTAAAAACTTGGCTCATTGACATATTCCCAATTAAAGAACGCCACTGATGAAAATGATTTCACTCAATAATTATCCGTTTACTCATTAATAATTACTCGTTTTTTAAAATTATTTAAAATTATTTTCTATTTTAATAGTTTTTGTATAAATCTATTTTTATATAGAAAAATTTTTTAAGAAAAATTTACTAATTACTGTTTTTAAGAAAATAATTACTAATAATATTACTTTTATAGATAGAAAAGACAGTTTTTAGAAAAAAATTAGAAGATTTGTAGAGAAAACCGTTTTTACATCGACGCGTATACTTGGCGCTTTTTCTTAAAAGCCTTTTTTCAAAAAGGTAAATTTTTTAAAATAACAATCATACATCGGCGCGTACACGTATCTTCTTGTTAAATTGTTAGTGATATCATACACTGTCAGCGTACACTTGGCGCCTTTTCTTAACCTTTTTGTAAAAAAATAATAACTTATACAAGCAATTGTTTGAAACAGAAAGAACGCCTGTAATTTTATAGGTGAAGGATACGTATTGTGTGCTGTTTGATCTGTATTTTTATATGCATCTACACTGATGTGCGTGTATGTGTTAGTTTGACATCTTTACGAATGCGAGACAATTTTATCACCGGCGCTGCACACTTGAAAAATGTATAATAGTTTGATCTTTTATAAAATTGTCAGTACCTAATTGCCATAAAGCATAACTGCGAGACAGATGGCAATACAAAAGTGCATTATCCGATATCAATGATGAAAAATAGGTTAATATTCATAAGCTCAGTATAAAAAATGCTCTAACATCATAGCACTGTACCAAAACGTCAGAAATCTAACTGAGGGTAACAACAAATCCTAAACATGCGTTCAATATTATTGTGTCTACTCGTTGCCATGGTTTTTACCATGATCAAAGAGACTGTAAGTATTAATATAAAAACTAGATCTTTAATTTACAAATAAATTACTCTAAATAAATAATGCAAAATAAATTACTCTAAATGTAATTAAATTATGTAGAATATGTATAAAGTAATTCATGAAATTGATCGAATCATATATTATTGGAATTTCTTTTGAAAATCCGTGAACAAAGATATCTGTAGCAAGATCATAGATATTTGATTGTTTACATGTTATGCTGATACTGAAAAACCATTCTCGTCGATTATTTTCTTCATGACAATTAGCTGTGGCTAATTGTTGTGTACTATTCGATCAGTTTAGACGCGAAATATCCTCCGCCGATCGCGATTTTACTCGCCTCGGCCATAAATGCAAATGCCTGCGGACTTGTCGCGGTCGACGAACCCGAGGGGGGGCCCGGAGAGTAAGAGTGTATCCTCGATGTTATACGCATGATTCATTGGGCTTAAGGATGTTCACCGGCTACAATCGTAATAAAAAATTCGGCGCACATTTGGCTGTCTCTCCGTAGAGCGCTATCCTTTTTTCAATTTTAGAGTAGATTGTATGTACCAATGCAAATAACGCCGTTTTTGTATACACTCATTCAAGCCCGTTTTAAGAGAAACAGAAATTCGGCAACGTTGTTATTGTGTCACATATGCGTGAAAGTAGAAGCGCAAATATATAACCTCTTTTTTTTTGCAGTTGTATCTTAGTTGTCAAATTACGAAGTCTGAGTTAAAGTAGAAGTACTTATGTCTGGTCAATTTCGCCCAAATGGCAGATTTGCCAAGAAAAAGGTCGTAACTAAGGAGTTAAAATGTGTTGCAGCTATGTTAAAATAAAAAAAAAGTGTGTGAAAGACTTACGAGCATTCGGATCGGGCCGAAACCGAAACCAATAACCGGACCGTAACCATTATTTTAGTCGAAACTAAAAACAGGACCAAAATATTATGCAGGTTATTGGACTGGAACCATAACCGGACTGAAATTTTTATTTCAGTTTGGGCCGGGTTTTTTTAAACATTATTTTATTTAAGTCAGTCTGCCTTTAGGTCGCTCTATGTTTAATATGTCTGAACGTTTTTTAACTACGGACACTGTGTTGCACAAAACTATTCTATTAGCCATATATTATCTAACAAAATATTCTAGATAATATACAGTCAATTGAACCAATAGAAACTTTCTTTTATGTAACATAGTGTCTGTAGTTAGAAAACGCTCTGTATGAAGTGTTTCTCCATGGTCCGCGCATTTGGCGAAGGGCAGTGCACTAGAATGTAGTGAGTACTGTGAGTAGTGAGTTCGTGTGAAGAGAAACACTTAGGAATCAAACGATATGAGTAAGATAACTACTAATAAACATTTTACTTATACACGCAAGTAAGCGTCGAACAATTGTTCTCAGGATTAAAATTTATACTATCCCCGCTAAGAACAAATATCAATGAAGTAATCCTGGAGAATCAATTATTGGTCAAAGCTAATAGAATTTTTATCGACAAAGATAATACGTATGTTTGTAATCTTACATATTTTTAACTCTCCACACGCAGTTGATTTAGAGGAATTTTTTCTCTACATTTCTGGACATAAAATGAATACAATAAAATAAATACAAAAGAATGAGATCTTATAAGAGTAAAACTAAATTTTAAAAACTTTCAATATAATATTTCAATTTTTTCGGTTTTTTATAGCAAAGTTTGAAAAATCTTAATTTAATTTTTAAAATAATAGATTAATTCTAAGTTTTAAAATTAAGTTTAAAAATTTTTCTAGATAAATAGTGATATTACACAATATCTATGGAGGATTATTTTTTTATTTTCTTGCTTGTACTATAATAATTTTTGTAAAATTTTTAAAATTTTGTAAAATTTGTAAAATTTTTATAGAAAACTAGTAACAAGCTTGAAACGAGCAACTGTAAATTGCTGTCGATAAAACGGAGGAAAAAGAAGAAGAAAGATTTATTTACAAAACCTGGAACTTCTCAATAATGTGTAACTTTTTATTTACAATAATAAACGAATTTTTTACAGTGTGTAACTTAATATACCAATTGTATTATTTGATATTCTCGTAACCAAAAAAGACCGATAAGGTGACCGAAATTCAAACAATTACGGTCATTGTTATCAATAAAAGGGACGGAACCGAAACAGAAACCGAAATTTGAATATATGTTTAAACCATAATCGGACTAAAATTTCATTTCGGTCCAGATTCCTGCTTACGAGGAAAGATTCCCAGGTAATTTACCGTTTTTTATTTAAAACCTATGCAGAAATTCAAAAAGTTGTAGGTGATTCTAATAGCATATTTTATAAGTTATAGCCCCTATCTTTGCGTTAAAACAAAATGGCGGCACAATAAATATTGATATAAAAGATACGAAATAAACTGTAAAAAATTATTTTTAATGAAATAAATATGTCTTTTTTGAATCGCACATATTATCATTAATTACAAACAACTTTAAAACATGCAACAAAAATTTAAAAAAATAAAAAATTAAAAAAACAAAAAAGGACCCCGCACACACCTTCATGGAAATTGAATTTTGGTCGAATCGTCTGGAACTTTCAAAAAAATTAGTTCTTATCATACTAATCAAAAACTACCCGGGAAAAAATTTTCATATATGCACATATATAAATATAAATAACTATATATAAATCTATATAATTATATACGAAATTTGTCCACATATATTTGTATTAACTTCCTTCATTTGTAAAATTTTTATTTACATAAGAAAAATAATAGTAATTATAAAAAAAACAAAAATATAATTAAAAGAATAATTTTTGTAATGCTTTTTTCGCAAAATATTCTGTTAGGAAATATGAGAAAAGATTACCCATATACAATCATATATGGATCATTATATATATATATATAGTTATTTATATTTATATATGTGCATATATGAAAATTTTTTCCCGGGTATAATGGACACGAAGTCCAAAAATGGACAGTTTTTGAGATATGGTTAAAAGTAAGAAAAATGGCAATTGTCCGACTTAAATCTTCTCATGATTCAAACGTCTCATCACAATCGCAAGAAAATGATGAAAATTCTCCAAATCCGACATTTGATATTGCAATAGGAAATATCGTTAATATCATTATATCGTATGATATGGGTTAGAGCAAACGTGACAACGGGAGAAGTTATGAATGCTTGAACGGCTATCATTGAATTTCTATCGAAGAAAATTTTAGACTTCACTACCCGTAATCGCAAATGTTCTAAATGCAATGCGGGTTATAGTAAGGACGGTCATGATTGCCGCCTCAATTTTCAGGGTAGTGCAAAAGCTATGGAGATTGATGCTGGCATAGAGTTAATAAAAAATAGTCAAGTTTTGAAAAGCAAATTTAAACATTCAAGTTATAATCGGAGGTGAAAATAATTCAGCGATAGCGGCAATACATAATGTGATGTATTTATTCACAAATTAGCAGATAAAAATCATCTAGTCAAACATTTTACTAATGAATTGTATGAACTCGTCAAAAAGTTCAAAGAAATGAATAAAAAAGGCATCATAAATCACGTAAAAAAAATATTTTACATATGCGATTGCACAAAATAAAGATCTGGGTATGCAATTAGCATGCAATATATTACGTAGTATTTCGGATCATTTATATGAGCAACACGAAAATTGTAAAGAATGGTGCCATCGAACAGAAGATTCTTCAAAACAAATTTACTTAAAATTACTGATGAAGCATTGTATAATCAATTAAAAACAGTCTTTCTTAAATGTGCA
The DNA here is from genome assembly GCA_021460005.1 of Tetramorium alpestre. Classification (NCBI taxonomy): domain Eukaryota; kingdom Metazoa; phylum Arthropoda; class Insecta; order Hymenoptera; family Formicidae; genus Tetramorium; species Tetramorium alpestre. Next base: position 59,350 of record JAJVSH010000239.1, read on the forward strand.
AATAACGCGCAAAAATTTTCAATGGCAGCATCTAGTCAGGGCAATGAAAGTGTAAATAATATTATTGCTCATAAAGTAGTAAAAAATATTTGTTTGAGTAATAGTGCTGCCTGTGACTTTCGTGTGGCTAGTGCTATATGTGCAAAAAATAACGGTGAACATAGTATAATAAATATAAGAAAAAAATTAAATATTTCGCCCGGTTATTATAGTATTATCTATGCAACTGGAGCCGATAGAAAATGAAATTGTAGAGCACGTTGCGAATCAAGTAAAATATAAAAATTACGACGACTCCAATTAAAAATAAATAGGGAAGCATTGAGAAAAAATAAAGAGAGAATGGAAGGAATACAGTATCTTCCAAACTGTGGAATTTATGAATTTAATGAAAAAAGTGAATCAGGAAACGTAGTTTTATTGGATAATTGTAAAATATACTATTTTACAATTATCCAATAAATAACCCTATCTTTGTCTGACTCGCCGATTTTAATGAAGCTCAGTATATTTGTAGATTAGCCAAAAATAATAGACACATATTTTTTTATATCGGTAATGGTGCAACTTTAAAGGTAAAAACTACTCCTTGTATTCATAAATACGTTTAATTGATTCATTGCATTTAAGCTCACAGTATTGAAATTATTTTTGAGTTTTAGAAATAATAAACGAGTTTTCGTCGTTGAAAGCATCTGAAGTTCAATGTAAAAATTGTAGAATTCAAAATGGCGTATTCAATATGGTACCACCATATTGTGTAAATTACGAAAGTCTTATCTCGCTCTTTGCCGAATCCAGGAATAACCGACGAGGAGGTGGCGAGAGTCTATTCCCAATTCGTTTTTTTGTTTTTTTATTTTTTTACTTTTTTATTTGTATTTATATTTTATTGAAAAATTTTTTTTTCCATTTCTTTACAATTCACTTCTAACACCTCGCTTATGTCAATTTCTTTACTTTTTATATTCTTTGCAGAAGTGATATGCAAAAAAAATTCTTTGTGCACAAAAAATTTGCACACCAAGCATACTTTATGATTGCTATATTATTGCACAACACACAAACAGCTTCACAATTTTTAAAACAATAATGTACAGGATTATCAAAATGCCCAGATAAAAAAGCATATAGAAAAATTTTAGCCTTATTTTAATTTTAAAATACAATGTATAATAGATTGCGTAATAATTCTACATCTATATGTTAAAATCAATAATTCTAAATTTAATTATTGCAACATGTAATCTTTAAACACAATCTTTAAAAAATTGATGCCTAAAATAAATTCCTATATAATTGTAACATTAGTGAGAATCATCTTAGTACAATTATTACTGAATACATTTCAGAAATTAAGTTTATAATTATTGTAAAAATCATTGCAGCATAAAATTGTACAATTATTATTCAAGTAATAAAAAAAATTCTTTTACTTTTTATTTATACACAAAACTTTGCCTCATTATTTTGTATATTTAGAACTTATAATTGTAAAATTCTATTTCAGCAAAAGATATGCGTTTTGTAAAATAATCCTAACACAATGGTTGCGTTCATAAATTTGCAACAGATGTATTACAGTTGGATGCATTTCTGTATCGTGTTATCCTATCTGGGTGGATATATACAGGGTGTCCTAAAACTACCAGATATTCTCTCAATGACAGATTCTTTAGAAAATTTCAAGACGAAAAGTCTAATACAAAAATGTCGAGGGTACAATAGTTTTTAAATGGGAAGCGATTATATTTTACGAATGACAGGGCTGAAATTTCGCGCGCTCAGGCACGGCGAAATAGCAAGTGCTAAAAGTGCTCCTTATGTTCATCTGGGTCAAATGGAGCCCGAGCGAAAGTTTACAATTAAATATCTATAAGAAAATATTAAAAATCGGGACTTATGGCACCATCTGTTGTTGGTTTGACTTTCCTATTTTACGACTGTACAGCATTTTTTAATTGCATTTTTCAATGAGAAATGTGTAAATTTTTTCCAAAAAAATCCAAATTCTAAAAAAATTTTTTTAAATATTTATACTTGCAGTAATTTTTATCTTAACCCATTAATGTCAGACTTGCATGTGTTTATCTCTGCACTTTCGTTAGCTTGGAATTGTATGAAATCCATTGAAAAAAATTATAACAAATACATATCTGAGTATTTTTGAGTTTGCTCTTTCAAAATCCATGGTTAAAAAATCGATTTGATGCATATTAAACAATAAATTTTGCAATTTAAATAAAAAAGATGAGAAATTTGTGGTGTCATTTTTTGAAAAGTCCAAATTTTTATCCTGATCCGGCAATGCAGTAGGCCTAGAACCAATGAGGATCGTGCATAAATTACATATTTTTCCTAAAAACCTATGCAATTCGTTTTGTAAATTTTCAAAATGGCGGATCAAATATGGCGACCGAAAGTTTAAAAATCTCAAAATGCAGTAAATTAGATTTTATTTCTTCACACTCAAAAATACTTGGATATGTATTTGTTATAATTTTTTTCGATGGATTTCTTACAATTCCAAGCTAACGAAAGTGCAGAGATAAACACATGCAAGTCTGACGTTAATGGGTTAAAGTGTAGAGTTTCTAAAGTATCAGGTTAAATTTTTACGAAAAAATATTGATAAATGAAAACGTTATCAAATTTGAAATAAAAAGTCAATTTTTCGGTTTCTCTTGAAATTATAATTTTTTTTAATATTTAAAATTCTTTTTTTCACATTCTAATGATTGTATCTCATTTTTGGATATCTAAGTTATATACTTGAATTTGTTTAACTCAAAAAACAGAAAAGTAACTTTATAGCAACCGATTGACTGCTCGGGGTTAAATTGACCCAGGTGTGCCCTTTATGTTTCACCCAGGAGATGTGCCCATTAAGGGTTACAATAATGGATTTCAACAGGGAAGGTATATACAATAAAAGAACGAGAATTAATTGCATTGGTACGGACATCAAGATATGTCAAGAAGCCAAATTTCTAGGAATTACCATGGACAATAAACTAAGCTTTGAAAATCAATGTCAGATAATAAAGGATAAAGTCAAGAAAGCAAATGAAATATTAAAGTATGCGAACAAAGTATCGAGAGGAATGGAAGTGAACACGGCTCTGATTATGTACAAAAGCTTAATAAGATCAATTATGGACTATGGAGCACCGGTATATCTTGATGCAGACAAAAATAACAACATTCAAAAAATAGAAAATATTACTAATACTTAGGTTTAATACTTAGGTTTGAGAACAGCATTAGGATATAGAAATAGCACACCAACAAAAATAATGATCGCAGAAGCTAAAGTCACAACGTTCAGAAATAGAGCAAAAATGCTAGCAAAAAACTGCCTTACTAAAATGTTAGAAGAAAATTCAATAAGGAAAGCAGAGATAGAAGAATGGGCAAAGAAAGAAAAGAAGATATCCCTCACACCGTGGAGAAGAAAAAATATTCTACTGACAATATGGGAAGCTCTTAAAAAACAAAAAGCAGATTTATGTGAAGAGACAAGAAGTCAAATATATAAAATGAAGTATAAACAGGTGACGGAAGAGATCAGAATAGACATAGAAACAAGCAAAGAAGAGATGAAGAACAAAAATAAGGTAGAAAAAATAATAAACAAAATAAAAGAAAAACATTAACTCGAAGATGAAGATTGGGAAATATACACAGATGGCTCAAAAGGAAAAGAAAAGGAATCAGTGGGAAATGCATTTGTAATCAAGAACACAGCAATAGGATATAGAATGAGTTTAAACAAGGGATGCAATATTCTAACGGCAGAAGCTTGCGCAATCGCGAAAACATTAGAGTGGAGCAATCTACAAAGAGAATTTAAACAAGAACATTTTAATACTTACTGACTCAATTAGTATACTAAAAGCGCTAAAACAATAAAATAACCACATCAATAAATCATTATATATTGGAAATAAGAAAATGATACACAAAATTAAAAGAAGACAAAAGAAAAGAGAGAAAAATAATTCTAGCATGGATATCAGCACACAAAGAAATAGAAGGAAATGAAGAAGTAGACAAGCTAGCCAAGGGAGCGACAAGAAGAAGAGTGGGACAAGGAGTTAAAAATATCGAGTAACATCAGAAAAGAATTCAAGAAAACAGCATATGAAGATACGGTAAAAGAAATTAAAGTACAAGCAACGGTACAAGCAAAGAACAATACTACTTTCAACACTTTTTCAAAGAGGAAGAAAGATATCCATGGTTCCAAGATATATAAGATAAAGAAGAAAGATATCCAAGGTTTGAATTACCCGCGAAGAGCGATAGTGTTATTTAATAGACTAAAGGCCGGTATTCATAGTCAGTTCTTATATTTAAGATCATCTTAAGTACAGTCTTATATGGTTCTAAACCAATCACAGAGCTGTATTAGCATCTTAAGACATTACTTAGACGGTCTTAAAATAAGAACTGACTATGAATACCGGCCTAAGAGCTTATCATTTCAATCTTAATGCGTCGCTTGCGGGAAAGTATTATATCGAATCCACTAGATGTCAATGCGGATGCGAATACGAAGGCATTAACCATTGACATATAGAATGGACCGCTGAAGGCAGTGGAAGGGAGGCCGCACGCGCAGAGTGAGAGGCAGATAATATGAGGTAACGTTCCATCTCTTTTTCAAGCAGGAACGTCCAATCAGGCTTTTAGTATAAAGAGATAAAAAGATATGAATGTTACCTCATATTATCTGCCTCTCACTCTACGCGTGCGATTATCCCTTCCACTGTCATCAGCGGTCCATTCTATATGTCGATGGCATTAACCATTTTGTCTTCAAGTGTCCAAGTGAAAGATGATGAACAGAGAATAGAATATAACCTGAATGGAGAATTAGATAAGGTCGGAGCAAGTAAGTCGGATGATGTGTGGTTAAGAAAAGAAGAATTTACAACGTTAAAAGTGATTTACAAATTTATTAAATTAACTGGAAAAATTATTTAACTAAGAAATTCATATCGATTAGAAAGGAATAAAGAAGAGGAGTGCAATATACTTGTATGCAATATACGATACAAAAATGCTGACATTTATTTACGTGACATAATTCTGTATACGTGTTAATTAAATATTATAATGTACGCATTATAATACATTAACATAACTGTTATGCAATATGTGCATAATTTAGAGAGATTGCTTACATAATTCGAAGTGAGAAATTCGTTTTTAAATGTTCGATCCTCTCTTGAGAGAGAATCAAGATGAGATTTAATAGGTTCAATGACATTGTATAGTTACAAAACAAATATACCATTATTTTGTTTCCTAAAGTCTAATAAACACATAATAGTGCATGCACTCGCGTGTGCGCACAAAGGTACAGAATAACTCTAGGCAATTTGTTCGTCATAATCGAAAGCTTCCTGTCACTCCTATTTCAGGTGCTGCACGCAATCGAGCCGCGGTCGACCAACCTCAGGGGGACCATGAGCAGATACTGATCGCCGACCAGTCGTCGTGGGCCGCGAAGGGATGGACGCGGCGGGTCAGCACCAGAAAGTGCATCGCAGACCCGAGTGTTATTGATAACAACTACGCGGGAGACTGACCACCGTCGTCCGGCAAGGTTCTTCTTCTCCGGCCACTTCACGTCACCTCGTCACTGCGATCGGATCTGGAGAATGAGCATCGTAATGATCGCTCGCAAGAACTGGGCGCTGCGCCTGTCGGTGGTGCTAAACGTGTGCGTACTGCTGTACGTGTATGTTCACATTGGCTCGTCCGGCCCGTGGATCGCGGAATCGCCGATCAACTGGGCACCACTCCAATCAGATACCTACGGCGTCCTGAATGACCTTGTGAACGGCACGCAGAAGGGCGCCATGACTACCGTCGCCGCATCATCATCCTCGTCGTCGTCAGCCGCAGTTGTCGGCGCCACCAATAATGCGCTAGATGTGGTTTATGTTAGTAGAAATGAAAATGTAATTGGGAATTAATTGAAATCGGGAGGTACAGATTGTAATTAATTTGCATTCTCTAATAATTAATAGAGATAGAGATATTCTCATTAATCTCATGTTAATGATGTTAATGAAGTATAATATCATTTCTCTATGGAAATTACTATTTAGACTCTCGTAGAAAAAGGTGAAAATATCGGTTCAAGACACGTCGAGATGTCGTAGAAGAATTCATGTATATAGGCGATGTATATACCGCTATTCGCGGTATTTCCGTCGCTTTCCATGCAAATTTCTCTCTCGAACGGCGATTAAACCGACTCCTTCTCTTTTTCCCCTTCTCGTCTAGATGAGGAACGGCACAACGAGCATCGTGCGCGAACCGATAAGCCTGAGGGAGGCTGTGCCGTGCAACGAGAAGTCGATCGAGCCGAGGCGGGCGCAGCGCGGTGACTATTGGGTGCTGTACAATTACGTACCGATGAGCATGGCGGTGAGATGCTGGGAAAGCGTAACATACACTACGCATGCCGACTACACGTTTCTCGACAATCTGGAGCCGCTACTAGAGCGTTGGCGAGCGCCGATATCGATCGCCATGCATGCACCCGGCACCGACTTCCTGGCGACCCTTGATGCCATCAGATACTCGAGAAATTGTGGCAGCCCTCTAGTCTCGCAGCTGGTGACTTTTCATGTCTTCTTCAGCAGCAAAAACATGCCAAAAATGGTAAATAGGACGGCCAAAATTATCCCAGCAATCCCATCAACGTGGTCCTGATTCCCTCTTGAATTCCGGATACAGCGAGCATCTGGTGAATGTCCCAATTCAATATTATGAATGAGTATTCGTTCCTGTTAATCGCTTCAGCCTTATTTTATGAATGCACCGTCCATCAAATCCTTCTCGAATCTTGCATAATCCTGAATCTAAGCATCTTGTAAGTATTGAGTGTACTAATATAACACGATTACTTTGTCGATATTTTATATTTATCTCAGGAGAATCATGATAAATCTATATCAACAGATCCAAAGGCAGAGAATATGAGAACGATGACAATTGTGATGGTATAGGTGGAGGGATCTCGGGAGATATTCGATAGGTGAGGTGTGATTACTTGGTGAAGCTCTAAGACCGAAAATTCTTGCGATGTCTCCTTTGTTTAGCTCGAGGAACTCTTTCAGTTCATTCAGAATTTCGTCTAACTCTCGTCAAAATTTATTCTTTTGATAGACGGATGGAATTCCTTGGAATGCCATTAAAATATTGCATCTCTATATACGATTCCGCAATCCACCAACGAATTCCAAATAGAGAGAGAAATTATTTACTTTAAATTGGATCGGACTTACTTCTTCAGTTATCGAAGTGTTCTATGAAGTCTTCGGTGATCTTCTAACAATAAGTGGGTTTTTTTGGCCGATGGTGGTGCGGCCAATAATATTATAGAATAAGTAGTTTATTAATAAAAGAGTCAATATATTATAATAGGTGTTGGCCAGGAATACCACTCTTTGTTACACGTTCTTACACGCTCTACAACACTCTCCGAAACGCTCTCTGAAAATCTCTAAAACTCTCACCGAAACGCTGTGCTCGCTCGATAAACTGGGCTCGGTCGCTCAACGCTTTGCCTTATATTCTCTCGCAAAAAACATCAAACGCTCTACGCTCTCAATTGTTTAACAATCAGAGTCGCCGCCATCAACCAATGCCGAAAAGTCGATATTTTTCTTAAAAAACGGCACACTGCCTCTATCAGACGACGTCGCTGTCTCTTTTCCGATCGTCGCTTGTTCGCTCGTTCTCTCTGTCTCTCTCTCTCTCTCTCTCTCTCTCTCTCTCTCTCTCTCTCTCTGCTCTTTCTGCTCTCTCTCTCTCTCTCTCTCTGTACATCCTACAATATTTAGATTTCCAAATAAGAAGATTTTATAATTTTTCAGTCTCCTATTGTCTAATAAGTGCACACGGCTTGCAACCAGTTCTTTGATCCGTTCAGATAATAGTTTTTCTCTGAATTGTTTTTCTCGCTTTGATATATTTATTGTGATCACTTTCGGAAGTGATAGCACGTGTCGCTCGAACAGATGAAAATTAGATGACTTAATTGTTGCTATGGGAAGAATTATTGAGATCACGATATAATAAGCTAATTTACCGTATTCGGTGACTTACTCGATAAATTTTATAAATTTATATTTCGCGAATAGAAATTTTCGCGAATGCGAATGGAAGAAGCACCCCGAATCGTGAGAGGCAAGCGGACTCATGAAAATCAGGCACCCCGAATAGTGAGAGGCAAGGGGATTCATGAAAATTAAGCATCCTAAATATGGAATTTAAAAACGTATTGCAACCTCCTTGTGGTAAAATCTGGAAGCTGTAATTATAGGCTAACTGCAGACGTCCCAGAAAACATATTAGCATGTGTTACAATGCTAATTCAGACTATAATATTTTTCTCGGTCATAAAAAATGTAACAGGTTTGTGGTTAACCATTTAAGAGCAGTACGCTCTTAAACATAACACAACGTAGTATAACGTACACGATTTTCATTTTTCCCGAAATGTTGCACTAAATGTTATAATTTATTTCTTTAAAATTCTGTAGTGAAGATAATTGAACAATTGATGAACGAACTTACCTGAAATGAAGTTCGATTACAATTATGCTGAGGCTCGTCCGGATGGATACTCTGTAGTTCGTTCCGTCACACTGAGCCCAACAGCTAATTTAAAGCTGTAAAAAGCGCGCGCATCGCCCCGCTGCGCGCACGATCTGTGCCTAGACTCTTCATTATTTTAAAGCTACAAATCTAAATAAGGGGAAAAAGGAGGGAGGATGGGACCTTCCATTCGGACGAGCCTCAGCATAATTGTAATCAAACTTCACTTCAGGTAAGTTCGTTCAATTGTTCAATTATACCTCGTCTCGTTCGGATAAATACTCTGTAGATTTTTAAAGCTCAGATTTGTAAGTAACCAAAAAGAAAGGCTGATAGTTAAAAGCCCTTTATTTTGAGAATAAACACAATTTTCAGAGAACTTAAATTCATAAGGAAGGCAGAATAAAAGAGAATAAATCAAGAATGTCTAAAGACACAACCGTAAAGACAGTAATTGATGCAACAAAAAAATTAAGAATTAAAGATGGTAAGACGAATTTTTCAAAATAGGTCGATATTATAAAAACGCGCAAAAACGTCAGAGAAATTGCTTTAGCATTGAGGAAATCCGCAGTACGTCGGATTTCCTCAATGTTAATCCTTTTGCTGGCTGCAAAGGAAGTCGAAGCGTCGAATGTGCTGAAAAAATTGACACATCGATTCCGACTGCCTCCATTTCCGCTTTGACCCACCATCCCATTTGAGCAGATACTGCCCTATATGGAGAACGAAATGAAATGAAGAGTGAATCGCTTCTATCACTATGAAGATCACGAGTGAGATCAACGTAAAACTTCATTAATGAGAAAACACAAAGCTCCGGCTTATACGAAAAGGGTTTGAAACGAGTAAGGGCTGAGGCCTACCGATCCTCGATATCTGGGAATTTAATAACGAGATATTCCGAGAAGGTTATATTAGAGATGTTAATAGCTGCCAGATTTTACATGCCAGAGTCCTCTGCGCAGTTGTCAGTACGAGGAGAGTTGCTAGCTTTCTCCAGAGGAACTCCAACGAAAGGCTCTCGTATAGAGATGCCAATCGTGCAATAACCAACGATGAATCCCAGGTAAAAATGTAGTGTGGACTGAGGAGTGTTGACACTCCTCTAAAAAATCTCTTGATTAGGGGATGAGAGTCCACCTCTTCCACGGAAATTAAAGAAATGGCCGAGCAATAAGAGTTATGAGTGGAATATGAGCCAACCCTTGCTAAAGAGGCTGCCAAGAATTCCAACATGGAACGCAACGGAAGGTCGGAAACAGTCCAAATGATTATTCCTGCAAAAAAGCCACCATAATCTGATCGATCTTGCGTACTGTGCCTTAGTGACTTTCGAAATGGACGCGAGGGTTGTGTCTAATGCGCTCTCTTCCTTCAAACCGAAAGGCTTGCCGGATAACCTCGCGACAACCAGGGAAATCTTGCGCCATTCCGGGTGAGTCTGCTTGAAAGGAGACGACAACATATTAATGTCCGGATCAAACCGAATCGAACGGTCAATAATGAGCCGATTAAAAAGAGGAAACTAGGATTCGGCCGGCCACCAAGGGACGACCATAACACCTTCTGCTTTATCTGTAATGATTTTACGAAGGATTTTAAGAATTAAAATAAAGGAGGGAAAAGCGTAGAAGTAAAAATCGCCCCAATCTATTAAAAATGCATCGACCGCAAGGACTAAGGGATCTGAAAGCCACGAAACGAAACGAGGGCATTTAATATTGATTGATTATGCAAATAAATCGATCAAAAGGAGCGAAAAAGGACTTAATTCTGATAAAGAACTCCTGCTGAAGTGACCACTCTATTTCTAGTGAAATCGTTTGCGACTCCCTGTCTGCCTTGATGTTCTGAGCTGACGGTATATGAGGCGTAAATAAGTAAATTTTTATCCTCATATCAACATTAGATTTCGCAAACCAGATTAAACTAGTAGGGAAATCTAATCGAGTTAGAGGTTCACGTATGAAAGAGCAGTGAAATTATTTACTCTAAGCAGGATGTTGCAATCGCTTAAATGGGAAGCGAAGCATCTTAAAGTGTGAAAAACTGTAAGACGCTCCAAATAATTTATGTGGTTTTTCTTTTCCTCTAACGACCAAAAACCATTTGTGCGGGATTCACCACAGACCGCACCCTAGCCTGTTAAAGAAGCGTCGGTAAAGATTTTAAGCACAAAAGTTCTCAATCTAATAAAACTTCTCTGAGAAATGTCCGAAAAAATACTCTTCCACCAGGAAAGGTCTTCTCTAATGACCGCCTTTGAGAGCGGAAGAGATTCTTCGCTTCGAAGTCATTATCTGCGATCGAGAGAGCTAAAAATTTTTCCCTCTCCAGAATTTTGGTACGTAATATGGTACGCATTGCACCGCCAGGTACACTGAAATTAAAGAATCAGTATAACTTGCAAAGACCCGAGTCTTACAAGATTTTAAGTCTAGAATATTACGAGTTAGCTGCAACAGCCTTTTTCTATTATCCGGAGGAATTGAGATAGAAAACTAGATCGTGTGAAACACAAGTCCTAGAAAACGGCAAGATCTAGACAGAGTGAGCCTATTTTTCTGCATATTAACTATGAAGCCAAGGAACGAAAGTCTACAGAGTCTACTGTGGTAGAAACGTTTCTACTACATTCTCTAAAGGAAGGCGCGATAAGAAGAAACTCGTCTAAGCGACAGAGAAAGAACCCTTATCCCAAAGGGAAAATATGACAGGCTTCAAAATTTTAAAATGTAAAAATGTAGGATGCCGATGCGAGGCCAAAAGATAGGGCTCGGAACTGAAAAAGTTGACCGCGCAACCGAAACCGCAGGTACTTTCTATCCTCCCGAGCAATTGGTACTAATAAGTATGCATCCTGTAAATCAATCACGGCTATAAAATCCCCTGGAGAAAGGAGGTGGATAACTGTTCTCCAATTCTCTAACTTAAAATGCGAAGCGAGGATATAATTATTAAGCGATTTAAGATAAATCGATTTCAGATTTAAGATAAATCTCCAGCCGCCCGAAGACTTCTTGATTATAAAAAAGAGGAATAAAAGTTTCCCTTTACAATCTGCTACAACCTTAATTGCTCCTCTACTGAAAAGTCTGATAATCTCCCGGAGGCATTTCCGCTCCTTTGATTTCGATAGATGACTCGCTAGTTCAGAAATTTGAGGAGGAGGATGGGACCTAAAAGGTAATCTGTAACCGGAGACAGCCTGAAGGACCTTCGGGGTCCGAGGAAAGTTTCCGCCAATTCTCCAGAAAAAGGGATAATCTGCCGGCAATAGGTACCTGCTGATCATTTAGCGCCTCCGCGAGCGGGATCTGGAATGACGACCGGCGATACCTGTTCGCCCCTGATTGTCCTGTTGTCGATCTGTTGTTCGATCTCATTCTCGACGCAGGGGCGCGGGAGTTTCCCGCTTTGACTGGAGCTGCCAGCGTTTGTTTTATCGACTGTTGAAGCTTCTTGGACAGTGTCATTGTCGAATTCGTTATATCTTGGCTGACTTTCTCAACGAAGTGGCCTTCTTAATCTCCTCCCCAAAGAAAGTTCCGAACAAAAAATCATCTGCTGCAATAGAGTCAGCGATGGACCTGACCGTTAAGTTAAAGGTGAGCTTAATCTACGCCCTCCGAGACAGAAAGAGGCGGTAGAAATGATCCAAGGATCTTGGCTCCCTCGCTGACCTTAACCGCCCAACGAGCCTTCAAGTTTAGGGAACTAGTGTATCTGGCTTGAGAAAATCTAAGAAAAATGATGGCCTCTCCCAGGGCGTATAAGGCCACTCCCTGGTCCTGATTAGCGCAGCTATGTTCATCCCTTTTCACCACTGAGTTATTCTTAAGGGCCGATTTGCACTCGGCGCTAAGTCTCGGAGCCTTGAGAAAATCCATCTCCTTAGGAAGCGAATATTTCTTAATCAGGCTAGTACGTTGGTCCTCCACCAGACCGCTACGTACAAGTTGTTACCATTTCTGCGATACTAGATCATTCCAGACTATGGTATCCGTATTCTCCAGCTTGGATCCAAACAGCTTCCTTGATAACGAATCCGCCTCCTCAGACGCCGCTATGGGTGTGATGGCAGCTGCTTGGATAGCCGGCGAGGTAGAAGAAGAAGACATCTCACCTGAAGGCATTTCCTCCTCAACTACAAAGGCAGAGGGGTGATTATTCCGAGTATCGGAAAAGGTTATGCCGATTCCGCTGTCTGAACAGATCTGGGATTTTCGGACATATCTGAGACGCGCGGATCGATTGACCTTTCCTGTTTAGCAGGCATTGCTAAAGTACCGCCGTTCGTGTCGGCGCTTGCCCTCGAAAGTTCCTCATCCTCCAATGGGAATATCCTCCAAAATACACTGTTAAAATGAATGTGTGAATATTACATACTTTATCGTGTGTGATGTGTGTCTCCTGCGTTAAGACGTTTGTGAGTGTGTGAATTTTTCATGCACGAATAGATGTTTGATTCAAATAAAGTGTGTTACTTTTCATACAGCTGGAGGTGTGTGACTTATGTCCATTTCTACCAATGCAGATTTAACTTTAATTTCGATTTAACTTACTTTTTATTTTTCCTTAATTCTTATGACTAAAAAAAACATAGAAAGTAAGTGGAACCGAGATTAAAGTTAATCTGCATTGGTAGAAATATCTATAGTGTTTTAATAGAGCAGGTTTAATCTCTTTGAGGTTTCATTCTTCCAGAACTGATCAATCATAGCCATTCCTCTGAAGAATGGAATTACTGTGTTTAGCAAATCCTGAAAAATGAAATCTCAGATTAAATCTGCTTCACTCGATAATGCTATTAATTTGCATGTATTTTTGTGCATTTATAAATATCACATTCATGTATACAGGGTGTCCCAGAATTGTTGTACAAAATTTCATGAGCCGGTAGAGCGGACGAAACTAAGTAGAAAAGTCCTCTACCATTTTGCAATTTTCGCAATAGTTATCGAGATTAAAAATAGCCGTATTAGCTCGGCCCTCCGCCGAATACAAGCGCGCGGCGAGATACGACCGCCCAGCGTTATTGTTATCAAGATCGCGCGAGGAGTTGTTTACTACACGCGGCAATGCCTAAAAGAGGCAGTTTTGAGCTGCGATTGTTCCCCTGTTTTTTGTCATTTATAGAAAACAACTCTTCGCGATCTTGGGAACAATGACGCTGGGCGGTCGTATCTCGCCGCGCGCTTGTATTCGGCGGAGGGTCGGGCTAATACGGCGATTTTTAATTATTAATATCTCGTTAACTATTGCGCAAATTGCAAAATGGTAAAGAACTTTTCTATTCAGTTTCGTCCGCTCTGCCGGCTCACGAAATTTTGTACAACAATTGTGGGACACCCTGTATATGAAAAAGAATCACGGTATCTTGTGAGGGATCCTGGAAGATGTATACAAAAGATCGCAATCATTTTATTATAATAACATTATTAGCTAAGTAACATAAGTATTTTACTTGTCGATATACATCAGTATCTAATAATATATTTATATATATAAAGAGATATATAATAATATACATGCAGGATGTTTGATAATTATTGGCACAACGATCGTGTGCAGGTAGGGTGGACTAAACTGAGTCTACCTGCTCTACCTGCTCACGAAAATAGTACCCACAATTCTGAGACACTCTGTATATATATATTTTTTTGTATATACTTAAAAGGTATATACAAAAAATATATATATATGTCTGTGTACTTTAAACATATATTACTGTTAATAATATTAACCAGAGATTGGATCACGGTTATATGCAATGAAAAAAAGACGTCGAACGTTATATGTGCATTGTTTGTAACACTCCATTGTGTAACTCCTTGCTTTAAAATATATTATACAAAAGCAATTCTACTATAAAAATCAATTTTGATGAATAAAAAATAAATAAAAAAATAAAAATAATTCTAAAATAAAAAAATTAAAAATAATAAATAACAAAAATAAATAAAAAATTAAAATAATTGTAAAATAGTAAAAAAAATTAAAATAAAGAAATAACAGAGAAAGACAAGAATATAATAAGACAATAAGAATATAATAAGACAAAAATAAGGAACTACAAATTTTTCTACGTCCACGTCGCTCTCTGTAATGCTAAAAGAACGTTACGTATGTGATAAGGTTTTCTTCTGCAATATACTAATCAATCAAATTAAAAATATTCAAATCTGTCTTCGTAATCGTAATCAGTGACCTCAAAAACCCATATAAATATTTCATTTTCAAAATTAAAAAATTTTTTATTTTTTACCTTCTCTCGGGACAAAGCCTCTCGGGACGCAAAGCCACTATAGTGGCTCGAGCTTTGACAAACACTTTGTACATGACAGATTGACATATA
>JAJVSH010000239.1:74613-88778 GCA_021460005.1 Tetramorium alpestre
AGGAAAAATGTCTGTCCTCTAAAGGTTAAACATGATATCAAATATTAACAAAAATCAATAAAGATAGCATTATTTCAAGGGGTAGCCATTCATTATGGGACACTCTGTATATAAATATATTATTAGATACTGATGTATATCGACAAGTAAAATACATGTTACTAAGCTAATAATGTTATTATAATAATCTGATTGCGATCTTTTGTATACATCTCCCAGGATCTCTCACAAGATACCGTAATTCCTTTTCATATATACATGAATGTGATATTTATAAATGCACAAAAATCACATACATGCATATAAATTAATAGCATTATCGAGTGAAGCAGATTTAATCTGAGATTTCATTTTTTTAGGACTTGCTAAACACAGTAATTCCATTCTTCAGAGGAATGGCCATGATTGATCAGTTCTGGAAGAATGAAATCTCAAAGAGATTAAACCTGCTCTATTAAAATACTATATGTATTTGTACCAATGCAGATTAACTTTAATCTCGGTTTCACTTACTTTCTATGTTTTTTCAATCATAAGAACTAAGGAAAAATGAAAAGTAAGTTAAACTGAAATTAAAGTTAAACCATTGCATTGGTAGAAATGAACATAAGTCACACAACTCCAGCCGTGTGAAAAATAACACACATTATTTGAATCAAACATCTATTCGCATAAAAAATTCACACACTCACAAACGTCTTAAAACGAAGGACACACATCATACGCGATAAAGAGTGTGATATTCATACATTCGTTTTAACAGTGTAGCTTTAAATTATCTGTTGGCGCAGTACGACGGAACACACTACAGAGTATCCGTCCGGACAAGACGAGGCATAATTGAAACTTGGTACTCTGGTAGATAATTTCATCTATCCATATACTAGATGTATAAAAAAATTGAAAACATTAGTACAACATTAGAAAATATTTCTTCAACATTTTTATTCTTTAAGATCGTCTCTTTCTATAAAAATATCAAGTGAGAAATCAGTGAAAATTAAAATCGTTTACTCAGCAAC
This sequence comes from Tetramorium alpestre, assembly GCA_021460005.1. Classification (NCBI taxonomy): domain Eukaryota; kingdom Metazoa; phylum Arthropoda; class Insecta; order Hymenoptera; family Formicidae; genus Tetramorium; species Tetramorium alpestre. The sequence continues at coordinate 75,636 of JAJVSH010000239.1, forward strand.
TGTTTAGTGGATTCGTTTAAAGTTTTTTTGCAGCACATCAGGAAGGCTAAAGAACAATCTCACAAATTTTTATCGACTTGGTACTCGAAGATAGTTCAGATACAATTCTTTAGTACTATTTCGAAAATAGTTCAGATACAATTTCTTCCTTCAAAGATACTAATAAAATACTCAATTTTCTCTAATGCATCTCACTCTAATAACAATTGATGATATAAAAATATGTAAATATATATGTATGTATATATAAATATATATACACGGAAAAAATATCGTTGAATAAAAAAAAATTACTTGTTTCAATTAAACGTCGACGTCACGGGCTGCCACAAACATCATTTAGTTAATTTAACAAAATTTGTGGTTAAATTTTAATACATCACATTTTATTGAAAGAATAATACAGTTTTTGAATTAATGAGACATAACTACAATTTAAATTCCATATGAAGTAGATTTAATAAAAATTTTCAATGAAATAATATTATGTAATATACTCATATAGATTCCATATACAATTAATGACAAGATTTTAATTGTAACAATTTTATGCATTATTCAAATGAATTCCATATAGAGTTGATTCAACAAGAATTTTAAATAAAAAAGTAATGACAATGAATTTTGGAACTCAGTTGTTGTTTTGTAGATATTTAAATGACGAAATCACTGCTATTGAAAAATTTATTCTTTTTTGAAAAAATATAATTTTTAACTCCCGTAAAATATTCCCGGTGGCCGGTGGTCTCGTGAGCTACGCACGCTTTGCGCGCGAAAGATCTTTTCTTTGTTGGCTACTAGTACACTTGGCGCGAGACACTACCGTGTCTCTTGATTCTCATGCTTTCCTCTGGCTTATCTTTTTATAACTATGGTGGTTGCATTTCTCTTACGAGAAAGGTAGCCACCTAGCGGCCGTGCTATGATTCGCGTTCAGTGGCGAGAAATTTTTCTTCAAGTGGAAAAGATTGAAACTTTTAATTGAATTGACCGAAAATTTAGTTGAATGGGCTGTATTCATTCAATTATATAGCAAAAATTTATTAATTTTATATTTACTTAAAGTAAGTACTCATATATTAGAAGAAAGTGGATACACATTTGATACAATTAATGATATAATAAATTCAAGTGTTCCACGCTATTGAAAGAAAGATCTTAATTAATGAAACAAAAGTATGGCATATTAATTTGATTAATAATATTATTGAATTAATAAAATCAATTCTAATTAGATATATATTGTTGATTCAACATATTTTTGTTTTTCGTGCAACCAAAAATGTAATTAAATTAATAGTATTTATTTAATTACATAACACAAATTGATTAACTTTATATTTAGTCAAAGTAAGTATTTATTTGTTTAAGATAAGTAAATATAAAATTGGGACAATAAAATTTTTTAACTATTCTATGTTATTAAAAGAAAAATTTTAATTAATGAACCAAAAACATGGAATATCAATATGATAAATAATGTTATTGAATTAATAAAATCAATTCCAATTACACTGATTTTTGTTGATTTTGTTGATTCAACATTATTTTTTCCGTTTACAAACACGAAGAAATACGAAAAAATTCTATGCAATTACGTTCGTAATTTTGCGAAACTGTCGAGCTTAAACTTGAGGTTTCTGATTATTTCCTTTTATTTCCTGATTATTTCCTTTTCAAATGTTTGATTTTCGATACTGTCTTAGATACCGCCGTCCGAGGAGATTGCCTCCGACACGTACAATTGCTCGCTCGGAGCGCCGTGGGTGAACGTCAATCTCGCGAAGATGTACAAGAACGAGAAGAAGTTGCTTTATCCGGTGAACGTGGGCCGCAACATAGCGCGCGAGTCCGCGCCCACTTTCTACGTATTTTCCAGCGACATCGAGCTGTATCCCAGCCCGAACCTGCCCGTCAAGTTCCTCGAGATGATCCGCAGGTGGGATCAGCCGGCTCTCTACAAGTCGAATCCGAAGGTCTTCGTACTGTCCATCTTCGAGGTGGACGAGAAGAGCCAGCCGCCTAACAATAAGACACGCCTGGTACGGGCTCGCGATTGTTCATCGGGGGCAATTAAGCACTCGCGAAAGAGAGCGCGACGAGGGGCCGACTGTCATTAATAGCGCGGACGCGAGGATCGACGGCGGAGTTTCTTTTGATCGTGGACTTTGACACGTAGAAGCTATTGTCCGGCCGCTGTGTATGCATATCTTTTATCGCATTCATATTCAAAATAGGCGCGGCACAATAGAGAGCGATTGTAATCTTGACACATGTGCAGATCATCTGCGTAGCATTTCTTTTATCCTTTTCATTTTTTGCACAATGTACGGAGGTGAACGATATGTCAGAGGTCGAAACATCACATAGGTCTGATACACCCAGTAACTTATTTTCCTCAAAATGAACATTCTGAATCAAGACGGATATTTTTGAGAAACAAATTTGTTTATGCGCCTCTCGAACAATTTATTGCGAAGCTACGTTTCGAAGGGTCATGTATATTTGCAGATACAGATGTTAAAAGCGGGCACCGCCATACCCTTTCATAAGAAACTATGCTCTGACTGCCATAATCTGCCGAAGAGTAAGGAATGGCAGGACGCACCAGAGACAGAGGACCTACACGTGTTTCACGTTGGCAAAAGGACTGGCAGCTTTGTACACTGGGAGCCGATCTTCATCGGGACCAATAACGATCCTTTTTATGATGAAAGACTTAGTTGGGAAGGAAAAAGGGATAAAATGACGCAGGTAAACCCATCCAAAATATTTTAAGAATACAACGCAAAAAATAAAAATTGTTATCTTAAAATATCAATAGATTTAAGAAGAAATAATGATATATTTTAAGTATAACTTAGAGCTATAAGTTTAATTTAGAATGATAATTAAGCATTTAATATTTCTAATGTAAGATTTTTCTTTTAATTTCTCTTATAATTAGATACTTCTCTCTAGATATTTCTTTTTAACGATAATTAGAAAATACACATGTTTAAGAAATTAAAAATAAAATTTTCAGTATTATCTTTTATATTGTTAATATTTTCTATTAACAATTTTGCATTTTATCAGCAATTAAATAATCGTTTGCAAATATTCGCAGGGTTACGTACTTTGCGTACTCGATTACGACTTTCTTATTTTGGACAATGCCTTCTTGGTGCATCGACCCGGCATTAAGATCTTCAAGATGGATCCGCATCGTGATATGCTTACCTTCAAGACGAACGCGCTTATCAAAAATATCATCATGCCGGAGTTGAAAGTGCTGTACGGCACGAGAAAGAGCTGCGCCGTGTAGTCTGTGGAGTCGCGGACACGACGGCGCGTGTTTTACAGATGCTCATCCATATCACGATGGAATCATCTGCGATCCTCCCTGCATTGTCGTCTGCATTATCGTCGTCCTCGTCGTCAAGTTTCATCGTGCAGCAACAGATCGTTCGGATTCGCAGCAACCTGGTACTGCGACTCGCTGTAGGATCGCGGGATCGTTCATGTGCGCTCCGTGCNCCCCCCCCCTCCACGAGAGAGATTCGAAAAAAATTTGCTGCGATTCGTAGAGGACATTTTTTCCTCTTCTCAAATTATGCCAACTTAACGGTGCCGAATAAACAAATTATCGCATAAGTATTCGGTGAGTCTAGAATAGTTTAAAAGTAGTTAAAGTAGTTAGAGTAGTTAGAACGTTGTTTCATGCACCCGTGCACACCCTCGGGTGTGATAAGCACGTCATTTCTCACCATCGCGATTATCATCGATCATCGTCATTATTACTATCGTTTTTATCGTTAGCAGCGACGGTACTAGTGTCTTAATGCATAGTCTACATAAGCAGTAAGAGTAAGTGGATTAAGGCTGTAAGCATTTGAGGAAACCGTGACTTCTAGCGAATAAGGCGTAGAGGAAGGCCGTAAAGCCGTAGAGTAAGGCCGTATTGAAAATGAATTTGAACCATTTCGTTTACGGCCTTCTACGCCTTATTAGCCAGAAACGGCGGTTTACTCAAATTTGTTACAGCCTTAATCCGCTACTCTTACCGCTTATGTAGACCACGCATAAGGGAAACATCGAGGCAACATGAAGAGGCAAAGATTGCACGAAAAAAGTAATGTATATCGCAATGCTCAAATATTCTGTCGGTGGTAATCCTTTAGCTTCCATAAAAAAATATGTAGTGCTTAAAGGAATCGTGTCATGTATTTTTCACTCGGATAAATCCTTCCCTTAGCAAGTACAGTTGTACATAATGAAACGGTGCCTGATGTACATCAGTATGTCTACAGGATTTACACAGGATTTACACAGATTATTGCACTTTCGGTGAAAGTTACAAACGAAGGGTGACAGTTTCGATGCAACTTCCTCGTGGATCGTGACAGTCATTATGATCGAAATTGACTATTTATTTGCAAATACGATATTTGTAGAATATTTTGGATAATAACAATTTACGTGAAAAATTTTTTTTAGCAAAAATTTATCTGTTGATTCTTTTATATTGTTGCGCGTGTCGCCCGGTATACTTCTCGGACGCGCGAGTCAGCTGGCGGATCGATCGATATTTTTGATTGGTCGCATCGAGCCGTTGTCAAGGAGAAAACAACAAGATCGAAAGAAGACAGAATAGCGCCTGTCGCCTGTCGCCTTTGATCAAGGCCTGTCGCGCTGGTTAAACCTTCGTTCCCCGAAATTATTGTTATCGTTCGTGTTATTAATAAAGTTACTAGTTCCTTTTACTCCTTATTACCGTGCTCCTTATTACCGTGAGCGCGATCCCACGAGCGTTCGAGAGTAATACCGCGTGTGCCGCGAACGCAACATTGGGGGCTTGTCCGGGATCGAACGAACAACGAGCTATGGATGCCACGGGCTCAGGAAGCGAGCTCGTATTGCAACGCCAACGCCCGAACCTGAACACCCCGCGGAGCCATCTCTTCTCTCCATCATGCAGGAGTTGCGGAAGGAGCAAGATCTCCGATGACAGGAGTTGTCCGAGACTCTCCGCCAACGCGACGCGGAGTTGGCGTCTCCGGGAGAACGTACGGTAGAGGAGTTGCGCGAAAAACGGGAGCGAGCGCAGCGCACTTTAACACAGCTAAGTCCCCCCAATTATAATTTATCTTCCCGCGGACACTCGTGTTATGCGTGCGGGGGAGGGCGAGGGCGACGTGCGTAGAACCGCGAACCGTGAGCTCGGATTTAAAGCCCGACACATACAACGGTTCAGTGCCGTTGCGCGAATTTATCTCCCAGTTCGATTTGATTGCGCGCGCCAATCGATGGAGCGAGACAACGAAAACCGTTGCGCTCGCGTCGAGCCTAAAGCAGGGTCCACATTAGTGAGCTGAACCTCGAGCCGAACGTCGTCGTGAACCGATCATATGTCCATATTGTCGAGCCGAACCTTTTCGGCTCGATTATATAGTATGAATAATCGGTTCGCGATGACGTTCGGTTCGAGGTTCACGTCACTAATGTGGACCCTGCTTTAAACTAGGTCTACATTGGTCGTATCGCAACATCGTGGGCGTCGTAATCATGAAGTCGTGACCAATCACAATCAAATTTTATAAGAATTCTTGACTGTGATTAGTCACAGCCTTACGATTACGACGCTCGCGATGTTGCGATACGACCAATGTAGATCTAGCTTTAAAGGGAAGGCGCGTTCCGTTTTGTAAACGATACGGGACTTGGAAACCATTGATTACGCGGAGTTTAGGTCAAAGTTAGAAATGCGTTCGGGGAAGGGGGACCTTTCCCAGAATTATTATTCGCAATTCACAAACCGTAGACAGTGATTTGGAGAGGTTCTCGCGTCGTAATTCCGAACCGTTCATTTCCGAACCGTCTTGGTTCGGAATTGGAAAGGTTGTCGCGCTTCGCGATCCGGAATGAACTTTCGCGGTACGGGACAAGATCGCGTGTGCGCAGTTCGCTTCGTCCCTTTCGGATAATTTCGTGAAGAGAACCCTCCAGCTAGAGGGGGTTACTTCATTAAAAACGGCTATTGAAAGAGCAAAGGCCATAAAAGTTATCTAAGGTGAATCTTATGAAAAAAAATGGATATGAAAAAACAAAACGAGAAGGAGAACCCTTCGCACTCCGAGGAGGAGACAAAAGAAAAGGGAGAAAGAAAACAAAATCGAAACGAAAAGAATGTTAGACGTGTGGGAAATCCGGTCATTTCTGCTCAGAATGTCCCGAGAAAATTTAAGCAGATTAAGATTACTTATTTGCAATCTGTATTGTGTTTGTTCTTCTTTTTATTTTCAGTATTCTCTTTTGGAGAAGATGAAGTTTTCCTGGCGACGGTTTCTTCGGAACGAAACTACGTTTTCGAGGAGAAAGAATCTTTTTAAAAAGAAGATTGCCTTGCTCACGGTTTTTGGATGGTTTTTCCATGGGGCGCGAGGCGAATGCCAAGGGACTAGAAGAGTCTCTGCAGAGACGTAGGGATCACGAGACTCACCCCCCCCCCCTCTAGTTCGAAGTTCAAAGAAGAAAGAAGCACGCAAGCTTCTTTTATGAAGAGAGAAGCGCATAAGAGGCCAAGAGAGGAGCACGTGGCGGAAGAAAACGCCTTGAAGACGCTTCGAGAAGGCTTGGCCAGCCTAAGAAGAAGAAGTCTTCGAGGAAGAAGGCTTTTCTCGGGAAGTCGGGAAGTGGGATAAGAAAGGACGGAGCCCGGTAACCTGCAGCCGCAGCTCAGGGAGGGCAGGAAACCGTCCGGTATCCCTGAAATCCGCTGAAGAGGATGAACGGTAAGCTGCCTCTCTGATTGTCGGGACAACAATCTTGAAGAAGAGGGGCAGTGTTGCGCGTATCGCTCGGTATACTCCTCGGGCGCGCGAGTCAGCTGGCGGACCAATCTTCGATCGGTCGCATCGAGTTGTCAAAGAGAAGATAACAAGATCGGAAGAAGACAGAACAATCGCCGCTTTATTCAAAGCTTGTCGCGATGGTTAAACCATCGTTCCCGAAACTATTGTTATCGTTCGTGTTGGTAATATAGTTACCAGTTTCTTTTAGTCCTTGTGTTCCTTATTACCGCGAGCGCGATCCCACGAGCATTCGGGAGTGATACCGCGTGTCAGTGGTCCCAGGTTAAGGTCTCTGCCTCAGAGCCGTGGCTGTGGAGGGAATAGGATCTCGTGACATCACGTGACACACACAAGCCAAGCGCCGTGTATATGTGCGCTCGGCGCTCGGCCAGCCTCGGATACTGGAAGAGTGGAGACAACAATGCTCTTTCTCTTTCTTTTTTGAACCGGTGCGTCGTCAGCCTTATAGATGAAATACGTATATCAGCGGCTTGACTCTACCAAGGCTGCGTTTCAAAATTCACTGCCAGTACTGAAAATCTATAATGTGCGTGATATAAACTATAGATTTGCAGTACTGGCAGTGAATATCGGAATGCAGCCTAGATATAACGTGCCTCTTTCTACACTAGACGCGAAACACTATCGTATCTGTTAATTATTTTACAATTAAGAGGTTAAAATTATTAATTAAATAAAAATTTTTTTATATGCAAAAAAGTATAATTTAATAAAAGTATTAAAAAATAACACAAGAAAAAGAAAAAGAATAGAAATAAAAAGAAAATAAATATTAAAAATTTATTTTTTGTCAACGTTAGATAGATTTTTTTTTAAAATCACTTATTAATAATTTATAAAAATAAGTTATATTACGCAATTCTTCTAAATATTTTATATAAAAATATATTAATATGCATTTTATTATATAATAATGATGCATATTAATATCATATTAATATCCATCATTATCATAATAATTTCTATTTGTTTTATTATATATTATATGTATATTATAAAAATGTAAAGTTTAATAATTTCAATTTTTTTAATGATTTTGGTTTAATAAAATGTGTGTCGTTCGCTTTATGTAAATAATACAAAACATTATATAAGGTCCATTAGTGACAAACAAAATATTTAAGAATTAATTATTTTATTACAATATTAGATTTAAATACACTGTGTTACTTAAATTTCGAAATGTTGCGACTTTACTTACAATTAGTCTTTCTCAGTTAACATATAAAAACTAATAATAATATAATTTATCATATATAATCTACGTCGGATAGTTAAATGGTTGTAAAGTATAAGTGATGCTGTTGAAGTACGTCGGATTTTTCATCTTTTTTGTGACTTTGTAAATTGATCCTTCGTAGATTGATCAATGAATATAGTTAATACAGTTAATACAGGAAAATGTTAACTTTATGATAAATTCACTATTGAATTCATTTACATAGACACAAAAAGGCTAAAAAATGCAACGTACTTCAATAGCATCATTTATATCTTACAACCATCTAAACTATCCGATGTAGATGTATATTGTATTATTACTAATATTTTTATATGTTGACGGAAAAAGATTAAGTAAAGTAAAAATGTTTCAAAATTTAAGTAATATTGTATTTTGAAATCTAACGTAATAAAATAATTAATTCTTAAACATCTTATAATGCTCGTCATTAATGGAACTTATATAACGTTCTCTAATTTTGGTTTTTTATTAATAATAAATTAACAAAGAATGAAAAATTTTTAAGTATTAATTTTTTGTAAATTATTCTATATTTATTCTATATTTTTCTATATTTTCTATATTATTCTATATTATTCTATATTTATTTATAAAACGTGTAATCATACACGTTATTATTTTTATGTTATCAAATCGGCTATTTAATTACTTCTTTCTGATTATGATCAATATAAAAGAAGTTGATATTGAATTTTACAATTTTAAACGCAAAATTGCATTTTTTATTTTAATCTTTCTAATATGTTTTTAGCAATACTTGTAATGTATTAACGCATATTTTGGTATAATACCAATATTTAATTATTCTTTATTAAGATATTGACTTATTACGGTTTTCTTATTGCTGCGATATTATGCATTCTCATCAATCTGACAAAGAGATGGTTGCTTTATCATCTTATCTATTAGCACAGTTCTGTGAATCGCATTTATAAATGTATTTTCTACGCCATGCATTTAAGCAGTAATGTTTACATGTAGAGAAATTATTGTTTATTTTTTATATAAACTTGACTGTGTAAAGAATACATGATGAATGTAAATGTAAGATAAACGAAAAAAATTTTGTAGATTCGGTAGTATTTTGGAATATGTCGAAAATTAAGCCCACGGTTCTTAGAAACTGCAATGAAATTAATGCTATTACTTACCAGTTTCATCAGCACAACATTTTTTCTGTTTATTTTACATTTTACATTCTTTACGTATTCTTTACACAGTCAAGTAGTGTCAAAAATAAACAATTATTTCTCTACATGTAAACGCACAGGATGCATAAATATCATAATATCGTAGCAATGAGAAAACCGTAATAATGTCTTAATAAAGAACGATAAAATATTGGTATTATACCGAAGTGTTAATACATTACAAGTATTGCTAAAGACATATTAGAAAGATTAAAAATAAATGCAGGATTAAAATACGCGCAAAAATGAACCACGCGAATATCGACTTCATATCAAAAACCGAAATTTGAGACCTATATTCTCCAAATTATTGCATCCTTGTCATTTTTTTGGCTATATAGAATTAAAAAACTTTTTCACAGACTTAAAGTAGACATTCCAAAAAAGTAGGGATGATAGTTGTTTTGTGTCTAAGACCTACTAAACTTTTATACAAAGCTGTTGTATTAACATATCAACAAAACATTAAGGTTAGAATTGTTATCGTGTGTGATGTGTGTCCCCCGTTTTAAGACGTCTGTGAGTGTGTAAATTAGTTTTTCATGCACGAATAGACGTTTGATTCAAATAATGTATGTTACTTTTCACACGGCTGAAGGCGTGTAACTTATGTCCATTTCTATCAATGGAGTGATTTAACTTTAATCTTAGTTTAACGTACTTTTTATTTGTTTCTATTTCTTAGGATTAAAAAAAGATAAGTAAGTTTACATATATTAAATTTAATCTTCATTGATAGAAGTAAATTATAGTGTTTTAGTGGAGCAGCTTTAATTCCTTTGAGGTTTCATTCTTCCAGAACTGATCAATCATATTCATTCTTCTGAAGAATGGAATGACTGATTAGCAAGTCCTAAAAAAATGAAATCTCAGAGTGATTAAATCTGCTTCATTCGATAACTCTATTAATTTACATGTATACGATTTTTGTGCATTTATAAATATCGCATTCATGTATATATGAAAAGGAATTACAGGTATCTTGAGAGATCCTGGGAGGTCTATGAAAAAAATCGCAATTACACTATTGTAATAACATTATTATTAGTTGAGTAACATGTATTTCACTTGTCAATATAAACATTATAAACTATACATTAGTATCTAATAATAGATTCTTATAAAACGCAAAAAGAAATTTAACAAAAAGACAAATTGTATTTATTCAAAATAAAATTAAAGTTTTATTAATCAATGACTGCAATTATGTATATATACACAATAGAATCTGTAATATCATTAAATAAAAAAAAGAATTTTAAAATAAATTAAAGGTTGATTTAATAATAAATGACACACCACAAAATGTTTCATATCATTAAACAAAATTGATAATGTTAAAGATTTTAAACCTTTCTTTAAAAAACATGATTTTTTTTAAAAAAACCTACACTGTTCAAACGAATATATGAATATCACACACTTTTTGCGTGTGATATGTGTCCCCCGTTTTAAGACATCTATGAGTGTGTGAATTTTTAAAAAGTGTATGAATATTCACACATTTTTTTAAAATTTACACATTCATAGATGTTTTAAAACGGGGGACACACATTCCAGGCAGCATATTAACGTTCGCTAAATATTCGTTTTGTGTTATATATGTTTATTATTTAATTCCGAACAGTCAGCTAACATTCCGAAAAGTTCTATGTTTTAGGGAGTATTCTAGACAAGAGAACGAATTTTAGCGCTATTTTTGCAAATTTTTTGTGTAAAACCTATAAGGTTTTTTTGGAATCGGGTTTTTTTTACGATATTAGTACACTTTTAAAGTTTATTTTAATATTTTATTTATTAAAAAATATCAATAAACAGAAAAGTTACAGTGTATCAAAGTAACATATGTAAAATAAAGATGCCTGTTCAGTGACAATGATTCCGGCTCTAGGAACCCGAAACAAAAAAATGAAAAAGATTCTTAATTAATTGTACTAATATGGTAAAAATACTCGATCCCAAAAAACCTTATAGGTTTTTCACACAAAAAATTTGCAAAAATAGCGCCAAAATTGACTCTCTAGACTAGAATAAAGAATTAGGATCCAAACGTTGAACAGACGTTGCAAGTATACTTTGCCTTTATCATCATTTGTGCTCGGATATATAAGATATATATAGGATATATAACATATATTTTTTGGAATATTTTGCTCAAATACTTATGTGAAAAGGAAAAAAGTACATGAGATCTGAATTTTCTTAAAAACGGAATCATTAAAAAGATACTAGGCAACTAGGGAATAAGGCAATAGAATGAGCGAAAAGAATAAGGATGGAAAGAGGTTGTGGGGTGAAAGGAGAAAAGGGAAAGATGGCAGAGTGAAAGATATGAGATATTATACTTTTGTTCTACTCCATGCATTTTTATATGGATGAAAACTTTTAGTAGGTTATACACATAGTCCATTTTATAAAAAAAAATTAAATTATTAAAAAGTGTTATATGAAATATTTAATATTTATGTGAAAAAAATATATCAGTGTGTTTTTATAACTTTATAAATATATAAAGAAACTTTTATATACAAGGCACTATAAAAAAACATTTATATACAGAGTGTCCGGTAAAGATTGAATCAACGTTCGTGAGCAGATAAAGTGGGCTAAACTGAGTCGTAAAGTCCTGTACCACTCTGGAATTTTCGCAATAGTTAACGAGTTATTAATTATTAAAAATCGGAAGAAGGGATAGACAGTGCGATGCGCAAGTCGTGGGCAGGGGCCGCTGTCTGTGCTGCCATTGCTGCTCTCACGTCTCGCGCACCGCACTGTCTATCCCTTCTTCCGATTTTTAACAATTAATAACTTGATTAATATTGCGCCATTTGTAAAATGGTATAAGACTTTTCTATTCAGTTTAATGCAAACTATGTACCATCGACGGGTTGGCCATTCATTGTGGGACACCTGTATATATTCTTTCACATATTCAGAAAAAATGCTGTTAAATAAAATAATATTTCTTAATAAAAACTATAATGATTTGCAAAACACAAGATTAAAAAAAAATAAAGATTAAATTTTAATTATATTATTCGTTTATCATATAATAGATCATGTATCTTTTGTAAGTAATATATGCTTAAAAAATTTATAATTTAAATAAATATAATTTTTTTACCTTTAATTAATATTGCAAATCAACTGATTAATTATATTATTTATTTTCTTTGATATTATCATTTATTTGGATTAAATATATATTAGCATAATTTATTATTTGCTAGATTCAACATATCAATAATACTATAATATTATTATAAATTACATTTATTAATATTACTACCATCCCGTGAAAAAATAGTTTATATATAGGGGAAGTATGGACAAAACGACATAGGGTTTTGTTTTTACAATATTACTTTTTAATTTATAAAGATAGGAACTTTAACATCACATGTAATTTTTCTTTGGTATGTTCTCTAAAAACAAAAATAATTACTTTTTAATAAAATTAAAAAATAACGAAGATATAATTTTTTAAAAAAACATCGACGAAAATTCATTTTGTCCATACCATATGGACAAAATGACATATAGTATGTTTTAATTGCACAGTTTGCAAATAAATATTTTGGTTTTCTTTGATTTGCCAGTACAAATCGCGTGAGCCCCCGATTTCCCACATTTTACGCATGAAAGACAGCATTCTTCGGGGTTGGATTGAGAATATAAGTCATTGCAATAAATACAGGGACAATCATCGTCATCTGCTTCTTTAAAATTTAAAATGTTCTCTTCGACATTTTTTGCGGCTTGGAACAATTTCTTTTGAACTATTTTCTTCCTTTCTTTCAGCTAATCCTTTCAGTGCTGTTTTTTTTTAATTTCCATAATATGTCATTTTGTCCAT
>JAJVSH010000239.1:153147-179835 GCA_021460005.1 Tetramorium alpestre
TTGCTTCGGCATTATTTTCCACCCGATGAAACATTTTCAAATCATCTGCATATAATAAAAATTTACTATACAGAAACACTTTATTGATGTCATTTATGAACAAATTAAATAACAACGGGCCGAGGTGAGAGCCTTGAGGGACACCAGACGTGTTAAAGCAATAATATGACCATTTTCATTAACTTATTATTAATTCTTTTTTTCAAATCAGAATCGAATCGACATCGATTCGATGTCTTTTCGATCATCATTTCTCACTGAGTATATCCTATGTTGTTAATAATTAAATACCGCACTATTATACGACATACGTAAAAATGGGAGAATTCTGGACAGTTACAAATCACAGTTTTATTTTCAAGTATGTAATAATTATTGAATATAAAAATCAGAAAATAATCCGATTATATGAATTTTTATGAAGACACTAATTAATGTAGAACACTAACCAATATTGCAAAAAAAATAATACTTTTGTCAACAACAGTTACTTTGACAAGGAGAATGCTGTGAGAATGTTGAATTCTTTTCTCAAAAATAACGTNTAAATCCTGCATGAACATAACCTAAAAAATACTTACCTCACAACTTCCTCACGGATTTAATTCTTCAAAAATGTTTATTACTGCATGCGTAACTAACGTTTCTTCCAAAAAAAACTTTGTAACACGCAGATACTATTAAAGACACGTACGTTTGATTTAAACCCGGCAATATCCGACTTTCCACTCAGTGTCAGTCTAGCGGGGACGCATTTTCTCGCGCGTGTCTATAGCACGTGACTGCAGGGGAATTCTAAATTGATAGAAATTAGGGTATCTTTAAGCCTTCTCATGAGGTCATAATTTTTATAGATATTTCATTATTATATCTAATTATTAATGTAGAAGAGAATAAAACAATGTAAATAATTGAAAAGAGGAAGAGTATTGAAATAATTTTTAAACACATTTTTATATATTTAAAATAAAATTTTTTATTTAACAAAATTGTAAGAATTGTTGCAAAGGTAAGGAAAACTGCCAAAAACTTTACCAGTTATTTATAATACAAAAATATACTTTATAAATATTTAAAATAAATATTTTATTATTAAAATAAAAATAAATCTATAACATAAATAAATATAAAGTATACTTACCTTACCTAACTTGCATCGGGCCCGCCAAAAGACTAGTTGCTACATCATTATGTGCCTGATTCGCTGCGCATGCGTAGAAAAACGCGCTGGCATCACTGTTTTTACTAAGCAACACACATGACACAGTGAGCATGTGCAACGAAAAAGTACAGCTCAGTGAGCACTTAGGGCCGTGGCACATAAACCGACGTAAGCAGTAAAACATAGGCAGTAAACAAATCGACCAATCATAGTCGAGCATCGTAGTAGCCATATTAAAATGTAAGAATTAAAACTTAATGTCGAAAAATTCCATAAGGATGAATTTTTACGATCGACACTGCGTCCGATCGATACTGTGTCCGATCTGCACTATGTCCGATTGCAACCATTTTGTGTCCGTTTCCTACTGTGTCCGATCGACACTGTGTCCGATCCGCACTGTGTCCAATCGACACTGTGTCCGATCAGCACTGTGTCCGATTGCAACCACCGTGTGTCCGTTTCCTACTTTGTCCGATCGCCACTGTGTCCGATTCGCACTGTGTCCGATCCGCACTGTGTCCGATCGACACTGTGTCCGATTCATTCAATCTGCTGTATTCGATTTATTCTGTGCGCAACTGGGACTCACTCGAAGAATACCCGAAAAATCTCAACGAAAGCAAGCCATTGCCAATACTTTATGGAAACCGTAAGCGATATAATTTTTTGAAAATGCTAATAATACCACTCTTTAATCTGAATTTTCATTTTACAAAGATTTCTTATTTTTCACAAAATATTGATTAATATTAAATGTGTTAAGTAATATACTATTTTATATAATATATAATATGATAACATTATGTCCTATATTTAAGCTGTAAATTTGCTATTACTTTTAAAAATTCCTTTTCATATTAACTTTATACTTTAAATGAATATAATTTTTATTTTGCTGGGACTATATAATACGTGCTGTTTTATGTTTTAAGTGAAATATTTGTTTAATAAAATAATATATTTTTTATTTTATTTTAAATATTTTATTTTTTATTGTAACCAATTGAAAATTATTTTACAAAGTTTGCGAAGAAAAACTGCGAAAATTAATAAAGATTAGTAAATGTATGGACATGTATAAGATATGTATGGACATGTAAAGGTTAATGTATAAAAAATTAATTTTGTACTTAATTATATAATTATAAAAATTTATTCGTAAAATAAATCAATTACATATAATTTAGTCGCTCAAATCCGGACCATTCAAACCTCTGTTGACGTACTCCTTCTGCCATGGAACTTCACCTGTAGAAGTCAAATAATCCGCTAATTCATTCCGTTGTTTATACGCTGCTGTGGTTGCACGATGAGCAGTGGTTGGTCTTAAACGCTCGATTTCTCTATTTGTAGAACATGGCACACTCTTTCCTCCATGTTCCAGGAATAACGGTGCCATTTTCTTGTTCGGTATCAATGAAATTAGAAAGACAATAGATCCTGTTTTTTACAGGTCTTAAATCGTTCACAGTTTTTAAACAATTATGAAGACATAGTGTTGCTAGTATTACTCTATTGACATTTTTGGGATGTAAAGTAATCAATTTTCTTAAGATTTCTCCATCTTGAGACAAAAAAATGCCAAATGAGTTTTCTATAACTCTCCTCGCTCGAGATAATCTATCATTAAAGACTCTTTTTTTAAAACTTAATTGCGACCTGAATATGGTCTTATCATGTTTGTGGTCAATTTAAATGCTTCGTCTCCAACAAAGAAGCATGGCGTCTTTGTTGCACTACCAGGTAAATTGGCTTTTCCTTTTGGTAAATTTAGATTTCCATTGTATAGAGCTTCACCAAACTTTGATCTCGAAAAAACTCCGCCATCACTATTGCTTCCATACTTCCCAACATCTATTAACGTGAATTTATAATTATGGTCACATGCTGCCATTAATATAATACTAAAAGTCTTCTTATAATTGAAATATGTGGTTCCAAAATTTGGCGGAGCTTGTATCTATACGTGTTTGCCGTCAATTGCTCCACAACAATTTGGCAAGTTCCAATTTGTCCAAAATCCTTCACAAATTTTAAGCCAATCTTCTTCTTTAGGAGCTTGCAAATATATAGGAGCTAATACTCGTATAATTACAGCACATATCATTACAGCACATCTCTTTTATTACTTTACGTGCCGTCGATTCTCCAATGCGATATGCTAAGGAGATTGATAAGATTTGATCTCCTGTAGCAAGGTATCTAACATAAATAAAAGAAATTAAGTTAGTTAATATTTCTTTTATATAAAACATATTAACATCAAGATATAAGAAGATACAATACCTCAGAGTCAAAGCAAGGCGTTGCTCGGGTACCAATGTCCGATGACTTTTTTTAACTAAAAATGGCTTTAACATTTCTAATAATTGATAAAAAATGCATGTAGACATCCTTGTGTAGCGAAAGAACATATATGGATCATGTTTCATCTCTTGCAACAAGTGATGAAAGTCTCCCTGATTAGAGCGCCTCATGTTGATTGGTCGTACCCAATATTTTCGATTAATCCAATGAAATGATATCTGTTTTTTTAATACATATATACCTAGAACTAATATTGATAACGCCAATATTTCTTCTTCATTATCCGTTATCTACAATGAGAAATGTTTTTACATAAGTTTTATATAAGAAATGTTAATTATTTAGAAAAATATATATAAGTGTAGAAATATAGAATATATAGAATATATAGATATAGAATATAGATATATATTAATGTAAGCTAACAACTACATCACATGACAACTTCCAACAGTTCTGTGACTATGTGTATATATAATTTTTCTTTTATATGGACTTTATTGTATACAATAAAGTCTGGCCATATAAAAGAAAAATTCAATATACACGTAGTCACAGAACTAGATTATAGAAATGGAAATAGGACAAATGTGTAAGAAAATTACAATTGACAATATCTGCACACCGTCTGCATTTGAAATCTCAAATGTACCTGATCTACATATATAAAGATATTGTTTATAATATTACATTTATAAATAATATCGTTAAATATATGAAGATTAATAAATATACTTTCTCATTACTTATCTGAAGTCCAACAAAGACTCTCTGCATCTCTCGCAAAAGATTTTGTAAACCTCTACTTTAGTAGCGACCATAAAAGCACTGTAACACAAAAAAGTAATATACTAATAATTATTTATTGGATTATTTTATTAAAAAAAACATTTTATATGTTAATTAGCGTTTTAACGGATTGAATATAGGTTAAGTGAACAACTTATATCTCATGATGATTTTTTAACAACGTTTTTAAATATACCTATGTATTAAATATAACATTTTTTATTCAGCAAGACATGATACTATACTTTTACTTGAACTTATTTTAACAAAATCATTACCTTATATTCAATAAATATGCACTCAGTATTCACGTATTCGTATAACTAAATAATCTTGAAATATGATTGGTGGACCTTAACATCTTAAGTTTTCTATGTGCGTTGGCTGTATCGTTTATGGTTTAATGCTTACCTTTTATTGTTTACGTCGGTTTATGTGCCATGGCCCTTAGTGCACTTGGTGATTCTTTAAAATGATTGGTTCTTACTTTTGGTCTTTCACTAGATCTAAGTGTAGAAATCAATCGTATTGAAGAATCACAAAGCATTCACTGGATAATCGGTACTGGGAGAATAATAGTATCAGTACGCCGTACGTAAGCAAATAAATTAATAAATTATAAAGGAATTATGAATTAATAGTAACTAATATGTAGATTATATTTATTTATTATTCATAACATTATAATAAATCTTAAAATATTGTATTAATTTCTATATTATCTAAATTTATAATATTTCATAATTAATTTATAAAATTATAAATTAGATAATATAGAAATTAATACAATATTTTAGGATTTATTACAATGTTATGAATAATAAATAACTATATTCTACATATTAGTTACTATTAATTCATAATTTCTTTTAATTTATTAATTTAGTTGCTTACGTATGGCGTACTNATGTGTAAGAAAATTACAATTGACAATATCTGCACACCGTCTGCATTTGAAATCTCAAATGTACCTGATCTACATATATAAAGATATTGTTTATAATATTACATTTATAAATAATATCGTTAAATATATGAAGATTAATAAATATACTTTCTCATTACTTATCTGAAGTCCAACAAAGACTCTCTGCATCTCTCGCAAAAGATTTTGTAAACCTCTACTTTAGTAGCGACCATAAAAGCACTGTAACACAAAAAAGTAATATACTAATAATTATTTATTGGATTATTTTATTAAAAAAAACATTTTATATGTTAATTAGCGTTTTAACGGATTGAATATAGGTTAAGTGAACAACTTATATCTCATGATGATTTTTTAACAACGTTTTTAAATATACCTATGTATTAAATATAACATTTTTTATTCAGCAAGACATGATACTATACTTTTACTTGAACTTATTTTAACAAAATCATTACCTTATATTCAATAAATATGCACTCAGTATTCACGTATTCGTATAACTAAATAATCTTGAAATATGATTGGTGGACCTTAACATCTTAAGTTTTCTATGTGCGTTGGCTGTATCGTTTATGGTTTAATGCTTACCTTTTATTGTTTACGTCGGTTTATGTGCCATGGCCCTTAGTGCACTTGGTGATTCTTTAAAATGATTGGTTCTTACTTTTGGTCTTTCACTAGATCTAAGTGTAGAAATCAATCGTATTGAAGAATCACAAAGCATTCACTGGATAATCGGTACTGGGAGAATAATAGTATCAGTACGCCGTACGTAAGCAAATAAATTAATAAATTATAAAGGAATTATGAATTAATAGTAACTAATATGTAGATTATATTTATTTATTATTCATAACATTATAATAAATCTTAAAATATTGTATTAATTTCTATATTATCTAAATTTATAATATTTCATAATTAATTTATAAAATTATAAATTAGATAATATAGAAATTAATACAATATTTTAGGATTTATTACAATGTTATGAATAATAAATAACTATATTCTACATATTAGTTACTATTAATTCATAATTTCTTTTAATTTATTAATTTAGTTGCTTACGTATGGCGTACTAATATAATACTGTACTATTCTCCTAGTATAGATTACACTATATACTAGTACAGATTACACTGATATAATAACCGTATATTATACACCCGGTATATTATACTGATATAATAACCGTACGACGTACTGACCCAGTACGGATTACAATACTCGTACGCCGTACCTATATTATATTAATATTATACTAGTACGAACATCAGTCCCCATTTTGTAATCGTACGGTGTAAGTATAGTAACAGTACGCTGTACTGATCCAGTACGCTTGGTTATCTGGGGTTGCATATAATTAATTTAGTGGTTGAGTCTGCGAAGTTTAATTGCAAAAGAGGTTTGACGTTGTTCCATGGCACATTGTTAATAAATTCCGTTTTTGCGATGCTAAGAGTTTCTAGTTTTAATTTGTCAACAACGTCTCTCAAGTTCTTTATTACTGCGGTAATTTGTGCTAGGGTTATTATTGGGCCTTCTTTCTGTCCCTCGCTTATAGGTAGAGCTATGTGATAATATTTTATGGCCTTTGCTTCTCCTAAAGAAAGAAGATCTAAACGTGGCAGTTCGTTTCGTTCGAATAATTTTTGTGATCCAGAATGGTTTTCCGTTAGTGTCGGTAAAATAAGCAAAATTGTTTTTACGCAAAAACAACAAATCGCGGGATATTAGTAATAACAGATAAATTTCGATCTCTATTATTTTCGTCGTCCGAGTCATTTTCTCTGTCGTCTGTTTCGGTATCGCTGTCTTTATGCGGCGAGTCATTTCTATCTTCCGCCTCCTCAATTATGTAAGTAGTATAGCTATGCCGGTTCTAACCCAGGTCCTCCGAGGGGGGAGCGGGGCGGGGGAGTACACTGCAAAGCGAAGTATGACGTCACGCGGAAGAGGGGATATGACGTCACGCGGGACAGAGGTATAGTGACGCGTGTGTTTATAGTTTATACGGGCGTTAACTAAACAAAACCTCCGGCCGCTATCAAGATATATCCGGCCGCTAATGTTACAACTGACGCGATATCACGCATTAGAATTCGATTGTGCAATCCAATCCGTCCCCCATATTTTTCTATCATCAAAACTTTTTTAATAGCGCCGATATCCGGCCGCTGAAACGCGATGCTACCCTCTAATGATAGGCTCACCATTTTTTCTTCCAGGAAGACTGTTTTGATAGCGTCGACGAAACAAATTCTGCGATACATACTTCTATCATCAAGACTCTTTTTGATAGCGCCGATATCCGGCCGCTGAAACGCGATGCTACCCTCTAGCAATAGTCTCACCATTTCTTTCTTCCAGGATGTTTATTTGATAATCAGTGATTTGAAAATAATGTTAGTTAGAGAGAGAGATAAATGAAATATAAAATCGGTCCGGAAGCGTGCAGGATCTCAGACAGTGATTAGTCTCCGTGATTGCAAGGGCAGTTTTGTGTATGACAACGAAGATCTGATGAGTACATAGTGGACGAAGTTGCTGGGCCACGATATAATGGAATCATCATTCGATGAGACTCTC
This sequence comes from Tetramorium alpestre, assembly GCA_021460005.1. NCBI lineage: Eukaryota > Metazoa > Arthropoda > Insecta > Hymenoptera > Formicidae > Tetramorium > Tetramorium alpestre. The sequence continues at coordinate 160,932 of JAJVSH010000239.1, forward strand.
GCGAACGATAGTGACTATATTAGTGATTGCAGTGAGAACAATACAGACAGAGTAGATAAAGTGCAGCACAAATAAGCGCGTTGAATGGACGCATGAAATTTTGTGCGATATATTTTTATTATTCAACGGGTGATGCTTTGGAGGTGTGTGCCTCGTGCATGATCTACTTCGCGGATATACGTATGGAAATGTATGCTATTCGAAAGCATATGACCGATCTGCATGAGGTTTTGGGTTTGGATACCAGGTTTTGTTCAAGGTGCAGAAGCAAGATGTATGTGATACTCCCATGTGATATGTGTCCAATCTGCACGCATTAGAAACATTAATAAGTGTGAGCAATATGATTGTAATTGAAGCTAAAAGTGTGTATTTGCAAGGCTTTTTTGATGGCTTCAAAGCAAGAAAACCACAGAACGAAACATCAACGCGTATGAAACTAATTTCACCGGTACAATTTTTACGCAATCGAGAACTCGGTATTCGCGGAACCAGTAGCCGTAAAACAGAGAGTTGAAGTCAGATTTGAGAATCCCTTTCAAGAACCTGTGACACAGCGAAGCGGCGAGTGTTTAAAAAGGAGCTGAATAAGATCTGTGATGCAACGTACTATAAAAAAGCGGACGATAAATCGAAACGTAAATACATTGAGGAAAGCTTTGGATTAAACGTTGCCACACTATATATATCACAATTCCTGCAGGTATTAGCAATTGCATCGAACTAATAATAAAAAATAATTATCGTCATACGCGTCGCTTGCGAACTTACGATTCAAACAAGAATTTCGATTTTAATGAATTCAAAGAGATATTCGATTATAAAGGTGCCTGGATTGATCATAACATACTTAAGCGGGATCATTATGCCATTCTGGAAAACGAACGTTTTTGCACATCGTGCGAACGTGTCGCGTGCAAATGTCTTGTAGAAGAGTGTGACGTGATATAATAAGTGGAAAAAGACATGGAAAATTCGCGCAAATCTAACGCGATCTGCTGGAACGATCCAGCAGAATCGCTATCCTGGGCGAATATTTCACCTGGGCACTATGCGACAAGTGTATGCAACAGCTCGAAGAGCACAGTCGAATCAAGCGTCCGCGACTCTCGATCGAGCACAGACAATCTGTGGTGGCGAGTATTGCGCGACTCGTGGGTGCGAAAACTGTGCTGGAAAGACGATTTACATATCTCGGTGGTGGTGACTATACGGCTACCGGCAGCGCGGAAAGACTCGTTTGGCGAGCGATTGATACCGCATTTGAAAATCGCATTTTGACCGGTGCAGTGATCAACGCGGACTATATTGAGCCGCGACAATTTTTAAAAGACGCTGGTAGTGTAGTGATTGAACGATTACAAGACGTTTTAACAATACGCAAGAGCGTGAAAGTAAATACTGTTTTTAACGGTGAATTTGTTGCGGGCGACAAACGTGCCAACAAGAGTGTCAATACGCGAAATTGTGAACTTTTTAATACAACAGATTTGCGTGAGTGGTACGACCAGCGCATCGTCGAACCTACCCTGGCGTCCCTTGAGGAATTTCAAGAGCGTGACCGTGGGTGGGCGTTGTTGCGAATATTGAATCTAACCATAAACGTTAATAAATATAATCCGTTGCACGCGGGATGCCACATCCAATTACCACGCAAAATAAAATTCAAGCGCGCGGTGATAAATATGTGATCTAATGATAACGCGTGTTTCGGGTGGTCGGTGGTCGCCGCTCTACATCCGGTCGAAATATATTCGGATCGAGAATCGTATCCGCACTATATGGAAGTGTTGAATGTGCAAGACATTGTATTCCCGGTTAAGTCAAATTAAAAAGTTTGAACTTTCAAATAATATTTCCATCAACGTTTACGGCATCGAAGATATGCAAATACTGCTGCTACGGCTCATCAGTCGGAAGCTGGAGAAGCACGTTAATCTGCTATACGTGCAGGAAGACGTCAACGACATCGGACATTTCGCCTACATCAAGAATCTGTCTCGCCTCGTGAGGTCGCAACTCAATAAGAATAACCACAAGAAATATTTCTATGATAAGTATGTATACATCTTTAAACAATATGCTTATAAATAATATAAATAATATATGATTAATATAAATTTTTTTCAGATGTTTACATTACTTCCATTCAAACCAAAGGCTTGAAGCTCACATTGTGGATTGTGGAGAGATGAACGATTGCGCCATCCGATTGCCCGGCGAGGACGACAAGTGGCTCAGTTTTAACAATTATAGCAGAAAAGAGCGTACCGTACGTCGTATACGCTGACTTGGACTGTACTCTAAAGAAGACAGACACGGATTCAGCAACATCTACATACGCCTATCATCATCAGGTACACAGCGTAGCATATTACATACATTGTTCGTATGAGAACTCCTTGTCAGCATACCGATCTTATCGCGGTATCGACTGCGTCGCGTGGTTCTCCGGGGAATTAAAAAGTTTAACGCATCGTGTAAAATCTGTTCTCTCAGCTAATGTCCTCATGGAACAGTTATCAAAAGAACAGTGGATAGCATATCGTAGCGCTACACACTGTCATATTTGCGAGAAATCGTTCGCACCGGATGATACTCGGGTATGCGATCATTGCCACTTAATCGGTCGATACAGAGGTCCCGCACATCCAAACTGTAATTTAAATTACAAAGATCGTATTTAAGTTACAAAGATTCGTTCAACATTCCTATAGTCTTTCACAATTTATCTGATTATGATTCTCATTTTATTATAAAAGAAATAGCTACAATACATGATGGTCATGTAGATTTGCTTCCGATAATGAAGGAAAAATACATATCCTTCACTAAACATGTGAATGACACTACCGATAGTTCAGAATCGCGAAATTATATAAAATTACGGTTCATTGATTCCTATAAATTTCTAAGTACTAGTCTTGAAAAATTAGCATCTTTTCTAAGTACAGATAAATTAAAAATTTTACATTCTAATTTTCCAAATTTATCAAGGGCAATTAGATCCTTAGAAATAGGAATGTGCTGACACGTGCTGATCAGAAATGAGCCCTTTTGTAAATATATATATAAGAAAATGAACACACAAAAACAAGAAGGAAAAGAAATATGTGAGTTCGAAGGGAGTTTTTACTCGGACGTAACACCTCCCTCTTTAAGTCATGCGTGATACATTTAATGTGCGCCACGCATGATTTATGTAAAATTTATGGAGTGTACGAATTATATAAAAGAAGTGTTTATAATCGTGGATATAATGTATAATCTCTTTTTTCAATAGAAACCTCGATATTTCTTGTTTCTTGGTTTGTAGTGTTCCTGGATGCATTGAGATCTTCCTGTGAAGTGGTCAATTTTTCTGCTGGTTTTTCCTGGGATGTTTTTTCCTCTTTGGGCCTTTGGGAAAAGTGTAAAAGTAGGTTTGTTATTGAGTCCCAAAAGGCTTCTAATAGGTGTAACGACCAACCATAAATCGTACGTAACGTGTATCCGTGTATTAAAGTGTCTATAATTAATTTTATTGTTCTAGTGCAGAAATAGATTCCTATTACTCCTGCGCTAGCGTTTCCGAAAGAGGAGAATTTTCCCCAGATTTTATTCCATGTGTTTTCTGTAATTTTCTGGATTGAGTGTTCATCCAGGAGATGTGAGATGGAAATTTCTTGAGAAATTGTTGGTTCGCCTGTAGCTCCTCGTGCCATTGTATTCAATATTCCATTTTTCTCGGCTGGAAACATTATATGATCTCGTAGGTTTTCAAGATCTTTGTCGCTGTATATGCTACTTGTTGCCAGTGAACCAGGATTCGTGTAATGCCACGTTGGTTTGATAGGCTTCATGATTGTTGGAGGTAAGGTATGTTCAGGAGTTGGTATCATATGGTACCATCCATCATTTAGGAAATACATTGGTGGTATGACACGGTTGCAAGAAATTTGTGTTCCTGTTTTAATTAATATGTGTGTCCGTGGGGATAAGAAATATGTTTCGTTACCTCTTTGGAATGGAAGTTCCGAATAACATTCTTTAAGGTGGTGAATTTTGACGTCCACTGGAGTGCATTTGATGATGTGTACTACCTCTCCGGCAGTAACGGCCATGTATCCGGATCCCTTCATGATTTGGTATGCAAATTCATCTGATGAATTGTTAGCAAGGGTAAGTGCGCTTTTTAAAACTTGTTCTAAATTACAGCGTTTGAGGACATCTCTATAGAGAGAGTTCATCTGGGAGCGTACATGCTTCTCCACATAGACAAATTTGGAATTAATATAAACAAATATATCCAGGTTTTTGGTAGATAGTCGACGGTAGTGAATGATTGTCCTTTCCTGGTTTCGAAAATTAAAAGTTTTGGGTGTTCCGTTTTGATTAATTTATAACCACATAGAGGCTCTTCTCCTGTCTTAGTAAGTGCGAATGTTATATCTTGCGCTGATAGTGAATAAACAATTTGCGGGTGCTCATAGAGAGTATCGAGCATTCTATTGGCGTATCTTTCATAGAGGACATCGTAGGTTAAATAAAATTTACAGTGATCTGTTGGTAGGGTTTCCCAGAAGGTGTGTCCTTCATCGATATCCATACAGGTGGCATCGGTATATGGACAAATTGTGCTTAACCTTAAGCGAATTTGGTTTGTTTCTAGGTTTAAAGCCGTTTGATGTGAAGTTAGGGTAATGCTTGCTGTTCCTTGTACGATGACGTTGTCCCAAGCGCCATACGGATCGGAGTATTTTGCGCCTGAGCATTGTCCGTGCTTACGTCCATGCCTACGGATCCTGCGAAAGTAATCGGTCGACTAGTAGTTTGATTTACTTTTAGGCCGTAATTGTTGACACTGATCGGGAATATTCCAGTTTGGTGCATTCTCTTGCACTGATCTGTAGTTATTTCTAAGATATATTCTGCTTGTGCGTTTGTCACGATTGAGATGTGAGAATGCATTCCACAGTAATATATACATATATATATATATATATATATCGATTGATAGACACTTTGCATTGAGTCACATGTATGGACTCGAATTTTGATAATTGGAGTAATTGGATATACGTTTTTTAAATTTGCGGTTGGGTTAGAGGAATATTGCAGCTTTCAACGTCCAAAAGCGATAAGGTCGTTACATTAAGTTGTGTTGATCCGCAATCGTATCCGATGATTCTATGGATTCCATGATTGTAGATATTCTACATGAATAATATGAGTGATAGTAATTTTGACATTCTAGCTCTTCCTAAAAATACATTTAAAAAGAAGGGAGGTATAATATAAATATAATACAATACAAATACAAAAGAGATATAGTACTTATAATTGTACAATAAAAATACAAAAGGAAAGGAAGAAATAGAGGTTACAAAATATGACTTATGTATAAATTTAATTTTATATACATTTTTATATGTGTAAAATGTATAAGGGATTTGGATTTGGATTGTTACGCGGTACAATTCAAATCTCTTTCCTTTTTTTTTAATTAAGATGATCTATGTGAGATTTTTTAAATTTATTAGGGTGGATTTTTTGTTCCCCTTTTATAAAAAGTTTTATATTACCATTAGGTAATATATCCGATATTCTATAAGATCCAGAATATTGATTATCAAATTTACCCTTTTTGGGTTTGCATATTAGAAAAACTTTATCGTCAACTTGAAAATGTACATTTATCTTTCGATCGTAATATTTTTTTGACTTTATTTTAAAAGCTATAATATTTTCTCGTGCTAACTTTTGCAAATTATGTATGTCTGTCACGAGTTGTGTTAGATAAGCGTCAGACGTTTGTGGTTTTTCTGTATCATCAATAATTTTACTAGACGGAAGTCTAGCTAATTTACCGAATACTAATTCATGTGGGGTATATCCAGTGGCTTCGTGTGTACTTGTATTATATGAAAAAGCAGCATATCATACTAATTTAGCCCATTCCGTGAATCTATTCACGAATTGTTTTAAAAATTCTACTAAAACTAAATGAGATCGTTCTAAAGCCCCATTGGCTTATGGGTAAAAAGCAGTTGTTTTAAATTGTTTTATTCTAAATTTCTTTGCAAATCTTTTCATTAGGTTGCTCATAAAATTGCCCTGGTCTGTTAGTATTATTTTAGAAGTTCCAAAAGTACAGATAAAAAATTCTAGGAAAGCATCGGCGACGCTTATGGCTGTGGAAGATTTTAAAGGAATAGCAAGAGAAAATGTGGTTAAATGGTCATGAATGATTAATATATATGAGTTATTTTGAGAGGTTGTTGGTAGTGGACCGACTATATCCATTGATACTTTTTCAAATGCAGAATATGGAGTATCCGTTATTAACATTGGTTTTAACTGTTTTGTTTTAACGCGAACTAATTTTTTTATTTGGCATTGTAGACAGTGATTAATATAGTTTTGTATATCTTGTTTTAAATTATCCCAATAAAAATTTTGTCTAATACGATTGTAAATTTTTGTTACTTCTTTATGTCCACCAACTACTGACGAATGTAATTCTTCAATGATAGACTTCTGTTTTTCGATATCTAGTATTTTTACTAATCCGTGACAAATAATTAATTTAATTGGAAATCCTATCAGTGATTTGTGGATATAGTTAAAAATTGAATCCCATTTAAAACCATCAATTTCTGTGTTTTTGCTACACTTAATATTTTTATTGGAGTTTTAGTTAATGTTTCGTGAAAAGAAATTGATGACTGATGTAAAATTTCTTTAGTTACTGTGTCGTTTATTTTATTTTTGCAGATAAAAACAAAGTGAGATTTATTTCCTTTTTTAATAAGCGTTACTTTTCCAGTTTGTACGTTAGTCATTCTTGGAATTAATTGTCGTTCTTGGAGAATTTTAGACCCATTATTACAAGGCTTACCGTCCGCGCTCATAAAATATAAGTAATTTTCTTTGTGCATAAATATTTGGTCTCGACTATTTATGATACTATTTATTTGAGATCGTGTTATTATTTGTGAATCGTCGAAACTGTTAGTTTCTGGATCAAATTCGTTGAAATTTTCGTCAATATCAATTTCATCATCGTTATTGTCATCGTTGTTGTTACTAGTATCGTTATTATCTTTATTAATATCATGGTAATCGTAATCTTTATCATTTTTGTCTTTTCTGTAGTTGTGATTAATAGTATCGTGTTCGTCTTTGTCATCGTCGTCATCGACTGTGGGTGAATTGTTATTATAATTGTTATTGTTAATTTTATTATATTCGTCATCCAATTCTCTTGTCAAGTTGTCTATAATCTGTAATAAGTTCGGTGGTATGGTTTCTGGTATCAGGTTTATATCTTCTTCGGGGGAAAAGGGGGAAGAAATAGAGTTTATATTTTCTTGTTCTTCTGGACCTAAATTTTTTTTTGGGAAGGGAGGGAGGGAAAATAGGATTCGTGTTTTTCTCGTGGTTCTGGACTTAAATTTTCTGTTGATTGAATTTCATTCTTTGGTTCTTCATGTATTTCTGCTTCTACAGTATGTTGTGTAAAAGAAGGTTCCTGTAATTCTTTTCGGGAAAATGGTATGCTTTCCCCTTGAAGTTGCTCCACGAGTTTGTATACCTGTGTTGCATTCAGGTTCCGATCTATCAGTGATCCTTTTCGTGGTGATAATTTGAGAAGTTGTGGGTTTGCATTTCTAATACGTGCTTCTTCGTCTTCTGAACATTCTTCAATTTCGTCAAATGATGGTTGTATCATGTATATTTGTTGTATAGGATTTCTTGATAATGCATCGGCATTCACATTAGTTTTTCCAGCTTTATAAGCAATCTCATAGTCATACTTGGCTAATTTAATTTTCCAACGTGCTAATCGAGAAGTAGGATCTTTCGCTTTGTGAAGCTACGTTAACGGTTTATGATCAGTAACTAGGACGAACTTTTTATCGTAAAGATAAGGTCGGAAATGTTTTACTGCGTAAACTATGGCTAATAATTCTTTTTCAATTGTAGAATAATTTTTTCGGCGTCGTTTAATACACGAGAGACGTAGCTTATAGGGCGATCTTTCCCTATTGGCCCTTGACTTAAAATTGCTCCTATAGCTGTTCCCGAGGCATCGATTGTTACTACAAATGGTTTAGAGAAATTAAGGTATTGTAGTACCGACTCTTGGCATAACATATTTTTCAATGTGTCGAAAGAATCCTGTTCTTTTTGAGTCCATTTAAATTCTATTCCGTTTTTTAATAAATTTGTCAATAGTTTTGCAATATTAGAAAAGCTTTCTAAACCTACGATAATAACCTGCTAACCCGAGAAATTGCTTTGTTTTTTGGGTTTTTAAGTACCGGGAAATTTTTTACCGCTTCTATTTTTTTGGGATCGGACTGAACTTCGTTCTCGCTTATTATGTGTCCTAAATAGGTGACTTCTTTTCGAAGAAATTCACACTTTTCCGGTTGCAGTTTAAGGTATGTTTCGCGCAATTTGTTTGCTAATTTTTCAAATTTAATTTTGTGTTCCCTTAATGAGTTCGCGTATAAAATAATATTATCTAAGTAAACAAATATTTCTGTTCCTTGCATTCCGGTCAATACTTTATCCATTAATTTTTGGAATGTAGCGGGAGCATTTTTTAAACCAAAAGGCATTCGGTCAAATTCGTAATGACCGTGAGGAGTTGAGAAAGCAGTTTTGTGACTGTCGTCTGGGTGCATCTTTATTTGATGAAAGCCGGAAGCTAAATCGAGAACTGAAAAATATTTGGTGTTACGTCCGTAGACTCCACGATTCCTCCCATCCGCTAGGCATACATAATTATCGTGTCTCCGAAAGCGGCCAGATAAGAGTAACCTAATTACCGTGGTCTCGGCGATTCTTTTAATTTCGTTCGAAATTCGCATCAATGATGACCCTCTGTTCTCGCGGGTCAAGAGGAGCTCGCGGCTCTAATAAATATGTCACAATTAGAGAACAGGTCGGATAGAAATTATTATCTAAATTAATTATTAGTACTACGAAATAATAGCGAGCCGTGTGCACTGGTTCTTTAACTAGCCAATGAAATTATAAGAAATTTGGGACATTTCCTTATTTGGAGACCTAAGTCGTCACCATCCGCCAATCAAGATAGACCACATGAAAATTTGGGAAGATTACCACCCCCAAATCCGGTATAAAAGGTGTGGTTTGGCGGAACCGCGGCGCCTTTTTACTTCGATTTCAACTACGATTACTTACTTCTACTATTTCTTCTTTTTCACGTGCTTTATTGCGAGCCAATTTAAAGTCGACCACGTAGATTCAGTAAGTGTCGGAGATTTCCGAGGAGTCGGAAGAACTCAGCCAGTTCTACGACCTCCAGTAGACCTCTTCCACGGGGAAACTTCAAGTCTCACCGAAGTAGTAAGTCCCTTTTACTTCAAAGATATTTTCCGTCCGGTACTAACCAATTGGTGGATTGTCGAGTCATTTAAAACCGCGTTCTAGTGGATCCTCGGGTAAACGCCGAAGAGATCGAGCGCGAATTAACGAGGATTTTGGAGGACCTAGATCGGTTCTTCAGTCGGGTCAACGAGGCAGACCTCGAAAGGTTATTCGGAGTTAGGCCTCCGTCACCGGATTCCACCACAGGTAGAATCGGACCCGACAGTCNTCCACCGATACCTCCACCCGGCGAACTTCACTCGTTCTCGGAGGACGAGTCAGCCGCCTCATTCACCCACTCCGTCTTCGGACGAAGAGGGAACGGTCCCCATCTCCGAGACGGATACTGAAGAGTGTGACTCTTCAACCTCTACAGTGGTGTTGTCGGACAACGAGGAAGACTCGTACGAACCGCCCGCGAAACGACGAGCAATATAAAGACTCTACGGCTCGCTCTATACTCACTCCATACACACCTACACACCCACACAAATGCNCGCGTTCTCATAAAATAATTAAATTAGATTTTTAAAATATCCTTTTTTTACGAGACCACGATGCGCTACCCTTTTATTATCATAACATAAACATAAGACCGTTAACATTAGATTAACTCATTTGTATTCAATTAACCGAACATGAATAAATTAACCTGTTAAATTTCAATCGATCTCGAAATGATTTTATTCTTCTAATAAATCCCGATCTCGCTCACTCCTCCTCTAATTCTAAAATAGCACACGGTCCAGTCCCAGGGTAAGAACGTTTAACCTTGACCCGAAACGTAGGACCGACGATCACATAATTCGGTTAGAGTGTTATAGCGTCTCGAACGTTGACCTCAAACCGAATCATCCACATGTGATCGGTTCGGAGCGCTCGCCCGCATAGAGCTACTCCGAGATAAGANACGCGATCCGTTCGTCCATCCTCGCCCGCTCCTTATCTTAACAAGTGTTCCTCTAATTCCGAACTCGCGGGTCCGGACGTAACATTGGCACCATCTAATTAGTCGAGAATATCTGTTATGTTAAGTAGTGGATATGCTATATATGTTAGGTAGTGGATCACCTATAGTTTTTTCGTTTAATGTCCGAAAATCTAGTACCATTCTCCAACTTGTTGTTCTCCAGCTTGTTTCCTTTTGAATCAGTTTTTTTAGGGACTATCCAAACCGGAGTATTATATGGTGATTCAGATGGTTTTATGATGTTCTGATCTAGTAGATCTTTTACTTGACGATTGATTTCTTCTTTATGTACGGGAGGAAATCGATATTGCCATGTATATATCGGGATGTTATCATTTGTAGGAATGTGATGCTGTAAAACATTAGTAAATTCGAGAGGTTCTTCTAGTAAATGAAAGCAATCTAAATTCTGTTTAATAGAGTTTTCGACAGTCATTCGTTCTTCATCATTTAAATGATCTAATTTGAAGAATTCAATTATTTTATTATATCGAGAGTTTTTGTTTGCTTCTACACAATACGTAGTGCTTGATTTTTTAGAACTTGAATTAGAAATTGTATAAACTTTTGAAAACTTAGATTTTGAATTTGATTCAGATTTAGAATTAAAATTTTTATTCAAATTTGAATTTGGATTTGGAATAGAATTTGGAATTGGATTTGGAATAGGATTTAGAATAGAATTGGCTAATTCGTCGAATTCGAATATTTGTATTGTAGGTACAAATACATCATAATCTTCTTCGTTTGTATTAATTACTCGTAAGTATGCTTTTCCGTTCCGAACAAAAACAAGAGCGTTACCTAAATAAACTCCTTCTGCCAAATTTAATTTTGGAACGTATCCATTTTTTAATTCCAGATTAGCGACTTGAATATATATTTGCGAATTAGCTCTTGCAGGAATAGTTAATATTTCCTTTAGTTCGAATGGTATTTTAATATCATCCCATTCTAATTGGTTTAGTTTATAATTTACGTTTGCTTTGAATTGATTGAAGAAGTCTGAATCTATTATTCCATCCTGCGGTATAGGAAATTTATCTTCTACCAAATGAAATGCGACTGGACGTCCTAGATGTCTATCTGTGCCAGCCCTAAGGTGGTCACATGTGTCGTAATTCCAGTTAATTGAAGAATTTCGTTTCTATCTACCGGGATATTAGGTTTTATGAATTGTTTTTTAATAATATTCGGGTTTGATCCGCTATCCACTAAAAATTCTAGGGAGGCATTTAAGTTCTTACTTTCTAATCTTACTGCTGGTACTTCCTTTGTATGTGTTAAATTTATTCTTCGATATCTGAATTTGATTCCGTTGCTATTGCTCGAACGGGGCGCGTATTTGCATTTCCTGGAGTTGCCCCTATCCTCGCGGGAGTTTGTTCGTTTCCCTGTGCTGGATTATTGCGAGATTGGTTATTAAACATTCGTTTGCGACAGTCTTCGATTACATGGCCCACATTTTTGCAATATCTACACATAACTTGAGATATATTACTCGAATTTTGCGGTGCTCTCCCCGGGGGTGGTAGTATCTGCATATTATTGCGACTTTGATTGTTTAACGAAAGATTTGTTTGAGCTGCATTTGTTTGAGCTGCGTTAGTCGAAAATGCGCGTCTCGGTTAATCGGCGGTGTGCCTAATTTTATGACAGTATTGTCACGTCACGGATTCCGTGCCTATCCGTCGCAGGGACGCGTTTGTCGTGCGCTTATTGTCGATGGATGTTTTTTCTCCGAGTACTACTTGTCTTATTGCTTTAATTGTTTCGAGTTCGCGTTCGGCATCTATGGCGCAGCCTTCTAATTCCTCAAATGTTCCTTCTTTTGTTATTTTCGGAGGTATTTTTGGATTTAAACCGTATAGAAAGCAAACTTTTAAATGTTCTTCCACAGATATTTTGAAATCTTGGTTAATTTCGTTCGATTGCTCTTTCTAAGCGTCTATTATTCGTTTTCTTGTTTCACGGACACGATTCGCATAAGCCGAAACCTTTTCGTCATCTTTTTGACATATGTAAGCGAATCGAGTTTGCGCCTCATAAACCGTTTCTCTAGGGCCATATTTACTGCGTAAAAATTCGACTAAATTTTGTAGTGTACTGAATACTTTGCCGAGTATAGAGCATCGCCTTTTAATTTATTGCGAATTGCACATATTAGGATTATTTCTTGTGAAGGTGCGATCATGCTGAGTGCTTCTTCACAACCTTCCACAAAGTGAGAGAACGCGATATTATCTCCGTCAAAAGTTGGTACAGCTTCTAGCGCGTCTCTGATTGAGAAATAAGCGAAGTTTCCGAAATTGAAGTCGTTAGTGTGTGTCATAAATGAGCTTGTGGCTGCTCTAATGGCTGTTGTCTTTTGTTGAATGAGGCGGTCTTGTAGTTCCACTCGTTTTTGTAATTCAACGATGTCAAAATCTTTTGCCATGATGGAGTTTTTTGTAGAACTTCCGTCCGGTCGGGGGGGGGGAGTGTGTCACACTCATGGAAACTCGATCTCTCGCCTCCTTTTTTTTGCACAACTTAGCAGGCTATCCCACCGCTGTCATCAATTTTTTTGTTACGTCCTAACTCGAATTTTTTTAATATATATTTTCCTTTTTTTGGGTCAATGCATTGAAGCAATTTACCCTGGGAACGGAGAGCTAGTTGTGCACTTTTGTATAGGAATTAAGGAACAATAGAAAGGGTTATCCGAAAAGGTGTCGAAGCTTATAGCCTAGTTTGCGGGGATCGCGCTTTGGGATATCTTTGTAATAAGGAAGCGTGAAATTGATTTCTATGGGATGGAGGATATATGTATGCTCGGGAATTTGAGGCTTATTATTATTTAATAGGAGTGCTAATTTTTGGAATAAGGGAAAAGGCCGGAATTAAGAGCTTGTTTAATCTGATATTTCAATCTCTTTTCCTGCTGCCGTCGTCCGCTTTTAGTAGGCATGAAAGTATGAGTAGGTTATGCTCCAAGAAATTGCTAATTGAGACTGGGGTCACGCGATTGGCAGCAACAGTTCCGATGATTGGGGCCACACTTTTGGGAGCGACAAATTCTTGGGCTCGATAGATGGAATTTAAAATTTGCAGCAGGGGAGAGATTCAAATGTCAATTCTATCGTTTTAAATAACTCAATTTATTTTATGGAATTAATTCACACAATAGAGTTACACACGAGGAATGAATGAAAAAAGGAAAAGAAATATAAGTATACTAGAAGGGAAAGTGCCACTATAAATCCTTACTCGAGATTAAAACTGACTGAAACTTGAACTGGAACGAGAACTAGAGCTGACGAACTGCTCTTTCGCAGCTCCTTTTATATCTATTAGCAAGTTGAGGGAGTGTCTTATTAGGACCAATCGTTGTCCTTTAAAATAATCGGGATTTATATTTGCACTTTTTGTATATACGAAAAAAAAAGGTAATAGAGCTCCGCGTCAGCCTTACTCCCGACTCTACGAATTTTATCTTAAAATTATAAGAACTTAATTTATACGTTTTATACTAAAAATTTGATTACTCTCTATTAATTATGATAAACCTTATGCGAGATGAATTTACTACGTTTTTGAATGGTTTTTTTATCTTTTTTAGATGTTGAGATATAAATGAGGTATAAAATTATGTATTATTATCATGTTTTTTACGTACTGTTTAAAGGAAAATGTTCAACCTCGCAATTAGGGTTATTTTATATCTATTTTATATATCTTAAAGTTACCTAATTTGTATAAATATTTATTTATTTATAAAAGGGCTTCTAGTTCTCTTTCTCGAATTTTCTAGAAAGAGGAAGAACATTTCCGACGGTTTGAACGGTTGACGCGATGGTTCGATGCGTCGGAAACATGCTTTGCTTACCATAAAATGTTTTTGTTCTAAGGGCAGTTAGACCCTTAGAAATAGGAATATACTGACACGTGCTGATCAGAAATGAGCCCTTTTATAAATATATACAGGGTGTTCAAAAAGTTCCGGACCGTTTGAATAACTTGTAAAGTAGGCGTCGCACTGAAAAATGACCGAGATAAAAGTTGTAGGAAATGTCCCTGGCTATCCGATGGTGACCTTGTCTGTGACCTTGACCTTGACCTTCAAGGTCATTTGAAGGTCAAATCGATTTTTTTAAATGGAACCCTACATTTTTGATCCCGGAAACAAAAAGAGCGGAAAATTTCACGTTCAGATATGACCTTGATCATTTTAAAATTTTATCTCTGATGGTTGACAAGGCTGACGAGCATCCCAGCCGGTTAAGGCAAGGTTGGGTGATGCCCGGCCAGTGAAGGCAAGTCTGACATCAATCCCAGCCGGTTGACAAGGTAAGACAAGGTTGGGTGATGCCCGGTCAGTGAAAGCAAGACTGACAAATTATTTCTGTATCTTTCGGATTATCCGGATTCAATAAATTTTTGTGGTTGATTATATTGCAGTCTGTTTCTTTGAAATTCATTGGGTTCCTGAATAAGGCATCTGCATTTACATTTGTTTTGCCTGCCTTATACACGACATCGTATTCCTATTCGGCTAATTTCAGTCTCCAGCATAATATTCTCATGTTTGCGTCCTGTGCATTTTTAAACCAAAGTAAAAGCTTGTGATCTGTGAGTAATGTGAATTTTTGTCCGTACAAATATGGTTTGAAATGTTTAACGCAATAAATTTTTGCTAAAGCTTCCTTTTCGTAGGTATCGTATTTTATTTCATTATCGGTCAAAGTTCGTGAAGCTTATGCTATTGATCGATTTTCATTTATTTCCTCTTGGGACAGAATTCCTCTTATTTCAGAAGCGTCAGTGGTTAAAATAAAAGATTTTGAAAAATCAGGATATTGTAATATCGGCTCTTCGCACAGTTTTTGCTTTAATGTTTCGAATGCATCTTGCTGTGTCGATGTCCACTCGAATCGCGTATCTTTTTTCAGTAAATTAATTAAATAAATTAAGGTTTTGTTAATTTTGAAAAATTAGGTATGAATCGCCTGTAATATCTCGTTAATCCAAGGAATTGCTTAATATTTTTGGGAGTTTTTGGTCTCGGGAATTGTCTGACGGCTTCTAGCTTTTTCACATTTGTGAAAAATTTGTCAAAATTCACATTTGTCAGGTTGTAATTTTAAATTAACTTCACGTAGTTGTTCTATTAATAAGTTATATTTCCTTTCGTGCTCTTCTAATGAAGAGGCGTAGATGACAATGTCGTCCATGTAAACAAATAATTCTTTGCCTTGTAATCCAGTTAGAACGAGATCTATTAGCCTTCGAAAGGTAACTGGGGCATTTTTTAGGCCGAAAGGCATTCTGTCAAACTCGTAATGTCCGAAGGGTGTTGTGAATGCCGTTTTGTAACCATCGGCAGGGTCCATTTTTATCTGGTGGAATCCGGAAAACAAGTCACATATAGAAAAATACTGTGCTCCGCCTAATTGGTCTAAAATGTCAACGATATTCGGTAATGGGTAAGTATCGCCGACTGTTTTCTCGTTTAATGCTCGGAAATTTAGAACCATTCTCCAGCGTTTGTTCCCTTTCGAATCTTCTTTTTTCGGTACTATCCAAATAGGCGTGTTATAAAGCGATTGAGAAGGTTTTATTACTCTTCCTTCTAATAGTTCGTTAACTTGTTTGTTTATTTCTTCTTTATGGATTTGCGGAAATCTATATTGTCGGGTATTGATGGGTCTGTCATCTATTGTTGGAATTTGGTGCTGCAGCACATATGTTGCTGTTAGTTTCTCTCCAGGTACATGAAATCTGTCCTGACTTTTTATTATAAGATTTTCTACGTTTTCTTTTTCTTCTGTATTTAAATGCTCCATTCTTAATAATTCTATAATTTCTGTAAATTTGTCCTTTTTGGTTTCCCCTGATAATATAAAACATTTTTCAGTATCTCTTATTGTTAGCAATAGTTGTTTTCTTTCTTTATTGTTTTTTAAATTGCAATCGCGCTTACATTTCTCTATTATTTCTTGAGATTGCTCCTGCATGGACGTTAAAATTTTTGAAGACTATTATTTTCTTTTTTATGTTATTAAGATTATAAGGTGGCATTCTTTTCATAAGTTCTGCCATAGTATCACGAGAGATATTATTTTTTGTGGGTATTCCAACCCTTGAAAAATGTAAATTTTCTAAAGAATTCAAGGAGTCTTTTTCTTTTAGCTCTCTTGAATAGGATAGTGTCGTATCGCATAGTGAGGTTTGGTAACTTCCCTCCTCGCAATCGACGAGAATTCGCTAGAGGAGTGTGGAAACTTTCCTCTGCGATTCCAGGATTAATTAATTTTTCTGAAGAGATTTGGTAACTTCCTTCTCCTTTGGAGATTTTGGAATCTTCCTCCAGAATATTGTTACGTCCGAACCCGAGAATTTAGATATTAGAGTAATTATTGGAGAGAGAGAAGCGGGCGCGAATGGACGAACGGGTCGACTGTGTTCTCGGAGTCGCTCTATTCGGGCGAGCACTCCGTCGGTCGCACAAGGAATAGCTCGGCCAAAGATCAACGTGAGACGCTATGATTTTTAGTCGAGCAATGCGACCGTCGGTTCTTTTGTTTCGGGTCAAGGTTTTCCTGTTACCCCAGGACGGGACCGTATGTAGTCTCAAGGGAGAAAAAAGACGTCGGAATTCAAAATAAAATAAGCGTGATTAGTTCTATTTAAACTAAATTACATTATTTATTATTAATTTGCAAGAAATTGAACTGATTACAAACAGAGAAATGCAAATATAACGTATTAAGAAATAATCAATTACTAAAAATATGTTTGAAATAATATTAGGAAATAACATTTTTTTCATAAAGGAATGATTATAATAATAATAACTTAGTGTAAGAACGAGTGGGAAAGTTTCAATTAGAGAATTACAACGCCTTCCATGATACAATTTTGGATTAATTTGGATCCAATTTGGAAGAATTAAAATTAAAAATAAACGAAATTAATTATAAACGAATATATAATATTTTACTAGATAATTTAATAAGAATTTACTAGAATTTTCTGAGGAGGTTTGGTAACTTCCCTTCTCGGGAGTAGAGTTTACTAGAGGACTGCGGAAACTTCCCTCTGTAATTCTGATTAGTTTTTCTGAAGAGGTTTGGTAACTTCCCTCTCCTTTGATTTTGATTTTATTAAAAATTTCTAGAGGGATTTGGTAACTTCCCCCTTCTTGGGAGGTTCTGGAATCTTCCTCCGGAATATTAAAATTTTCATTATTATCCTCTTTCGTGATTTTATTTATTTTTCCTATTATTTCATTCTCAGTTTCATTTATAATTTCATTTTTGTTAATTTCATTATTTTCATTATAATTATTATTATAATTATTATCGTCTTCAATTTTATTAATGGCTGTTTCGCAATTAATTTGGTCATTCCATGCATTTGAGAGGTCCAAGGACATGTTTATATTTTCTTCTTGATTTTCGATCAACCCATTGTTTGTTTCTTGATTATCGAACAATTTATTCAGAGATTTAATATTTAATGTCGGTACTTGAACTTCTACTTCCTCATCCAAAGTGCTTATAATTTTCAAGTGTGCTTTTCCTGAGATGTTTTCTACTATAGTATCTCCCAAATAAATTCCATGGGCTATTTTTAATCTTGGTATCCTATTTTTACTTCTGGATTTCCTACTCTTACATAAAACAATGATTCGGATCTCGGTGCTGCTATGATAATTTCTGGTGACGAAAAAGGTATTTTAATTCTGCCTACATCTAAGTATCCTTTCGCGTAATCTATTTTTGAAGAAGTCTGTTTGAAAAAATCGTTACCTAATTTATCGCTTGTGAAAGGAAAATCGTTTGATACAGTGTGAAAGGTTACTTGCATTCCGAAAAGAGTCAACGTGATTTCTCCGAGAGTGTAAACGGGATATTCATTTATACCATTTAATTTTAAGATTTCGTATAATTGACGGGTTCGTTTTTAGGTATATAATTTTCTTTAATTATGTTGTGACGATACGCCTGTGTATCGTCACGGGCCGACCATCCGCCCACGCACGGCGCTTCGGCGCCACACGATAGTGGTAACACGCGCGCCGCGCCCACGCGTTACTCCCACCACGCCGACACCTGCCGGCGCGCGCCAGGTATAAAAGGGGGCCGCCGCGAGGACATAACACCATTCCGTGCGATCAGGCGCTCCTGACCGCATCCCTACGCAGCATACGGGCTCGACCGTTTGCAGCCGGGTACGACCGGTGTGTAGGCTTTCCTCCGGGTGTCACCAGAGGCCGTCCCGAACCGGGTGTTACCGGCCCATCCGTACCATGCACGAGAGTCACCGTGTGTATCTGGGAGTCACCGGAGTACCGCTAGCCTCTTCCTCGGGAGCCCCTGAGTAGTATTAGCTTTGTCCGTTCCCCGCCGAGTGCTGTCGAGGCACTACCGCCGCGTGTCGACACGACTTGTGTCTGCGAGACACACCCCGCGTCGCGTTCCGAAATACTATTCTTTTACCTGTAACCGCGCTTCTGTTATTTTTTGTTAAGAGTCGCGCTCCGTATATATATATATATATATATAT